>OY856413.1:667914733-668312233 GCA_963693085.1 Alisma plantago-aquatica
ATTTTAATCTTTGCTTTATATATCTATCTTAGTTCTAATTACCCATCTTTAGTCACATAAGTCCATGTAACTCATATATATGTGGATAATAATATATATTCTTCTAATTTAGGTTTAATGATGTCATTCTCTTCTCTATAATGTAAATCCATATTATTCCCAACATCATGCTTACCATCTATATTGGTGGGCATGCACATTTCATTATCTAGTTCTTGAGCATGCCACAAGTACGAGTATGCAATATGCAGATATTTGAAAGTAGTTTTTGATATGTCCCAACCAATATGTCACCCATGGTAACACATTTCATACGCGAGCGCTCTGCTAGGGTTTCAGGAGCATAACTTTTGGTCTCTGCCTTCCGGTGAGGCGCTCGGCGCCTCCCCACCCCAGTCTAACACTCTACCGGTTGGGGGATACCATCCCTACCGTTCGTCTTGGCACCACGTCGGGCGGGGGGCACCCTCTCCTCCCCCCCTATCCTGGATTGCTATTATGCACTACATCTTCTAGGGTCCCTCTGCGCCGCCAACTCGGTCTTGTCTTGGCAGGTGGGAAAACCTCTCGGCTAGTACTTGGCGTCGCTCCCTAACAGCGGATGGTTGGATCATGTAGTGGTGTGGATCCGACCATGGCCCCCAGTTTTCCGTTTCGCCTACCCCCCCCCCCCCCGACGGTCCACCGACCATGGGTTGTGTGCCCAATGGATCATGACAGATAGAAGGATTGCCTTCGTTGCTTCGGCGGTGGATGCAGACTCTATTATAGAAGATGTGCGAAATGTATTCCCCGCAACCGTCGGTGAATGAGAATCCTTTACGTGATATCGTCCCTCAACAACAAGTGCAACATGATGAAGTGGGGTCCCAGCCGAGGGGACCGAGACGCGATACAGAATTTCATAACCCTAATACAAACCTTCCTCCTCTGGCATCGAGGGCAGGCTCTTCGCATGTTCAGGGGAATACTTATTGGGCAGACCAACGATGGAAAGGACCTTCTTACGACATCCCTCTTGATACCTACTATAGATGTTTGGGAAAGGGACATTGGCAATCCCAATGTTCCAAGAGAAAAGGTATACTACTGATGCCATAGACCTGGACACATGGTGCATCGATGCCATGTGCAAATCCAACAACGTGTACTGGATCTTGCTTTGAGGGTTGTGTTTCCTCCCCTTCCTGCGGGTATCCCTACCCGGGGTGCCCGTCAACATGTCCCTAAACACACGTCGGTTACCCTGTAACGGACTTGCCCATCTTGTTCACTGAAGATGGACACTTTGAAGCACGCAGTCGAAGTGTTATGGCCTACTTCTTTATCCTAGGATGATGTGCGACCTTATCTGATACAAGAATGGAATAATTCCCTCGACATCAACATGTTTGTAGAGAGGAAAGCTATCACATATTTCCTTTTCCAGGAGGAAGCTCTTGTTGTTGTGCATAAGGGAATCAGGGACGTCAAAGGTACGAAGGTGACCTTGCGTTCGATGGCTTCTGGGGAAGGCTGTGAGAAGAAGGAATGCTTCTGGTCCTGGGTAGCTGACATTCCTATTATTTGTAGAGAAAAGGGGTCGGTCTCATCCATGATCCGATCTTTTGGTGAATTGATTGAGATCTCAGACTGGCATAGAAGCGCAGATGATGTGTCTGGAATCCTAGTGGTAGTTAAGGCCTTCAGTTCTAATATCCCGCCATTCATCTCAGTCAATTTCGATGATCTTCGGGCTGATGTGCGCATGCATATGGTTGCTAGGGCACCATCACGGTCCATGGAGGTTCAGCTTACGAAAGTTGGGAAAGAACTTTGCATACCTTTTGAGGCGTTCGAGATATCTAGATCAGATACAACCCAAACGACAGCGCTGCCATGTGTTTCTCAGTAGGGGAGGGTTTTAACCCAGGAGGCACCCCGTTCGACGACGTCGGTTAGATGTTTTTCCCAGCAGGAAGCGAGACATGGGTCAAGAGAAAGGATCGTGCTTGACGAACATGGGGAGAGAACGGTGCTGCAGCAGAGAATACTTGAAGATTTTATCTTTGTACAGGAAGAGTGGGTATCTCACCGCAATAGGACAGGAAGAACCTGATCTCGAACTCGTGATATGAATGCTAGCCTGCAGTTTTACCAATGGAAGGGACGATCCTTGGATTACAGAGATGAATGATCTTGGAAGCGACGATCAGAAGGATACAGACCTGACGAGGATGATCTACTGGGACACCAGGTGGATACCCGTATCTTCTGAAGATGAGGTTTTTTCTAGAAGGTGTTGCTCTTGCCTATCATGGATAATAATTTCATGTTCTGGAATATTAGAGGGGCCGCAAATAATGAGACCAGGAAGATCCTCAGTCACATGTGGAGGTGACATAAACCTGCTATCTTGGGTATTTTTGAACTGATGATCCATGCTGTTAGAGCATAGGAATTGCTTGATATTGTTAGGCTCGATTGGGCTAATGATAATTTTGATGCAGGAGGTAAAGTATGGCTTTATGCAGACTCCTAACTGAAACTGGAGATCATCCAGTGCCACCAACAACATATCACTATTAGATGTTTCGACGCTGAGGATAAACCTTTTTTCATATCGGCGGTTTATGCGAGCTGCGACAACAACATTAGAAGAACTCTGTGGAGAGACTTACAGGCTTTGCATGTATCCATCGAGGATGATCGCTGGATGCTGAGAGGGTATTTCAATGTCATTAGGGGGTCGGAGGAGAGGGGGGGTCCCTACGCCTTTCTAATCGATGAGAGACTTTAAATCTTTCATTACAGATATCCAAGGCTTTTAGATTCCCTTTGAAGGGAGTAGGTTTACGTGGGTTGATAAGCAGCAGCTAGTGCCCACTAAATGGGAAAGGCTTGACCGCATCATTGTGAATGAACCTTGGCGATCCAGCCATCCTAGGTCGCAGATGTCCCACCTTACTCGACATCAAATATCGGATCACTACCCCCTTCTCACTTCCCACAATGGTCCTCACCTGCCTTCTAGCTCCTCTCCCAATGGTAAGGGATCACCAGGGATGCATGAGAGAGTGAATCAGTTGGTCACACCTTGTTTTCTTTCTACGCAAAGCTGAAGAGGGTCAGATTTGCTATGAAATTGTGGGAAGTGAGAAGGGGGCAGTGATCTAATATTCGATGTTGAGTAAGGTGGGACGTCTGTGACCTAGGATGGCTGGATCGCCAAGGTTCATTCACAATGATGCGGTCAAGCCTTTCCCATTTAGTGGGCACTAGTTGCTGCTTATCAACCCACATAAACCTACTCCCTTCAAAGGGAATCTTAAAGCCTTGGATATCTGTAATGAAAGATTTAAAGTCTCTCATCGATTGGAAAGGTGTAGGGACCCCCCTCTTCTCCTTCGACCCCCTAATTGACATTGAAATCCCCTCTCAGCATCCAGTGATCATCCCCGATGGATACATGCAAAGCCTACAAGTCTCTCCACAAAGTTCTTCTAATGTTGTTGTCGCAGCTCGCATAAACCGCCGATATGAAAAAAGGTTTATCCTCAGCGTCGAAACATCTAATAGTGATATGTTGCTGGTGGCACTGGATGACCTCCGGTTTCAGCTAGGAGTCTGCATAAAGCCATACTTTACCTCATGCATCAAAATTATCAGTAGCCCAATCGAGCCTAACAATATCAAGCAATTCCTCTTCTCTAACAGCATGGATCATCGGTGCAAAAATACCCAGGATAGCAGGTTTATGTCGCCTCCACAGGTGATTGAGGATCTTCCTGGTCTCATTATTTGCAGCCCCTCTAATATTCTAGAACATGAAGTTATTGTCCATGATAGGCAAGAGAAACATCTTCTAGCAAAAACCTCATCTTCAGAAGATGCGGGTATCCACCTGGTGTCCCAGTAGATCATCCTCGTCAGGTCTGTATCCTTCTGATCGTCGCTTCCAAGATCGTTCATCTCTATAATCCAAGGATCGTCCCTTCCATTGGTAAAACCGCGGGCTAGCATTCATAGCATGAGTTCGGGATCGGGTTCTTCCTCTCCTGTTGTTGCGAGATACTCGCTCTTCCTGTACAAAGATAAAATCTTCAAGTATTCTCTACTGCAGCACCATTCTCTCCCCATGTTCGTCAAGCACGATCCTTTCTCTTGACCCATGTCTCGCTTCTTGCTGGGAAAAACATCTATCCGACACCGTCGAGCGGGGTGCGTCCTGGGTTAAAACCCTCCCCTGTTGAGAAACACGTGGCAGTGCTGTCATTTGGGTTGTATCTGATCTAGATATCCCGAACGCCTCAAAAGGTATGCAAAGTTCTTTCCCAACTTCCGATGAGCTAGGTTCACCAAAAAAAAACTTATGTAAGCCGAACCTCCATGGACTGTGATGGTGCCCTAGCAACCATATGTAGGCGCACATCAGCCCGAAGATCATCGAAATTGACTGAGATGAATTGTGGGATATTAGAACTGAAGGCCTTAACTACCACTAGGATTCTAGACACATCATCTACGCTTCTATGCCAGTTTGAGATCTCAATCAATTCGCCAAAAGATCGGATCATGGATGAGATCGACCCCTTGTCTCTACAAATAATAGGAATGTCAGCTACCCAGAACCAGACGCATTCCTTCTTCTCAAAGCCTTCCCCAGAAGCCATCGAACACAAGGTCACCTTTGTACCTCTAACGTCCCCGATTCCCTTATGCACAACAACAAGAGCTTCCTCTTCGAAAAGGAAATATGTGATATCTTTCCTCTCTGCAAACATGTAGATGTCGAGGGCATTATTCCATTCTTGTTTCAGACAAGGTCGCACATCGTCCCAGGATAAAGAAGTAGGCCATAACACTTCGACCGCGTGCTCTGGAAGCTAAATATTTTATTTGTGGGGCAACACATGCTCTCTTTACATGTCCAAACGTTGATGTCTAGATATAGAGCCTCCATTTCCTATAGACAAAGTTGCAATCTTAACTTTAATATTTCTTCCCTACATATTCCATAACTTTTGACTCAGAGCTTTCTTTTAGGTGTGCATGATACCGTTGGAAAGCTCTCGATAAGCACTACCTAGATAAAAAGTCAAATTATTAATCTAAGTTTTTCTATAGTGATATTTGAATTGATAGAGGTAATATTACTCCTAGTCATCCAATTTGTAGTGAATTGGGTTTCTTTGTAGTATGGTTTCGTCTTTTCACCTTAAAGTTGACTCCAATGACTTATATTTTACCAGATCATGATATGAGGTAAGATTCATTGAAATGGTGGAACTAATATCATGATATCGGTAGTTAGTGGTCATGTTCAATCGTTATACAATTAGAAATGTACCTTTTTTGGGATTTCTTAGTGACTAAGTAACCAATCAATTTTATCATAAGACCTATGTATTTGGATCTGGAAGCCAAAATCCCACTCTTCGGGACACCTCATGTTCTCTTTACATGCTAGGGGTTGCCTCTAACATTAATTTCTAGATCTACAGCCTCCACACTTGACAGACAAAGTTGCAATCTTAACTCAAATGTTTCTCCCTTACCAATTCCATAACTTTTGACCCAAAGCTCTATTTTGGGCGAGAATGGTACCATGGGAAAGCTCAGTACTGCCCAGATATAAGGTCAAATTACCAATTTGAGGTTTTGTACAATGATTTTTGATTTAACAAAGGTAGAATTACTCCTAGTCATCCGATATGTATTGAATTGGATTTCTTTAGTGTCTGCTATCATATTTTCATCTTAAATTGACTCCTTCGACTTGTATTTAACCAGATCATGATACTATGTATGCTTCTTGGATATTGTATAATTGATATCATGATCTCGGTACTTAATGGGCATGTTCGATGGTTATACTATTAGAAATGTACCTATTTCAAATCCTTGTGGTCTTGGGATTTCTTAATGACTAAGTAACGATTATATTTTATCATAAGAAAAATCTATTTGGGTCTGGAAGCCAGAGGCATGATCTTTGGGAGAACTCATGTTATCTTTACATGGTAGGGGATGCCTATGACATGAATGTCTAGATCTAGAGACTCCACTCCCGAGAGACAAAGTTGCAATCTTAACTCTAATGTGTCGTCCCTACCAACTCCATAACTCTTGACTCAGAGCTCAATTTTAGGTTTGCATGGTACCACTAGAAACATCTTGATGAGTACTACCCATACAGAAAATCTTATCTGCTAAGAAAATATTATCTGCTACCAACTGTGAAACTTATAGACAACTCGAGGAGATCTAGTATATGGATGCACCCAGAGCTACTACTTTACTCTGGAAGTTTGCACGTAGGGCAGCTCCGACTGATGACAACGTGAGAAGATGTAACATTCAAATTGTGTCTATGTGCAATTGTTGTGAGGAGCCCCATACTGAAGACACTATACACTTGTTGTTTCAAAGGCAAGTGGCCATTTTTTCTAGAATAAGTTCTCTAATATCATGGGCATGGAAGCCCTGATAGACAAGCCTTCCTTACTAAATGTGTGCTCCCACTGCACATCTAAAGATATCAATATCTGGCTAGCAGCGAGAATGGCTGCTCTTATACCATGAAGCATCTGTAGAATTAGATGTGCCGCCATATTCGAAGGGAATCGAGCTTCATTACTGAGGGAGTGGGATTACTTAGTGTTCAGGATAAATCATTTGATGAAGGGGCGATCATTTAGGATGATTTCTGATGTTGATTTCTATTATAGGTTGTGAACATCACGCATTGAGGAGCCTCATTGCCGCCTTAGGAGGATCAATCTTGTCAGATGGACAACTCCAGACCTATACACCCTTAAACTTAATATTACAATTGGGAGATGTATAGCCCCCGATGGTAGCAAGAGGAGTTGGGCGACGGGCATTATCCGCAACCATGAGGCATGTGTTTGCTTAACATTCAAAACTTGGTTGAGAGCTTTAGAATTTGAAACAACATATATACATGCTTGTATTATAGGTCTGATGATGGCAACATACCAACACATATCCATCTCATATCTAGAGATTGATGACAATTTTACATATGATATTTTATGGGGCAAAGCTACTGAACCATGGAAGATTCAACCGTATGTGAGAGTGCTGAAGAGGATGCTAGACCAGGAGAACATTATTGGACTACTTGTCCACATGATGGTTAATTCCCAACCCATAGAACTAGGCAGCTGGGGTAAGATTTATACTGGATCGTATGTTTGCTCGGACTGTAGGGAGCTACCCAAGAAGATTAGAGGCATGGCGTTCATGGAGAAGAAGAGGATTCCATACGTGTTTCTTTCTATGGCTGATGATTGACAGACTCGCTGCTTCAGCGTTTTTTCTACTGTTTGGTTGTTCTTTTGGGATGGGTTGGGAGAATACCTGCATTTAATATAAGCAAGAGATGTTTTATTAATCTTGATGAATTTGCCCATACGAGGGGGATGGGATGAATAGAGAACCCCATGGTTTCCTTTAAAAAAAGTACTACCCATATAAAAAGCCAAATTACCAAAATGTGTTTTGTACAGTGATATTTGATTCAATGGAGGTAGAATTACTCCCAGTCACTTGATATGTAGTGAATTGGGTCTCTTTTGAGTATGCTTTCATCTTTTCGGCTTTAAGTTGACTCCTTCGACTTGTATATAACCATATCATGATATTAGGTATGCTTCTTAGATATCGTATAGTTGATATCATGATCTCGGTAGTTATTTGGCATGTTCGATCATTATACAACTAGAAATGTACTTATTTTGAATTGTTTTATTTAAATAAGTCAGAAGTAAACCTCATTCATCCCACACTCCCCATTTGAGGCAAGACAAAAAGTATTACATATGGTGCTAAAACCCCACCCATATATACACATCACCTATGAGGTCACAACAAAAACAAAAAAGAAGAGCCTCCTATCACAACAGGGATGATGAGGCATCTCTAACTAGTTGTCTTTCGATGTATGTAACATATAAGGTATCCTCCTCCTTTCCATCGTTGTGGTCTTAAGATTTCTTAGTGACAAAGTAACCATTCTATTTTATCATAAGACCCACCGATTTGGATCTGGAAGCTAAAAATTTGATTTGTGGGGCAACACATGCTCTCTTTACATGCTAGGACATGCCTCCAAACGTTGATGTCTAGATCTAGAGCCTTCATTTCCCATAGACAAAGTTGCAATCTTAACTTTAATATTTCTACCCTACAAATTCCATAACTTTTGACTCAGAGCTCTATTTTAGGCATGAATGGTACCGTTGGAAAGCTCTCGATAAGCACTACCCAGATAAAAAGTCAAATTATTAATCTATGTTTTTCAATAGTGATATTTGAATCGATAGAGGTAATATTACTCCTAGTCATCTGATTTGTAGTGAATTGGGTTACTTTGTAGTATGGTTTCATCTTTTCACCTTAAAGTTGACTCCAATGACTTGTATTTTACCAGATCATGATATGAGGTGAGATTCATTAAAATAGTGGAACTAATATCATGATATCGGCAGTTAGTGGTCATGTTCAATCGTTATACAATTAGAAATGTACCTTTTTTGGGATTTCTTAGTGACTAAGTAACCAATCGATTTTATCATAAGACCTATATATTTGGATCTGGAAGCCAAAAAGCCCACTCTTCGGGACACCTCATGTTCTCTTTACATGCTAGGGGATGCCTCTGGCATTAATTTCTAGATCTACAGCCTCCACACTTGACAGACAAAGTTGCAATCTTAACTCTAATGTTTCTCCCTTACCAGTTTCATAACTTTTGACCCAGAGCTCTATTTTCGGCGAGAATGGTACCGTGGGAAAGCTCTTGATCAGTACTACCCAAATATAAGGTCAAATTACCAATATGAGGTTTTGTACAATGATTTTTTATTTAACGGAGGTAGAATTACTCTTAGTCACCAGATATGTAGTGAATTGGATTTCTTTAGTGTTTGCTTTCATCTTTTCATCTTAAATTGACTCCTTCGACTGGTATTTAACCAGATCATGATTGTAACATACTGAATCTCAGGGTATTCCCTACAATTTACCCACTTGTGAGCTTTTCTTGACCTTCGAGTCCATTTGGACCTTTTTCATAAATTTCCCATCCTTTTGGATCATTTTTGGACTCTATTTGCAATTTGGGCATAATTTGATGTTGAAATCACTATTTACCATCATTTATGTATATGGAGGGGTGTTTGCACAAATAACCCACTTTAGGAGATAAGTTATGTTTAATCATGTAATTTGGTAATTAAGGATAGTAATGTAGTAGATAATATTAATTTGGAGTTTTTTTGGATAAATATATTATTAATAATGTGTATTTGAGTTCATATATGTGTATATTAACCTTAATTGTTTCTCTCTCCTCAAAATATGATTTTAATTCACATTAATATGTTATTTTGTTGAGAAATGATTATTTGGATCCTAATGTGTTTAATATCTCGAAATTACTCACATGTTTCATTAAAGGTAGTCTTTTCATATAATTCATTCCTTTTAATCTATTAAAATACACCTTAATGAGAAATATATTTATTAAGGGCCTTATTGGATTCAAATGCAAAATCTAATTATATAGCATCGTTCTAAATGCTAACATGAGCATGTGGTCCAAATTTGGTGTCATTTGGACTTCATTTGACCCCTCAAATTGATTTTATAAGCTTTTAATAAAGTATAACTATGGGATTTCAATCGATTTCATTTAATTCTTTTGTAACGATATGGTTTCGATCCATTTCTCTATAACACAGCCCTTCAGCGCCATCCGACGGTTCATATTAGTTAGATTGTCGATCCAACGACTCGGACCTTGTCTCCTTCCTCCAGCCGTTCGACAGCCCGACCTCTTGGGATGCCCGATCCCGTTCTTCCTCCACACAACACTGTTCTGGATGATTTCAAGCCCTTTGGCTTCGTCTTGACGAGCCGATTCCATCGAGCCATAGTTCGTTTCCTACTTCTACCTAAATATGAAATGCCCAACCTAGGCCGTCTCCTCTCCACTGTGACCTAACAGGTGGAGCTACGATACTCCCCACGCCTATTTAAGGTCTTCTAAAGCTTCCTCAGTCTTCGAGTCTTCCTCCTACTCCTCTAATTTTATCCCTTCTTACCCGAGACACCCCGACCTAGTCGACCTTCTTCTCCGGCGACGGTGAGCTCGCCGCGGCGTCCCTCTCTGCCTTACCACAAATTGAGTATTGGGTAAGCATCTCCAACCCATTTCCTTCAATTTTGTTCTAATAGTTTACCTCGCGACACTGTCGTTCAACGGGTCCTATAGACCGCCGAAAGCAGCCTCCGGCGCCGAGCTTTTCTGAGCTTCAGTGCACCTCTACACTCGTCGAGGCTTGGGTTCAACTCGCAACCCATCCACGAAGCTTTTCCCGACCCCGTTTTCCCGGTTCCTACTGTTTTCTTTGGGTTGTCGAGCTCCGACCTACTTCTCTGTTCTGGCCATTCTGCAGCATGTTTCCAGTGTTTTGAGCACGCAACTCCTTTTCTAGTGGATCAGTGTGACCGCGAGACCCTGGGGAACTCGTTCTCGATCTCCGGTGGCAATGGTTGTGCCTCAGTGGCCATCGGGACCGGGTTGTCACGCTCCTAGAGTGCTTCTCGAGCCATGGCTCGAAGCAGCAACATACCTGGAGGTGGGTTGACCTCGGAGTCCCTACACTACCCATTTGGTTTTCTCTATCGCCAGGGGTATTTTTGGTATTTCGCCCCTGTGTTCTTCCTCCCTGTGCAAACAATCGTTGGGTCCAAATGACTGATCTGCCCTCGCAGTGTTAATCGTTTTGTTTTGACGAGAAGGGGTAGTTTAGTCTTTGCACCTGTTATTTACATCGAATTTTATTTTGATTTAAATAACTGTCACGATATGGTTTCCTTGCATTCTGATTGGTCGATTTTACTTAATCCATAGTAAATCGATCCATTGTCAGAAAAATGCAAATAAATACTCGTTGGAAAGCTAAAAATATGAAGAATCTGAATTTATAAGTTTGAAGTCATGTTTCCAAATGCTTTTTTGAGGTTTATTTTAAATACCATTCTAATCATATTAAATGATCTAAAATGTGTAATTAATTCATTTTAACTCCAAATTGGAAAATAAAATATGTCTTATTAATCAGGAGAATATGAATAATCGTTTAGTCTAGGTTTTGAGTCACAGATCGACCTTTGGTTTTCAAGGTAGAAAATTAGGGTTTTCCATATGCTTTATGTCTTTATATATATTAATACATGTGTAATAATGTAACTAGGGAATTATGGAATTGGATGCAATCAACTTGGGGGATGTTATGGTAATTAAATAAAACAGGTATGTGAAACCTATTTTGTATGTGAGCCCTATATCAGTATGTGACTCCTATTATGTGGACCCTATTCATATATGTGATCTCTATGGATGAATGTGAATGATTATTGTGCAAACAGTCCTAATCTCTCAGTTGGGTCTTTTCCAACCCCACAATCATTATTGTGCTAGCCTTATTATTCACCTAAATGCATTTTTGGCTCCTTTACTTCTTTGATGAATCAATTGCAGTTGTGGCTCACTTACGTGAAATATTTAATATTGTCTTGGCCAGTGTTGGCTCATCTTTTTGAAATACTTGGAAACATTGTATAATGGTGTTGCTTGTTGACTCATTGGAGTTCTTGGATATTGTGGTGGCCTATGATGGCCTATTTATTTCATTTTTGGGTTTTATTCCCAATGCTATGATGTATTCTTGATATACTTTTCACTCTACTGCCAAGTGAATGTTATGCATGATATAGTTATTGGCCAATTGACAATGTAGTGTACATGAGTACAAACCACCGACAGGGCACTGGGGTTTTAGTCCCCCTGCCGGGCACTAGGGTTTTAGTCCCCCTGCCATTTTATATATTAGGCACTGGGGTTTTAGTCCCCCTGCCACTTTTTAGGCACTGGGGTTTTAGTCCCCCTGCCATTGGTGAGGTCCGGTAGGTGCCTCACCCTACATTGAGAGGATGTTGAGTCATAATTTATATTCATGCAATTGTAATATTTGTTGATATTTAAATGTGGCAGTTTTTCTAGAATCTTATTCACTCATTTGCTCTCACTTCTTGAAATCCCTTAATGGATTACTATGATTAACTTTATGATTGCCTTTATCCTTTTATTAACACATACATTTTATCTCTCTCTTGCTGGATGACCCCAACCATCCAGGTTAGGGTCAGAGTGCGCATGGAAGCTTGGTGAACCTAAGGCTAAGGATAGGACAAGAAGAAGAGCATATAGATTGCATGATCATAGTTGCTTTTATGTTTTAAGTTGTTTTGTTTGGAGACAATCTTGTCTTAGTCTAAGTCTTCCTCTACCTAGATCCTTGTTTTTGTATAAATTTGTACTTCCTTTATGGAAATATTGTAATGTACTCTTTATACATTTTGAATAAAGTCAAGATTTTAAATTTCCACTGCTACACAATTGGTGTTTTTGTTTATCATGTTTATAGTAGAGACTTGGTCTTTACAATGATACTAGGTATGCTTCTTGGGTATTGTATAATTGATATCATGATCTCTTTACATGCTAGGAGATGCCTCCAAACGTTGATGTCTAGATCTAGAGCCTCCATTTCCCATAGACAAAGTTGCAATCTTAACTTTAATATTTTTCCCTACAAATTCCATAACTTTTGACTCAGAGCTCTGTTTTAGGCATGCATGGTACCGTTGGAAAGCTCTCAATAAGCACTACCCAGATCGAAAGTCAAATTATTAATCTAAGTTTTTCCATAGTGATATTTGAATTGAGAGAGGTAATACTACTCCTAGTCATCTGATTTGTAGTAAATTGGGTTTATTTGTAGTATGGTTTCGTCTTTTCACCTTAAAGTTGACTCCAATGACTTGTATTTTACCAGATCATGATATGAGGTAAGATTCATTGAAATGGTGGAATTAATATCATGATATCAACAGTTAGTCGTCATGTTCAATCGTTATACAATTAGAAATGTACCTTTTTTGTTATTTCTTAGTGACTAAGTAACCAATTGATTTTATCATAAGACCTATGTTTTTAGATCTGGAAGCCAAAATCCCACTCTTTGGGACACCTCATGTTCTCTTTACATGCTAGGGGATGACTCTGACATTAATTTCTAGATCTACATCCTCCACACTTGACAGACAAAGTTGCAATCTTAACTCTAATGTTTCTCCCTTACCACTTCCATAACTTTTGATCCAGAGCTCTATTTTCGGCAAGAATGGTACCATGGGAAAGCTCTTGATCAGTACTACCCAGATATAAAGTCAAATTACCTATATGAGGTTTTGTACAATGATTTTTTATTTAACGGAGGTAGAATTACTCCTAGTCACCCGATATGTAGTGAATTGGATTTCTTTAGTGTCTGCTTTCATCTTTTCATCTTAAATTGACTCTTTCGACTTGTATTTAACCAGATCATGATACTAGGTATGCTTCTTGGATATTGTATAATTGATATCATGATCTCAGTACTTAATGGGCACGTTCGATTGTTATACGATTAGAAATGTACCTATTTCGAATCCTTATGGTCTTGGGATTTCTTAATGACTAAGTAACGATTATATTTTATCATAAGACAAATCTATTTGGATCTGGAAGCCAGAAGCATGATCTTTGGGAGAACTCATGTTCTCTTTAAATGCTAGGGGATGCCTCTGACATGAATGTCTAGATCTAGAGTCTCCACTCCCGAGAGACAAAGTTGCAATCTTAACTCTAATGTGTCGTCCCTACTAACTCCATAACTCTTGACTCAGAGCTCAGTTTTAGGCGTGCATGGTACCATTGGAAAGATCTCGATGCGTACTAACCATATAGAAAATCTTGTCTACTAAGAAAATCTTATCTGCTACCAATTGTGAAACTTATAGACAACTTGGGGAGAGTTGGTATACGGATGCACCCAGAGCTACTGCTTTACTCTGGAAGTTTGCACGTAGGGTAGCTCTGAAAGATGACAACGTGAGAAGATGTAACATTCAAATTGTGTCTATGTGAAATTATAGTGATGAGCCCCATACTCAAGACACTATACACCTGTTGTTTCAAGGGCAAGTGGCCATTTTTTTCAGGAATAAGTTCTCTGATATCATGGGCATGGAAGCCCCGATAGACATACCTTCCTTACTGAACATGTGCTCCCACTGCACATCTAAAGATATCAATAACAGGCTAGAAGCGAGAATGGCTTCTCTTTTACCATGCAACATTTGGAGAATTAGATGTGCCGCCAGATTCGAAGGGAATCAAGCTTCATTACTGAGGGAATGGGATTACTTAGTGTTCAGGATAAATCATATGATAAAGGGGCAATCATTTAGGATGATTTCTGATGTTGATTTCTATGATAGGCTATGAACAGCACACATTGAGGAGCCTCGTTTCCGCCTTAGGAGGATCGATCTAGTCAGATGGACAACTCCAGACCTATACAACCTTAAACTTAATATTACAATTGGGAGATGTATATCCCCCGATGGAAGCAAGAGGAGGTGGGCGGTGGGCATTATCCGCAACCATGAGGAAGGTGACTGCTTAGAATTCAAAACTTAGTTGAGAGCTTTAGACTTTAAAACAACATATATACATGCTTATATTATACGTCTGAGGATGGCAACAGACCAACACTTATCCATCTCATATCTAGAGATTGATGATAGTTTTACATATGATATTTTATGGGGCAAACCTACTGAACCATGGAAGATTCAATTGTATGTGAGAGTGCTGAAGAGGATGCTAGACCAGGAGAACATTATTGGACTACTTGTCTACAGGATGGTTAATTCCCTACCCAGAGAACTAGGCAAATGGGGTAAGATTTATACTGGATCCTATGTTTGCTCAGACTGTAGCGAGCTACCCAGGAAGATTAGAGGCATGGTGGTCATGGAGAAGAAGAGGATTCCATACATGTTTCTTTCTAGGGCTGATGATTGACAGACTCACTGCTTCAGCATTTTTTCTGCTGTTTAGTTGTTCTTTTGGGATAGGTTGGGAGAATACCTGCATTTAATATAAGCAGGAGATGTTTTATTAATCTTGATGAATTTCCCCATATGAGGGGGATGGGATGAATAGAGCACCCCCTGGCTTCCTTTAAAAAAAGTACTACCCATATAAAAAACCAAATTACCAATATGAGGTTTTGTACAGTGATATTTGATTCAATGGAGGTAGAATAGAGAAAGACACTAAAGGAGCCGAATCGTCATTTCTGTTAGGTGATTCTGAAGATGATCAGGGAGACGATCATGCGGAGCGGCGCCGCCGCCGCACCCCCACTCCAATTAGGCACCCCGCCTACCGGAGTCCACCCTCTCTTCCTTATCCCCCGGTGCACCTGATGATACCCTCATGACTGAAGGATGGTGTTCAGATGATGGGAGGTGTTTTAAGCGGTGCAACCTCGAAGGACGCCTAGGTTCTGATGGCGCCGCCAACAACCTACCCTCACTTTCCTCTCTTTAGACTTGGCACCCCATCAACCTGAATCCACCATAGCACCCCCTTCCACCTTCCCCCGATTTTTGACGATGGGGCATCGACTGCCAGATGGTTTACGATATCCACGACCCTCTACGCATGGCCTTAGGGCACAGAGGGTTGTGGCCCAGCGAAGAGCTGTAGCAGCGGCGACGGCTGTGGACACAAAGGTCATGGTCCTAGACATCAGAATGATCCTTAACCACCAAGCTCTGGGTGAGGAGGCCTTGCGGACTGCTGAGACCCCACATCTGAGTGTGGGAGATACTCCATTGATGACTCAATCCCCGGTGAACCACCCGGCGTAGACTGCACTATCGCAACTTCTTGCACCGACTGCACCACCTCCTGAACAGTCACCGCCTCCACCACCGTCGCTCCCAAACCCTACCCAACCCGCTTTGGAGGCCTCCAATGTCATCCCGGCCTCTCAGACACAGACACCACCGCCTCCATCTTTGAGATAGGTTAGGAGAAAGCCTTTTTATGGGATTCCACATGACATGCGCTTTAGATGTATGGCAAGAGGGCATTGGCAATCACATTGTTCCCGCCAAAAGGTCTTCTATAAGTGCCAAAAACCTAGACACCTCGCGAGAAGATGCAAGGAGAACATTCAACAGTCTGTGAGGAGACTTCCCCCTCTAGACATCCGCTCAACATCTCTTTTCCCTCCTCTTCCAGTGGGTATTCCAGCCAAAGGGGCTCCCCAACATGCCCCTAAATGGGTTGTTGTCGATCTTGGTCCAGATGATGATACACGTACTAGGAGAACTGAAGCCCTAGAGAGGGCTATTGACATCGGTTGGCCAGAGAGAGCTGACTGGGATGCTCTATGCCCCTTCTTGCATAATGTTTGGTCCACAGCTACAAACATTTATCAATATGCTGCTAAGAGAGCGGTGTCTTTCTTTGCTACCATGGATGAAGCTCATAGAATCCTTATAGTAGGCCTACCACACTTTCAAGGTGCTACCATCTCTCTTCATAGCATGAAGGATGGAGAGCTATGCTCTAGTAAGGAGGCGATGTGGTTCTGGGTCTCAGACCTATCGATCATATGCAGAAGTGATGACACAATTGAGGCCATCAGTAGATCGTTTGGGAAACTGGTGCTTATCTCATATTGGCAAAGGAGTCTGGATGATCTAGCGGGCATCTTGATTTTGGTGGAGACCTTCAGTGAAGATGTTCCACAATATGTTTTGCTCACATATGGCAATCGGAGATCCTTGGTCCACTTACAGCTCCTCGCTAGAGGATCGGTGGGTAGTACACACTTCAAAAGGACAGATACTGGAATTAACCTGGATATCCCGCCCACAGCTTTCGAGTTGACTGACTCAATGCAGATCCCTAATCCCTTGATGAATAGAGCGTTGTACCAATGTTGTCTCTAGAGAATTCGCAGATAGTTTCCCCAACCGCAGCTAGCCCTCCATGGAGAGCTCTCTCGCCAAGGCGGACCATTCTGGATGAAGAAGGCAACCGGAGGGTCATGCCCCCTAGAAGCCTGGAAGATTTTCTGATCTATGATGAGCAACCCCAAGACTTCTACCGCAGATCGGGCAGGGATAGGTTGAGGGACCATGCCCAAGGAAGCTTTCGTCGATCTAGGAGACTCTCTTATCAGGACAGTTCACCCTGAAGGCATCATTCAGAAGGAGAAGGTTTTTCTTATATGGAGGAATCGGAAGAGGACGGACAGAGGGCTAGCTACTAACCAAGAGCCTATTTCCCTCAGTTGATTCTGCCTTTTCTATGGACCATAGCTTTTTGTTTTGGAACATAAGGGGAGTGGCCAAGTCGGCCACAAGGAAGGTGCTGGGACGGTTATGCTCTAGACACAGACCTCTGGTGGTTTGCTTACTTGAACCTTTTATTCACTCTATGGTGGCGGCGGAGCTTCTGGACATTGTCCAGCTTGATTGGGCGTCTGAGAATTCTGACCATGGGGGTAAGATATGGTTCTATGCTGATATATCTCTTCACCCTCAGGTTATCAGATCCCATGGACAACACATTACTATAAAGATGACCGATTCTGATGGATCTTCTTTCTACATAACTATGATTTATGCTTGCTATGAGCTGGTGGATAGACTATCTCTTTGGGAGGATATCATAGACCTACCAGCTATGAGTGGAGATGATTGTTGAATGCTAGTGGTGGATTTCAACACCATTAGAAATGGCCACAAGAAGAGAGGTGGTGCTCCTGCATCCTTCCAAGATATGTTAGAATTCAATTCCTTCATCACTAATGCTGACTTGTAGGAGATACCCTTTAATGGCAGCTGTTTTACATGGGTAAACAAATAGATGTGTATGCCCACCATTTGGCAGAGACTTGATAGGATCCTGGTGAACAACTCATGGCTCATGAAGAGGCCAGATACGAAGGACTTCCACCTGACCAGACATGGAGTATCTGATCATTGCCCCCTCCTAGCTCGTCTGGGAAGAGCTCAGATGAGGAGACATACTTCCCATTTCTATTTCTCCTCGGCATGGTTACAACATGTAGGATGCCTTGAGATCATTCGCATTGCCTGGTGGGAATAAGTGATAGGTCATCCATCCTTTGTATTCTATCAGAAGCTAAAGAAAGTCAAGGAAGCCTTAAAGAAATGGAATAGAGAGGTGTTTGGAGATGTGAACTAGAGAAAGAAGGATCTTGAAGATATCATACACACTACCCAAATCATGTTTGATGATCTACCGATAGAGACAAATGAGGCCAGTCTACGGGTGGCAGAGAAGGAACTACAACACATTCTTGATCAAGAAGAGGCTCTATGGAAGGACAAGGCGAGGGTTAACTGGCTGAATGATGGTGAGCAGAACATTAAGTTCTACCACGATGTAGTCAGAGCTAGAAGAAAGAACAATCACATTCATAAAATCAGGCTGTTGGACGACACCCTCCTTACAAATGAAGATGGCATAACGATCTTGAAGATGTCCTTGTTCACATCCCAGAGACTGTAGCCTTATATGATAATTTCACTTTACTGGCCTCCCCGAGCATGGTGGAGATTGAAGAGACCATATAGATGATGGACAAGCACTCTGCACCTGGACCCGATGGGTTTTCCTTATCTTTCTTCACCGTAGCATGGGATACGATCAAGGAGGACTTCACTTCCCTTGCCGACGTTTTCTTCAAGGGACAGGTTTGCCATCAAAGCTTGTTCTACTGCCATGTTATTCTTATTCCCAAGAAGGACGCCCCAGAACATCTTGCCTCTGACTTTAGGCCTATAGTAGTAGAAAACTTCTCATTGAGAATCCTTGCTAGGGTTTTGAGTAACAGACTATCCCTTTTGATGCCCACTCTCATTTTGGATGTACAAGGAGTGTTCACTAAAGACAGAGACATATCCAATCATATCAGACTGGTGAAGGAGTTGATGCATGATATCAAGCAAGGGGGATATAATCTGAATACCATTATCAAGGTTGACATGTCCAGGGCTTATGATCGGATACAATGGCCTGTACTAAGCAAGATTATGATGTGCTTTGGTTTCATCCAGGAGGCAATAGATCTTTGCTTATCCTTTTTCAATCAGACCTGGTTCTCGGTCACTTTGGGCAACACCACTGCTGGATTTTTCCATATGGGTAGAGGAATCAAGTAAGGGAATGCGATTTCCCCTTTTCTCTTCATCCTGTTTGAAGAAATTCTTTGTAGGAAAATCAAGTATCTGGATGATAACAATGAGATCCCATGCTTCCACACTAGAGGAAGAGGTATGGCTCCACCTTGCTTATTCTATGTGGATGATATCATGATGTTTATTAATGTTGATCATCCTTCCATCTTGACCACCAGAAGGGTGTTTAAAGCTTATGAGCGAGTCATTGGTCAACACATAAACAAAACTAAATCCATATGTATTGTGGGGGCTAAGGATCCATGTGATGCAGATCCCATTGCAGCGACCTTGGATATTGAGATAGCTTCTGATTCCATCACCTACTTGGGGATTCCTATAACTATTGGATGCTCTAGACTGGCAGATTTTGAGTTTCTAATCTACAAGATTAATGTTAGAATAGCTAACTAGAAATCGAGACTCCTGTCCTTTGCAGGCAGACATTTACTGATCGCTTAGGTGCTCTCATCCATGACAGTCTTCACAACGGCGACAATAGGCATTCTGACTGGGATCTTCAAGTGAATTGATCAATTGTTGTCCCAATTCTTATGGGCCGACAGATCGAATCATTCCCGAAGAGCTTGGATAGGTTGGCATCGTGTGACTACTCCCCACAACCAGGGAGTGTTGGGCCTGACGCATTTTCAAGTGTTGAATGATGCTTTTGTGGCCAAGGCATGCTGGGAAATCCTTGTTGGCACCTCTATTTGGGCTACTTTCTATAGATCGAAGTACCATACTGCGGCATCCAGCAGATCGGGGTTGTTTCCCTGAAACCTAAAACTGGGTGCGATGGCTTCCCCTACTGGAAGAGAATATGGGACATTTCCCCCAAAACCATGCCGAGATGCAGATGGATCGTGGGTCATGGACGCATACACTTTTGGGATTTGATCTGGTGTGAGGAGCGGCTTTCGGATTATGCTTTATATACCAGCGATTGCAACCATGTGTTCTTTGTCAATGATTTTTGGGTTCCAGACATTGGCTGGGACTGGAGTTCCCTCAGTCATATCCTTAACGAACAAGGGTTGGAGCTTGTTCAAAGAGCTAGTCAGATCATATCTGAAGATGAGGATAGGATTATATGGTCACCTGACTGGAAGGGCACTTTTTCGATCAGATCGGCTAAGAAGATCCTATCTTCTACCAACTGTGTAACTTATAGACAGCTCAGGGAGATCTGGTGTATGGACACACCCAGAGTTTCTGCCTTAATCTAGAAATTTGCACATAAAGCAGCTCTGATAGATGACAACATGAGAAGATGTAACATTGAAATTGTGTCTATGTGCAATTGTTGTGGGGATCCCCATATTAAAGACACTATACACCTATTGTTTCAAGGGCAAGTGGCCACTTATTTCTGGAATAAATTCACTGATATCATGGACATGGAAGCCCCAGTTGACATACCTTCCCTACTGAACATGTGTTCCCGCTGCACATCTAGAGAAATCAATATCTGGATAGCAGTGAGAATGGCTTCCCTTATACCATGCAGTATCTGGAGGATTAGATGTGCTGCCAGATTCGAAGGGATTCATGTTTCATTGTTGTGGGAGTGGGATTACTTAGTTTTCCGAGTTAATCAAATGATAAAGCGGCGATCTTTTAAGATGATTTCTGATGTTGATTTCTATAATAGGTTGCGTACAACACACATTGAGGATCCTCATTGCCTCCTTAAGAGAATCAATCTTGTCAGATGGACAACTCCGGACCTATACAACCTTAAGCTTAATATTATAGTTGGGAGATGTGTAGCCCCTGATGGCAGCAAGAGGAGGTGGGCGGCTGGCGTTATTCGCAACCATGAGGTAGGTATTTGCTTAGCTTTCAGAACTTGGTTGAGAGAAATGGACTTTGAAACAGCATATATACATGCTTGTATTATATGTTTGAGGATGGCACAGATCGACACTTATCCATTTCATATCTAGAGATTGATGACAGATTTAAATTTGATTTTTTATGGGGCAAAGCTTCTAAACCATGGAAGATTCAACTGAATGTGAGAGTTCTGAAGAAGATGCTATATCAGGAGAATGTTATTGGACTTCTTGTCCACAAGATGGTTAATTCTCTACCCAGAGAACTAGGCAATTGGTGCAAGTATCATTTTGGATCCTATGATTTCTCAGACTACAGGGAGTTACCCAGGAGGATTAGAGGCATGGTGGTCATGGAGAAGAAGAGGATTCCATATGTGTTTCTTTCTAGGGATGATGATTGACAATCTCTCTACTTTAGTGTTTTCTCTGCTCCTTGGATGGGTTTCTTCTGCTTGGACTGGGTTGGGAGAATACCTGTGTTTAATATAAGCAGTAGTTGTTTTATTGTTTTTGATGATTTTGTCCATACGAGGGGGATGGAATGAATAGAGCACCCCCTGGATTCTTTTATAAAAAAAATGGAGGTAGAATTACTCCTAGTCACCAGATATGTAGTGAATTGGGTCTCTTTCGAGTCTGCTTTCATATTTTCAGCTTTAAGTTGACTCCTTCGACTTGTATATAACCACATCATGATATTAGGTATGCTTCTTAGATATCGTATAGTTGATATCATGATCTCAGTAATTAATTGGCATGTTCGATCGTTATACGACTAGAAATGTACCTAATTCGAATCATTTTATTTAAATAAGTCAGAAGTAAACCTCATTCATCCCACACTCCTCATTTGAGGCAAGACAAAAAGTATTACATATGGTGCTAAAAGCCCACCCACCTATACACATCACCTATGAGGTCACAACAAAAATAAAAAAAGAAGAGCCTTATATCACAACAGGCGTGATGAGGCACCTCTAACTAGCTGTCTTTTGATGTATGTAACATATAAGGTATCCTCCACCTTTCCATCGTTGTGGTCTTAAGATTTCTTAGTGACAAAGTAACCATTCTATTTTATCATAAGACCCACCGATTTGGATCTGGAAGCTAAAATTTTGATTTGTGGGGCAACACATGCTCTCTTTACATGCTAGGAGATACCTCCAAACGTTGATGTCTAGATCTAGAGCCTCCATTTCCCATAGACAAAGTTGCAATCTTAACTTTAATATTTCTACCCTACAAATTTCATAACTTTTGACTCAGAGCTCTATTTTAGGCGTGCATGGTACCGTTGGAAAGCTCTCGATAAGCACTACCCAGATAAAAAGTCAAATTATTAATCTAAGTTTTTCTATAGTGATATTTGAATCGATAGAGGTAATATTACTCCTAGTCATTCAACTTGTAGTAAATTGGGTTTCTTTGTAGTATGGTTTCATCTTTTCGCCTTAAAGTTGACTCCAATGACTTGTATTTTACCAGATCATGATATGAGGTAAGATTCATTGAAATGGTGGAACTAATATCATGATATCGGTAGTTAGTGGTCATGTTCAATCATTATACAATTAGAAATGTACCTTTTTTGGGATTTCTTAGTGACTAAGTAACCAATCGATTTTATCATAAGACATGTGTATTTGGATCTGGAAGCCAAAAGACCACTCTTCAGGCTACCTCATGTTCTCTTTACATGCTAAGGGATGCATCTGACATTAATTTCTAGATCTACAGCCTCCACACTTGACAGACAAAGTTGCAATCTTAACTCTAATGTTTCTCCCTTACCAATTCCATAACTTTTGACCCAGAGCTCTATTTTCAGCGAGAATGGTACCGTGGGAAAGCTCTTGATCAGTATTGCCCATATATAAGGTCAAATTACCAATATGAGGTTTTATACAATGATTTTTTATTTAACGGAGGTAGAATTACTGTTAGTCACCTGATATGTAGTGAATTGGATTTCTTTAGTGTCTGCTTTCATCTTTTCATCTTAAATTGACTCCTTCGACTTGTATTTAACTAGATCATGATACTAGGTATTCTTCTTGGATATTGTATAATTGATATTAAGATCTCGGTACTTAATGGGCATGTTCGATGGTTATATGATTAGAAATGTACCTATTTCGAATCCTTGTAGTCTTGGGATTTCTTAATGACTAAGTAACGATTATATTTTATCATATGACAAATCTTTTTGGATCTGGAAGCTAGAGGCATGATCTTTGGGAAACTCATGTTCTCTTTACATGCTAGGGGATGCCTCTAACATGAATGTCTAGATCTAGAGTCTCCACTCCCGAGAGACAAAGTTGCAATCTTAACTCTAATGTGTCGTCCCTAGAAACTCCATAACTCTTGACTCAAAGCTCATTTTTAGGCGTGCATGGCACCATTGGAAAGATCTCGATGAGTACTACCCATATAGAAAATCTTATCTACTACCAACTATGAAACTCAGGGAGATCTAGTATATGGATGCACCCACAACTACTACTTTACTCTGGAAGTTTGCACGTAGGGCAGCTCTGATAGATGACAACATGTGAAGATGTAACATTCAAATTGTATCTATGTGCAATTGTTGTGAGGATCCCCATACTAAAGACACTATAAACCTGTTGTTTCAAGGACAAGTGCCCATTTTTTCTGGAATAAGTTCTCTAATATCATGGGCATGGAAGCCCCGATAGACATACCTTCCTTACTGAACGTATGCTCCTGCTGCACATCTAAAGATATCAATATCTGACTATCAGCGAGAATTGTTGCTCTTATACCATGCAACATATGGAGAATTAGATATGCCGCTAGATTTGAAGGGAATCGAGCTTCATTACTGAGAGAATGTGATTGCTTAGTGTTCAGGATAAATCATATGATAAAGGGGTGATCATTTAGGATGATTTCTGATGTTGACTTCTATGATAGGCTGTGAACAACAGGCGTTGAGGAGCCTCGTTGCCACCTTAGGAGGATCGATATTGTCAGATGGACAACTCCAGACCTATACAACCTTAAACTTAATATTACAATTGGGAGATGTATAGCCCCCGATGGCAGCAAGAGGAGGTGGGTGGCGGGTGTTATCCGCAACCATGAGGCAGGTGTCTGCTTAGCATTCAAAATTTGGTTGAGAGCTTTAGACTTTGAAACAACATATATACATGCTTGAATTATAGGTCTGAGGATGGCAACATACCAACACTTATCCATCTCATATCTAGAGATTAATGACAGTTTCACATATGATATTTTATGGGGCAAAGCTACTGAACCTTGGAAGATTCAACTGTATGTGAGAGTGTTGAAGAGGATGCTAGACCAGGAGAACATTATTGGACTACTTGTCCACAGGATGGTTAATTCCCTACCCGGAGAACTAGGCAACTAGGGTAAGATTTATACTGGATCCTACGTTTGCTTATACTATAGGGAGCTACCCAAGAAGATTAGAGGCATGGCAGTCATGGAGAAGAAGAGGATTCCATACATGTTTCTTTCTTGGGCTGATGATTGACAGATTCACTGCTTTAGTATTTTTTCTGTTGTTTCATTGTTCTTTTGGGATGGGTTGGGAGAATACCTGCATTTAATATAAGCAGGAGATGTTTTATTAATCTTGATAAATTGGCCCATACGAGGGGGATGGGATGAATAGAGCACCCACTGGTTTACTTTTTAAAAAAAGTATTACCCATATGAAAAGCCAAATTACCAATATGAGGTTTTGTACAGTGATATTTGATTCAATGGAGGTAGAATTACTCCTAGTCACCTGATATGTAGTGAATTGGGTCTCTTTCGAGTCTGCTTTCATCTTTTCATCTTTAAGTTGACTCCTTTGACTTGTATATAACCAAATCATGATATTAGGTATGCTTCTTAGATATCGTGTAGTTGATATCATGATCTTGGTAGTTAAATGGCATGTTCGATCGTTATACGACTAGAAATGTACCTATTTTGAATCGTTTTATTTAAATAAGTCAGAAGTAAACCTCATTCATCCCACACTCCTCATTTGAGGCAAGACAAAAAGTATTACATATGATGCAAAAACCCCACCCATCTATACACATCACCTATGAGGTCCCAACAAAAACAAAAAAAGAAAAGCATCATATAACAACAGGCATGATGAGGCACCTCTAACTAGTTCTCTTTCGATGTATGTAACATATATGGTATCCTCCTCCTTTCCATCGTTGTGGTCTTAAGATTTCTTAGTGACAAAGTAACCATTCTATTTTATCATAAGACCCACCGATTTGGATCTGGAAGCTAAAAATTTGATTTTTGCGGCAACACATGCTCTCTTTACATGCTAGGTGATGCCTCCAAACATTGATGTCTAGATATAGAGCATCCATTTCCCATAGACAAAGTTGCAATCTTAACTTTAATATTTCTTCCCTACAAATTCCATAACTTTTGACTCAGAACTCTGTTTTAGGCATGCATGGTACCGTTGGAAACCTCTCGATAAGCACTACCCAGATAAAAAGTCAAATTATTAATCTAAGTTTTTCTATAGTGATATTTGAATCGATAGAGGTAATATTACTCCTAGTCATCTGATTTGTAATAAATTGGGTTTCTTTGTAGTATGGTTTCGTCTTTTAGCCGCAAAGTTGACTCCAATGACTTGTATTTTACCAGATCATGATATGAGGTAAGATTCATTGAAATGGTGGAAGTAATATCATGATATCGGTAGTTAGTGGTCATGTTCAATTGTTATACAATTAGAAATGTACCTTTTTTGGGATTTCTTAGTGACTAAGTAACCAATCAATTTTATCATAAGACCTATGTATTTGGATCTGGAAGCCAAAAGACCACTCTTCGGGACACCTCATGTTCTCTTTACATGCTAGGGGATGCCTCTGACATTAATTTCTTGATCTACAACCTCCACAGTTGACAGACAAAGTTGTAATCTTAACTCTAATGTTTCTCCCTTACCAATTCCATAAATTTTGATCCAGAGCTCTATATTCGGCGAGAATGGTACCGTGGGAAAGGTCTTGATCAGTACTACCCAGATATAAGGTCAAATTACCAATATGAGGTTTTGTACAATGATTTTTTATTTAACGGAGGTAGAATTACTACTACTTACCCGATATGTAGTGAATTGGATTTCTTTAGTGTGTGCTTTCATCTTTTCATCTTAAATTGACTCCTTCGACCTGTATTTAACCAGATCATGATACTTGGTATGCTTCTTGGATATTGTATAATTCATATCATGATCTCGGTGCTTAGTGGGCATGTTCAATGGTTATACGATTAGAAATGTACCTATTTTGAATCCTTGTGGTCTTGGGATTTCTTAATGACTAAGTAACGATTATATTTTATCATAGGACAAATCTATTTGGATCTGGAAGCCAAAGGCATGATCTTTGGGAGAACTCATGTTCTCTTTACATGCTAGGGGATGCCTCTGACATGAATGTCTAGATCTAGAGTCTCCACTCCCGAGAGGCAAAGTTCTAATCTTAACTCTAATGTGTCGTCCCTACCAACTCCACAACTCTTGACTTAGAGCTCATTTTTAGGTGTGCATGGTACCATTGGAAAGATCTCGATGAGTACTACCCATATAAAAAGCTAAATTACCAATATGAGGTTTTGTACAGTGATTTGTGATTCAATGGAGGTAGAATTACTCCTAGTCACCTCATATGTAGTGAATCGGGTCTCTTATGAGTCTGCTTTCATCTTTTCAGCTTTAAGTTGACTCCTTCGACTTGTCTATAACCAGATCATGATATTAGGTATGCTTCTTAGATATCGTATAGTAGTTATCATGATCTTGGTAGTTAATTGGCTTGTTCGATCGTTATACGACTAGAAATGTACCTATTTGGAATCGTTTCATTTAAATAAGTCATAAGTAAACCTCATTCATCCCACACTCCTCATTTGAGGTAAGACAAAAAGTATTACATATGGTGCTAAAACCCCACCCATCTATACACATCACCTATGAGGTCACAACAAAGACAAAAAAAAGAAGAGCCTCATATCACAACAGGTGTGATGAGGCACCTCTATCTAGCTGTCTTTCAATGTATGTAACATATAAGACATCCTCCTACTTTCCATCGTTGAGGTCTTAAGATTTCTTCGTGACGAAGTAACCATTCTATTTTATCATAAGACCCACCAATTTGGATCTAGAAGCTAAAAATTTGATTTGTGGGGCAACACATGCGCTCTTTACATGCTAGGAGATGCCTTCAAACATTAATTTCTAGATCTAGAGTCTCCATTTCCCATAGACAAAGTTGCAATCTTAACTTTAATATTTCTTCCCTACAAATTCCATAACTTTTGAGTCAGAGCTCTGTTTTAGGCATGCATGGTACCATTGGAAAGCTCTCGATAAGCACTACCCAGATAAAAAGTCAAATTAACAATCTATGTTTTTCTATAGTGATATTTGAATCGATAGAGGTAATATTACTCCTAGTCACCTAATTTGTAGTGAATGGGGTTTCTATGTAGTATGGTTTACTCTTTTCATCTTAAAGTTGACTCCAATGACTTGTATTTTACCAGATCATGATATGAGGTAAGATTCATTGAAATGGTGGAACTAATATCATGATATCGGCAGTTAGTGGTCATATTCAATCGATATACAATTAGAAATGTACCTTTTTGGGATTTCTTAGTGACTAAGTAACCAATCGATTTTATCATAAGACCTGTGTATTTGGATCTGGAAGCCAAAAGGCGACTCGTCGGGACACCTCATGTTCTCTTTACATGCTAGGGGATTCCTCTGACATTATTTCTAGATCTACAGCCTCCACATTTGACAAACAAAGTTGTAATCTTAACTCTAATGTTTCTCCCTTATCAATTCCATAACTTTTGACCTAGAGCTCTATTTTCAGTGAGAATTGTACCATGGGAAAGCTCTTGCTCATTACTGCCCAGATATAAGGTCAAATTACCAATATGAGGTTTTGTACAATGGGTTTTGATTTAACAGAGGTAGAATTACTCCTAGTCACCCGATATGTAGTGAATTGGATTTCTTTAGTGTCTACTTTCATCTTTTCATCTTAAATTGACTCCTTCGACTTGTATTTAACCAGATCATGATACTAGGTATGCATCTTGGATATTGTATAATTGATATCATGATTTCGGAACTTAATGGGCATGTTCGATGGTTATATGATTAGAAATGTACCTATTTCGAATCCTTGTGGTCTTGGGATTTCTTAATGACTAAGTAACGATTATATTTTATCATAAGACAAATCTATTTAGATCTGGAAGTGAAAGGCATGATCTTTGGGAGAACTCATGTTCTCTTTACATGCTAGGGTATGCCTCTGACATGAATGTCTAGATCTAGAGTCTCCACTCCCGAGAGACAAAGTTGCAATCTTAACTCTAATGCGTCAGCCTTACCAACTCCATAACTCTTGACTCAGAGCTCAATTTTAGGCGTGCATGGTACCTTTGGAAATATCTCGATGAGTACTACCCATATAAAAAGCCAAATTAATAATATGAGGTTTTATACAGTGATATTTGATTCAATGGAGGTAGAATTACTCCTAGTCACCTGATATGTAGTGAATTGGGCCTCTTTCGAGTCTGCTTTCATCTTTTCAGATTTAAGTTGACTCCTTCAACTTGTATATAACTAGATCATGATATTAGGCATGCTTATTAGATATCGTATAGTTGATATCATGATCTCAGTAGTTAATTGGCATGTTCGACCATTATACGACTAGAAATGTACCTATTTTGAATCGTTTTATTTAAATAAGTCAGAAGTAAACCTCATTCATCCCAAACTCCTCATTTAAGGCAAGATATAAAGTAGTACATCTAGTGCTAAAACCCCACCCATCTATACAAATCACCTATGAGGTCACAACAAAAACAAAAAAAGAAGAGCCTCATATCACAACAGGCGTGATGAGGCACCTTGTAATGCTCGGGCCCACTGCCCTAGGCTCTAGTAGAGTTTCAAGAATGACGAATGTCCCCACTGACCACCACTAGCCTTAACTATGTGCTTTGTTCTCACTCACACGCATTCCAGGATCAACTTCCCGACAAGTCACCCATCCCAGTACTACTCCAAGCTGAGCACGCTTAACTATGGAGTTCTTAGTGATGGGCTCCCGGAAAAGGAGGTGCACCTTGGTGATATGGGTAGTCCAATCATTCCTTTTAAGATCATGTTATCCGAGGCCTCAAATCTTGGGATGTTACAATCTCCCCCACTTGGACTCTTGACGTCCTCGTCAAGTTTCAACTATATGGCCTCATAATCTGACCCCATTTCAGTGCAGACCCACAATGGCCCATGGACACCCAGCTCCCGATCACGGAATACCAACGCAAGGGTGGCTACGTCAACCATGGACATCCCTTTACTACATGCTTGGACCGCACGGTTCAAGACTGGCATGTCACATGCCCATTTGGGCCCCACCTACTGGAGGGGTTATGGCTCTGATACCATTTGTAATGCCCAGGCTCACTGCCCTAGGCTCTAGTAGAGTTTCAGGAATGACGAATGTCCCCATAGACCACCACTAGACTTAACTGTGCACTTTATCCTCACTCACACGCATGCCAGGATCAACTTCCCGACAAGTCACCCATCCCAGTACTACTCCAAGCTGAGCACGCTTAATTATGGAGTTCTTAGTGATGGGCTCCCGGAAAAGGAGGTGCACCTTGGTGATATGGGTAGTCCAATCATTCCTTTTAAGATCATGTTATCTGAGGCCTCAAATCCTGGGATGTTACACACCTCCAACTAGTTGTCTTTCTATGTATGTCACATATAAGGTATCCTCCTCCTTTCCATCGTTGTGGTCTTAATATTTCTTAGTGACGAAGTAACCATTCTTTTTTATCATAATACCCACCGATTTGGATCTGGAAGCTAAAATTTTGATTTGTGGGGCAACACATGCTCTCTTTACATGCTAGGAGATTCCTCCAAACGTTGATGTCTAGATCTAGAGCCTCCATTTCCCATAGACAAAGTTGCAATCTTAACTTTAATATTTCTTCCCTACAAATTCCATAACTTTTGACTCAGGGCTCTGTTTTAGGTGTTCATGGTACCGTTGGAAAGCTCTCGATAAGCACTACCTAGATAAAAAGTCAAATTATTAATCTAAGTTTTTCTATAGTGATATTTGAATCGATTGAGGTAATATTACTCCTAGTCATCCGATTTGTAGTGAATTGGGTTTCTTTGTAGTATGGTTTCGTCTTTTCACCTTAAAGTTGACTCCAATTACTTGTATTTTACCAGAACATGATATGAGGTAAGATTCATTGAAATGGTGGAACTAATATCATTATATCGGTAGTTAGTGGTCATTTTCAATCGTTATACAATTAGAAAATGTACCTTTTTTGGGATTTCTTAGTGACTAAGTAACCAATCGATTTTATCATAAGACCTATGTATTTTGGATCTGGAAGCCAAAAGCCCACTCTTCAGGACACCTCGTGTTAACTTTACATGCTAGGGGATGCCTCTGACATTAATTTCTAGATCTACAACCTCCACACTTGATAGACAAAGTTGTAATCTTAACTCTAATGTTTCTCCCTTACCAATTACATAACTGTTGACATATAGCTCTATTTTCAGTGAGAATGGTATAGTGGGAAAGCTCTTGATCAGTATTGCCCAGATATAAGATCAAATGACCAATATGAGGTTTTGTACATTGATTTTTGATTTAACGGAGGTAGAATTACTCCTAGTCACCTGATATGTAGTGAATTGGATTTCTTTAGTGTCTGCTTTCATCTTTTCATCTTAAATTGACTCCTTTGACTTGTATATAACCAAATCAAGATACTAAGATCATCAGCGCTGATGGAGTAGCACCACCTTCTTACCCTCCCGGGCCGCCACTCTAGCGACCAAGGTCTACCCCAAACCCTACACCCCCTCTCTCGCTTCTTCCTGGTCTTTTGGTTCCTTGGCGAGGATAGGCAATCATGGAACCACCGCCTGGTTGATACTTCAGTCGGTGACTGAACAAGGTAGACCTTGTGGTGATCTCTCACACCTACCGATAAAGTGCAACCCCTCTAGTGGTTGATTTTCGGTACTGAAATCGGACAAGGTAGGTCATCATACGGGGTTGTATCTTTCCTCCTGATTTCCTAAGAACCCCAATCTCAGCGGTGAACCTACTCATGGGCTGCTAGGGTCTCATAGGGTGCATGACAATGAGATCACCCTACTGATTTGCTGGGCTTCTCTACTGAGTTCTGGTGCAACCATCGGGACACTGAACAAATGGGCATCCTCCGCCGCCATCGATCGATCGCCTTCCCTCTTTGACCCCACGCAGGCTAGCACCTTATGACCATCCCAGTGTCACGTTTCCTCAGACCGCCGATCAACAACCCATGAGGGCTTCATGCACAGTGGATTGTTGTGGAAAGAAGATCCCTATTCACATCCACCTCCACTCCACTAGAAGACATCATCCCCGTCATACAGAACCTCATCCTACCGCCGGAAGAACCTCCCTGAAATGACCGACACCAAACTGATAATCAAATTAAACGAATGCGGAAGCGATTACCAGCGGAATTATCAAAAATCACTAAAAATTTAAAACTTTTGTAAAGAGATATTTGAAAGATAAAAACTCTTTCATAAACAACATGATAGGTCATTTACAAACTGATCCATTGATACATCTCTGTAATAAACACATCTCAAGCATTACAACAAAACCCACCTTGTTAACTGTACAAGGTAAGATACAAAATCTTGAGGCATCATGCCAAAATCCTCAGACCTACTGACTCCTAGGACCTGAGAGTACAGAGACGACATAAGACATGCTATCTATAATTCTAGACAGTCAGTATCTCCACCTGAGATTCACTGCTGCCCCTGATGCTGTTGTTGCTGTTGTTGCTCATTCTTAAATGGATTCCTTCGTCCTTGGCGTCTTCCTAAAAAGTAGAAACCTACGGGAGTGAGACAATTTGAATAATTGTCCCAGCGAGAGTTATAACTCTCCACCAGAAGCTTTGTTATAACATTTAAGAAACAACATAAGCAAAGTAACTTAAATCATTCAACAACAGGTTTGATAATAAGTAAAGTAACTTTTACTTAAGCAATCATTTCTTTAAAGCATATAAAGAACATGTACACTAAATATTTCGAACGGATCATTAATGTAAACAATGTAACACCAATCATAGTTTTTTGTAGTTCAACCTAAGAAGATATGCTACGTGGTTGATTATGTTTTACAAACATTATTATGCCCTGCGGAGATGAGGTATACCACTCATACTCCAACCGACCATTTATAAAAATCGCGTCGGTACCATACATAGGTCATCAAAAGAGCTGGATTCTTATGACCTCATCTTCCTCAGTCAGTAAGAGGATTTACTTGCAGGACATCTTGTGTCTCTACTGTAGTAGCTATCCAGGGTATTCTGGAAACTTCGCTATAGAGTTACAGTGGAGTTCTGAACTCTCATCGTCATCGAAAGATTTCTTGTTTATCTCTCATCGATGCGGTATTAGTAATTTCTTCGGGAGATTTGTGGTACATCACCTGGTATGAATATATAGTGAAGGGTTGAAAGATTAAAGTACATCTACATCAATTCCTACACTAAGACGTAAGGATATTCGCATCCATATACCCCCATATACTCAAAAGTATATGCTCTAGGAGTTCCCTTAGGAAAACTTGTTTCACCATCATTTGGTCTCTGACAATGATGGATCTATGGTCAGGGCTCTACATGATATGATTATACTTGATTAGTTAGGTACATTCTAGCATTCTTTTAGCATCAAGCATGTTTCCAAGCATTAATCATTAGAACAACAGCTATAAAAGTAGAATACTAAATGTATCAAGTCTAACTCACATCAATTATCAATTGGATATCATTTCTTAACCATTTCATTACTATGATTCAAGAATAGGGTATTCAAACCCTTAATTAATCATAAGTCATCTTATTAGCATGGCCTTGATGTTACTCATGGCTCTCACAGCCTATCAATCTTATATGATGTCACTTAACTAGGCAACATGGTATATCACTGTTCACAAAGCTAATAACATGCTTCCAATGAATATGATATCATAACCTTTACCTAGATATAATCATCCTTTTATAAGAACCTGCATGGTTAATTTAGTTGACAACAACAAACATTTCATTTCCAGATCAGCAATTTATAAAGCAGAATTAACCTTTCAATTCAGGAATAGTGCCTTCATGCTTACACTAAGGCTAGGTTCCCTTATTTACATCAATTAGGGTTATTCAATCCCTTTCTTTATGATTAGGAATAATGATTCCTCATCTCATACTTTAATCATGAAGATTCATGCTTAAAAGCATAAGTAGAGTTAGGGTTTACCCCACTCAATTAAGGTTATTGAATCCCTTTGTCTTATAAGGCATAAGAATTCTTATATTGTAATTTGTTCACAGGGTTTCATACTTGAAAGCATAACCCAGGACTAGGGTTATGATACCCCATCCTTCATTAGTTAGGGTTTTTATTCTTTTACTTCAACATAGGGTTATAGAACCTCTTAGCTCTCGAGGCATAAAGATTTCTCATATTACAACTTGTAATTAGGGTTTCATACTCAAAGGCATAACCCTGAATTACTCCATTTATCAGATCACCCTAAATTAGGGTTTACTATTCACGTTACATGTTATTACCCTAGAATTAGGGTTTACTATTCACTTCATAGTGAATTGAGCTCATAGCATCATTATATATGAAAATTATCATCATTGATGCCCTCAAATTAGTTTAAGATTCATTAATCATTATAATTAGGATTTCCATGATCTTACCCTTGATGGATCATACCCTAATCATGTACATTCTTACATATTGAAAGTATGTTACTTGATTCTCATTCATATTAGGAGCTTTCTCTCTCTTCTTACTACTAGATGATGTTTAAATCACTCTAGGTTAGATTAGGTCAAGTCATCTTTGATTAACATAGATTAAGTCAACCCATTATAATCATTAAGGTTTGCTTGATCAAGGGTTGTTATCTACTTGAACCCTTCAAGGGTACCTTGGTAATATTCTTTAATAATCATAACATGGGTCAATCTACTAATCACTTAACCCCTTAATGTCTTTAGGTATCATTAGGGTTTAGATTAAACAACCATTGAACCATCTAGGCCTTCAAGGCATTAAGCATAAAATGATTTAGGAACATGGTTATTCAAACCCTCAGATTATCTTAACACTTGTTACCAAGTGACATATAAGCATCAAGTCGTCTAACAACATGACCTTGATTGAAGCAATGTATATACTTTTCACATATCATTACTCTAAAAGCTTATAATTGTTTTCAAGGAATATGACATCATAACTCTTACCTGGCTATGATCACCTCATAATATCAACCTGTATGACTTAAATAAGGACATGCATATATAACAATGTCAACACAATACCAAAACTTTTCAATTTCTTTATAGGACACCACGGCCGTGCAAAGTAAGGCTACCACGGCCGTGCTCCCTTACACGGTCGTGCTACATAAGATCATTACATGATTCATATATATATATATATATATATATATATATATATATATATATATATATATATCTAATCTTTCATTCTTTTAACTTGATTAGTTCACATCAACCCTTCAATCAAGTACATGCTACTATGGTTAACATAGTGTATCAAGATATTAATCCTATAAACAATTAAGAATTCTCCCTTTAATTGGTTCTAATCACTTAGGTATTATTAGGGTTTCAACCTTCATTCCTTCATTGATTATCATTACTAATCATTATTGGATCAATAGAACATTCATCATCTTAATTCCCAAAGATTTAATCACATTGGACCTCCATTACATAAGGTATCCAATTGAATTAGGGTTTCCAATGTTGATTACTTCAATCATTGAATTCATGGAACCAAACATCAATTGGACCTATACTCATACCTCAATTGAGTTTAATAGGTCAATCTTCAACTGATTTGACCCTTAATTAACCCTCAATCATTCATCAATTAGGGTTTGATTCAATTGAATTAGGGTTTGGAATCGATGATCCTTCAATACTAATCAATGTAAGACTAGTTACTTTGAAACCATAGAACCATCATCCAAATTGGGTATGACCTGACCCCAAACGGTCTTGAGGTCGTTTGGATGACCTCCAAACGGTCTTGAGACCGTTTTCCCATCATATCATCAAAATCCAAGTCAATCAAATAAGGTTTGAATCATTGGATTGATCACCAAATCAACAATTGATTACACTTTAACTTGGTAACATTGGATCATCAATTGCTTAACCATACTCACCCCTAGACCTCCAAACGGTCTTGGGTGACCTCCAAATGGTCTTGAGACCGTTTGGATGAGTTCCAAACGGTCTTGAGACCGTTTGGCTCACCCAACCCTTGGATTCTAGTGAAAAATCATTAGGGTTTGAGCTATTGAGTTGATCATCAAATCAGCAATTGATTGCTTTGTAATTTGGTACCTTTGGACCTTCAATTGGTCAACTATACTTGACCCTAGACCTCCAAACGGTCTTGGGTGATCCCCAAACGGTCTTGAGACCGTTTGGGTGATCCCCAAATGGTCTTGAGACCGTTTGGGCCAATCAACCCCAAACAATCAACTCAATTCAATGCAAATCCAACACTTAGTCGATTAGGGTTAACACCATATCTTTTGTCCTTCAAACACTTAACCATATCCAAACCTAGACCTCCAAACGATCTTGGGTGACCTCCAAATGGTCTTGAGACCGTTTGGGCAAGAAAACCCAAAAAGTCATATCAATCAAGTTGAAAGTCATCACTTAATCCAATTAGGGTTTACATAATTGATTAGCCTTCAACTCACAATTCCTTTAGATTTAATCCCTAAAATTTGTAGGGTTATTAACCAACATAATTATTAACAGGAATCCCAAACGGTCAACTCTTGGTCAATGCCCTCAAACGGTCTTGAGACCGTTTGCCCAAAAAGTTCAATTAATCATATTGGAAAATCAGCACTTAATTCAATTCAATTACCTAATTGTTTAGCCTTTAACTCATGATTCCTTGGGAGTTAACCTATCAAACTTGGTAGGTCATTAGAACACATCATTAGGAACAATAATCCCTAATGGTCTATTCTTGGTCAATGCACTCAAACGGTCTTGAGACCGTTTGCCCAAAACGTTCAAGTTAATCAGACTGAAAATCAGCATTTAATTCAATTCGATTTGCCTAATTGATTGGCCTTTAACGTATGATTTCTTTGGAGTTAACCACTCAAATTTGGTGGGTCATTAGACTACATAATTATGAACAGAAATCCCAAACGTTCAATGCTTGGTCAACGCCCTCAAACGGTCTTGGAGACCATTTTCTCCAACCGACCTTGTGAAACCGTTTGCCCTTCAAACGGTTTTGCAAACCGTTTGCCCCAAACGGTTTTGCAAACCGTTTGCCCAAAGGAGGGGGGGGCAAGACTGTTTGATAAAGTAACATTGGTAATCACGCCCATCTTCTTCTACCTCCAGATCCAGGTCTGTTCCTCATGGTTTTATTTGCAAAAAAAGCAAGGAAGGATGGGGGAAAAAAGAACAAGCTACTTTTGCACGAAAGAAAGATGCATAACAAAGTTTAAGGGTTTAGAGTTATAAAACTCGCCTTAAGGTCGTTCCTAGAGCTCCAAGCTTTCAAGCTTCTAGGCCTCTAATGGCATCTTGAGCTCCACAGGTCAGCCATGGGTGTTTCTCCAAGAATTGGTTGGGAAAGATCGGCTAGAAAGAAGAAACAAGTAAGGAAGACCATAAAACCAACCTTGCACCATGAATTCCTCCATGAATCTGAGCAAGAAGATGACCAAAGCTTACATAGAACTCCTTAGCCGTCCTCCTCTTCTCCAGAGCTCTGTCCTAAGTCGGTCTAAGCAAGGGGATAAGAAGGGAAGTGAAGGAAACAATCCTTGCTAAGTGAGAAAAGGTGTATATATACTTTGGGTTAAATTCCAACATAAGGACAACTTGTTTCTCCATTTCTCATCTAGGTCCTTCCCTTCTTCTAAGACACGTTTCTCCCTTCCATACTTAAGCAAAACGCATCTTAAACCCAAGGTCTAAAGATGAAGAAAGCCAACTTTTTACTAAGTTGCACATATAGAAGGGTTATTAGGCTTATAACTTGATTATTTAATTTATAAGGGTTATCATTCTTATTTGATTATTCAATTAAAGTGCCCTATTCATCATTCTTACTCTAAATGATGCCAAGAGTCATAAATATACTCTAAAAGGTGTATTTTACAAGTTTCATCCCTCATTTTGGGTAAATTGCACTTTACACCAAAATTAGGGTTTTAAGCACAAGGATTGCCCCACAAGCTGCATCTCAGTGCCCAAGCTTGGGGAACCAATCACACTTCATCACATTCACTCTTATGATGTCTCAACACTAAAGGAACATCTTAACATGTGCAATTTGCAAGTTTGCCCCTTTTAATTGGGTAATTTGCACATAGGTCCCTGTATTACAAAACAATATTACAACATTGTCCAAAAGGACAGAAAGGGAAATATATATTCCTCATAAGCTTTAATTACATTATCAACAGATAACCACAAGCATTTAATCACATGATTAAGAAAACACCTGGGGTTAGTTCATAACCCAGGTCAGGGATGTTACACTCCCTCTCTCACCAAAGTTGTTATCCCACAAGTTGATATGACGGAGATCGCTGTCGGAACGCTTGATAGACCATCCAATGAAGTAGTCACTGCTGACATGCCAACGCTCGTTATCGGAATAGGTGAAGCAACAACAACACCCTTAGACAATGATGCCCCTCAGACGATTGATGATAGGGTTTTGAATGAGGTGACCGGAACTGACGGGATTCTACCTCTTCCTCAGATATCGCCACAATATCCCCCTCCACACAATGCGCCACCACAATGTAAAGCTCCTCTTTATGGTATCCCAAACAATGCCTGCTTCAGATGCATGGGAAGTGTGCATTGTCAATCCCAATGCACGACCCCTAAGCTTTGCTACAATTGCCATCAGCCCTGCACATTGCTAGGAGGTGCAGAACTCCCCAGGCACTGCCCCCCATGGCTCCTCATGACTTACACTCCAGAAATACCTTCCCTCACCTGCCGATTGGCATCCCGGCTCGTGGTGGACCTTCACACGTACCTAAATGGGTTTTTGTTTCTCTTGATCTTGATATTGAGATAAGAAAAAAGAGGATAGAATCCCTTTCACATGTTGTTGAGATCTCCTGGGCAGATGGCATTGCTTGGCAATCCATCAGCAATTTCTTATGGTCCACATGGCCCCAGGTTGTTGATATATATAGGTTCACATATAGGAAAGCAATTGTTTTCTTTAATCAAGAGCAAGAGGCACACAATGTTCTTCTTAAAGACTACATCTATTTCCATCATTATCGGATGAAGGTGAAACCTATGCTTGAAAGCGATGAAGGAGCTAAGAAAGAGAAGCTCTGTTTTTGGCTTACCGATCTCCCCATCGTTTTCAGGGATGAAAACACCATTCAGGAGTTGATTCAACCTTTTGGTACCCTCTACTTCATCTCGAGATGGCAGATGAGAAATGATGACCTCTCTGAGATCCTCGTCCTGGTTGAAGTGTTCAAGGAAGACATCCCACAATTCGTTGTCATCTCTCACGGTCGTCGTAGAGCCACCATTAAACTGAGCTTGGTGGCAAGGAGTGCATATGATGAGAACTCATTTACCCTTTTAGAGGTAGGACGCGATATGAACATCCCTTTAGAAGCTCTTCACTCACTGGGTGAACCACATTTTAGCACCGAATAAATTGGTTCCCTTCACATCCCACCTTCTCAGAATGCCATGAACCCCACACCTCCTACACCCTCCAACGGTGGTGGCCATCCACAACCCCATGATGGAATAGTTCTACTACTAGACAAGTGATCGATCAGGATGGAAGAAGCTCTGTTCTACCACATAGAAGCCTTGAAGATTTCCTTTCCTTTGAAGAGCAGGAGAATAGACAATCTCACAGGCAAGGCAGGAGCTCCACCAAACAACACAGGCATCCATCCATGTACTTCATAGATCGTGCCTCCTCTAGAAGAAATCAACACTATTATAGAGATAGGGATGCCAGATTTTCAGATGGAGATGACTACTATGATTACTATGATGTTGACTCCTTTGTAGATGAGCTAGAGAATGACAGAAGAAGATTCAACAATTGATTGTTGTGAGGTTATCAGATGAGAAGCTTTCCTTTTTTTTGACTCAATGTCTTTACAACCACACTTGTTCTGGAATATTAGAGGTGCTGCGAACATCAGAACCCGAAGGGTTCTTGGGGGACTCTTCTGCAAACACAAGCCAACTATTGTTGGTCTTTTTGAACCTTTTCTCCATGCCATGAGGGCCGACGAGCTTATTGATATAGTTTTTCTGGACTAGGTGACTAATAATCAATAGGAAGATGGCAAGATTTGGCTTTATGCGGATTCTTCTTTGCAACCCACCATCATCTCTTCTCATCATCAAAACCTTTCCATCCAATGCACCTCATCTGCGGGAGAGGTTTTCTTCATCACTGCCATTTATGCAAGCTATTCCCTCTCTGATAGGAGACTCTTATGGGATTCTCTTCTCTCTATGGCTCAGTTCGTTGGGGACAGACCATGGGATTTTGCTGGTGATTTCAACATTGTTTGTTATCTCGATGAAAGAAGGGGTATAGTGGATAATGACTTTCAATCCCTGCTTGATTTCAACACCTTTATCTCCGATGCCGATCTCAAAGAGGCGCCTTTGGAAGGTAGCAAATATACTTGGGTAGACAAGAAGAAACTCAACCCTACGAAATGGCAACACATAGACAAAGTTCTCTTTAATGGCAGATGGTTTCAGGACCAGTCGGGTTCTAGATCTGTACACCTTACTCGATCCCACGTGTTCGACCATTGTCCCATTTTGGTCCATCCTGTAACACATCTTGCTGCTAGAAAGCATCCTCCCTTCTCCTTCCTTTCGATCTGGCTCAACCATGTTGACCACCTAGATATTATCAAGAGAGCCTGGTATACCAAGGTAGTAGAACATGATTCTTTTATCTTCTTCTTTAAGCTGAAAGCTATTCGTATAGCCTTGAAGACCTAGAACAAGAATGTGTTTGGAAACCTCTTCCAGAAGAAAGCTGGCCTAGAGGATATGATCCACATTCTTCATATCAAATTTGATGAATTTCCCACTAACATTAATGAATCCAATCTTCACACTGTCGAGAACGAACTCCAATCTATTCTTGACCAGGAAGAGTTGCTTTGGAGGGAAAAAGCTAGAATTTCATGGCTTGATGATGGAGTTCAAAATACCTCCTTCTATCATGTTGCAGTTCGTTCCAAAAGGAGAAAAAGATGTGTCTCACAGCTTAGTCTCCCAGATGGCTCCATTTCTGACGATCAACAAGCGATGACTCTAGCGGCGGTATCACACTTCCAGCAGACCTTTACAACAAGAACGACCATCTCTGATGAGCTGCTTGAACCTCTCCTTCAACTTGTTACGCATGTTGTTTCTTCTGATGATAATCTTGCCTTGCTTATGACTCCTTTTGAAGATGAAATTCTACACACGATGAAAGACATGAATTCACATGCTGCCCCCAGTTCCGATGGCTTTACGATCAGCTTCTATCTGGCCACCTAGGACTTCATCAAGCACGATGTTATGCATCTAGCCAAAAGATTTTTTAGTGACCATATCAGCCACCGGGGACTCATGTCTTGTCGAATTGCTCTCATTCTGAAGAACTCCAAACCCGCTGATCTCCTATCTGACTTCCGGCCCATTGCAGTGGAGAATGTCATGCTCCAGATTCTTACGAGTATCCTCAGCAATAGACTGAAGCATATGATGTCCAAAATGATTTCTACCTCTCAAGCAACATATGTTACTGGAAGGGACATTATCAACCATATCAAGCTTACCAAAGAGATCTCCCATGACCTTAAGCAAGGAAAATAATACCCGAACATAATTATTAAATATGACATGAGTAAAGATTTTGATAGAATCGATTGGGCGATTCTAAAGCGCATCCTTGAGAACTTTGGTTTCCTTCCAGATACTACCTGACTTCTCCTCAGCTTCTATGAAGGGACCTGGGCTTCTATTTCCTTAGGCGAATACACTGAAGGCTTCGTCCAGTTACATCAAGGACTCAAGCAAGGCAATCCTTTATCACCTTATCTTTTTGTCATCTTTGAAGAACTGCTTTCTAGGTCCATGGAGCTTGCAGTGTCCAACAATAACATCAACATATTTCTTACTCGAGGCGGAGGACAAGCCCCCACCACTCTTCTTTATGTTGACGATGTCATCGTGTTCTGTAATGCTTCCCCAGACACGATCCACAACATCAATGACACCCTTAAAAGATACGAGGATGTCACTGGTCAGATGATTAACAGAGCAAAATCCATCTGCTTAGTTGGAGAGAATGATCAGAATACATCTAAGGGCTTTGCTCTAGCCCTTGGGGTTTCTTTAGTTGATGGATCTCTTAACTACCTGGGAGTCCCTATTCGATATGGCAGAATGAAGCTACAAAATTTTAACTTTCTCATGGACAATATGAATAATAAGATCACATCTTTAAAATCCAATTTATTATCTTTCGTTGTGAGATGCCTTCTCATCAAACATGATCTTTCCTCTACCACGCTACACACAACAGCCGCCATTGGGATCCCGACTGGGATCTTTGATAGGTTTGATGCCCTTATGTCCCATTTTCTGTGGACATGTAGAGACAACAAAAAGCGTAACACCTGGGTTTCTTGGTGATCGGTAGCTATACCTACCTCCTTTGGAGGTCTTGGTCTGGATTCAGTGAGAAATTTTACAAGAACCTTCTTATACAAAGCTTGCTGGGAGATATCTATAGGATCTTCCCCTTGGGCCACCTTCTACTGTGACAAGTACTACACTTCTTTGTCTAACAGAGCTCGTTTCCACCCACCTTATCTCAAGATGGGATCTTATGCCTCTCCGTAATGGAAATAGATTTGGCGCGCTTTCCCTCTCTTCAACAATTCATGCAAGTGGATTATTGGCAAAGGAGACATTTCAGTCTGGGATTCTAGATGGTGCAGTACGCCACTTGCTGGCTTCACCCTCCATGCTAGTGACAGAAGGCTTAATTTCAAAATCCGCAACTTCTGGTCGACATGTAATGGATGGGACTGGGAATCTCTTAGCCAGATCCTCAATGAAGATGGGATGTTGATTTTTAGAGACAATTGTGCTACCATTTCTACATATGATGACAAGCTTATTTGGAAATTGAATCCTCAAGGCTCCTTTACCATCAGCTCCATCAAGAAGCACTTGTTCCAGGCAGAGTTATCTTCCTTCACTCCCTCTCTTGACGATATTTGGAAGCTCGACATCCCTAAAGCCAGTATCATTCTGTGGAAGATTTCCCGCAGAGCCATTCCCACAGATGATAACATTACCAGGTGCCACATCATGATGGGTTCCAGATGCTCATGTTGCGATTCACCTTCTTTTGAGATGGTTCATCATCTGTTTATTGAAGGGAAAGCTGCCACTTTCTTTTAGAAGAAGCTTTTGGATATCACTAGAGAATTTCTTCCTTCTTCAATCCTTGACATTATCTTTATGTGTGAGCGATCGCATCACAGTTCCTCGCCTAGATCTTTGATTACTGGGACCCTTTCATCCCGCATCATCTATTTTTATGGCGCTACATATGCACTAGCAGATTCAATGGATGCAAGACTAACCTGCGATCACAATGGAATGCTATCATATACCACCTCAACCACCTTCTCAAAGATAAATCCTTCTCTAAGATTGAATCTGCATATTTCTATAGGACTCTTATGGCCAATGGCATTGTCGAACCACAAACCAGACTCAAGAGTATTAGCCTGGTGTGTTGGTCACCCCCTGACATTGCTAACCTCAAGTTCAACCTTACCATTAGAAGAGGCATTGATCCGATAGGAGAGAACATGCGAAGGGCAGCCGGTATCATCTGGAATTCCTATTGACATGTGAAACTAGGTTTTAGAGTCTGGCTCACAGAAAATAACTACACCAAATAGCTTACTTAGTAGCTTGTGCTATTGCGCTAAAGATTGCGGATGAGAAAAATCTCTCTATTTCTGTCATTGAGGTGGATGACATTCATACATACAACATTTTATGGAAGAACACAAAGGAACCTTGGAGAGCAACCTCTTTCACTAGGGAGATGTGTGAAATAATTGAGGAGTTTGTGATCATTAGTCACCACATACCCAAACCAATCAATTCTGCCCCTAGAGATTTGGGTATTTGGGGCAATACCCAAATACACCCATTCACCTACATGGAACCCTCTTTGCTACCCATGAGAACCAGATGTATTCTCGTTCTGGAAAGAGGTGGCATGCCCTACATCTATACACATCGCCCGCGCTTTTAGTTGTCCTTATATCTCACTGGTTTTCTTTTCCCTTTCTTCTACATTTTGGGTTTTTTTTTGGACGATACCCGAGTTATAAGAGCGGGAGTTGTATTTCATTTCCTTCTGATGCTTTGGCCCATAAGAGGGGTGTGGGATGAATAAAAGCAACCCCTAGCTTCTCTAAAAAAAATCATGATACTAAGTATGCTTCTTGGATATTGTATAATTGATATCATGATCTCAATACTTAATGGACATCTTCGATCATTATACGATTGGAAATGTACCTATTTCGAATCTTTGTGGTATTAGGATTCTTTAATGACTAAGTAACGATTATATTTTATCATAAGACAAATCTATTTGGATCTGGAAGCCAAAGGCATGATCTTTGGGAGAACTCATGTTCTCTTTACATGCTAGGGGGTGCCTCTAACATGAACGTCTAGATCTAGAGTCTCCACTCCTGAGAGACAAAGTTGCAATCTTAACTCTAATGTGTCGTCCCTACCAACTCCATAACTCTTGACTCAAAGCTCGGTTTTAGGCGTGCATGGTACCATTGCAAAGATCTCGATGAGTACTACCCACACAAAAAGCCAAATTACCAATATGAGGTTTTGTACAGTGATATTTCATTCAATGGAGGTAGAATTACTCCTAGTCACTTGATATGTAGTGAATTGGGTCTCTTTTGAGTCTGCTTTCATCTATTCAGCTTTAAGTTGACTCCTTCGACTTGTATATAACCAGATCATGATATTAGGTATGCTTCTTAGATATCATATAGTTGATATCATGATCTTGGTAGTTAATTGGCATGTTCGATCGTTATACGACTACAAATGTACCTATTTTGAATCGTTTTATTTAAATAAGTCAGAAGTAAACATCATTCATCCCACACTCCTAATTTGAGGCAAGACAAAAATTATTACATCTGGTGCTAAAACCCCACCCATCTATACACATCACCTATGAGGTCACAACAAAAACAAAAAAAGAAGAGCCTCATATCACAATAGGCGTGATGAGGCACCTCTAACTAGCTATCTTTCGATGTATGTAACATATAAGGTATCCTCCTCCTTTCCATATTTGTGGTCTTTAGATTTCTTAGTGACGAAGTAACCATTCTATTTTATCATAAGACCCACTAATTTGGATCTGGAAGCTAAAAAATTGATTTGTGGGGCAACACATGCTCTCTTTACATGCTAGGAGATGCCTCCAAACGTTGATGTCTAGATCTAGAGTCTCCATTTCCCATAGACAAAGTTGCAATCTTAACTTTAATATTTCTTCCCTACAAATTTTATAACTTTTGACTCAGAGCTCTGTTTTAGGTGTGCATGGTACAGTTGAAAAGCTCTCGATAAGCACCCCCAGATAAAAAGTCAAATTATTATTCTAAGTTTTTCTATAGTGATATTTGAATGGATAGAGGTAATATTACTCCTAGTCATCTAATTTGTAGTGAATTGGGTTTCTTTGTAGTATGGTTTCATCTTTTCGCATTAAAGTTTACCCCAATGACTTGTATTTTACCAGATCATGATATCAGGTAAGATTCATTGAAATGGTGGAACTAATATCATGATATCGGCAGTTAGTGGTCATGTTCAATCGATATACAATTACAAATATACCTTTTTTGGGATTTCTTAGTGACTAAGTAACCAATCAATTTTATCATAAGACCTATGTATTTGGTTCTGGAAGGCAAAAGCCCACTCTTCGGGACACCTCATGTTCTCTGTACATGCAAGGGGATGCCTCTGACATTAATTTCTAGATCTACAACCTCCACACTTGGTAGACAAAGTTGCAATCTGAACTCTAATGTTTCTCCCTTACCAATTCCATAACTTCTAACCCAGAGCTCTATTTTCAGTGAGAATGGTACCGTGGGAAAGCTCTTGATCAGTACTGCCCAGATATAAGGTCAAATTACCAATATGAGGTTTTCTACAATGATTTTTGATTTGACAGAGGTAGAATTACTCCTAGTCGCCCGATATGTAGTGAATTGGATTTCTTTAGTGTTTGCTTTCATCTTTTCATCTTAAATTGACTCCTTCGACTTGTATATAACCAAATCATGATACTAGGTATGCTTCTTGGATATTGTATAATTGATTTCATGATCTCGGTACTTAATGGGCATGTTTGATCGTTATACGATTATAAATGTACCTATTTCGAATCCTTGTGGTCTTGGGATTTCTTAATGATTAAGTAACGATTATATTTTATCATAAGACAAATCTATTTGGATCTGGAAGCCAAAGGCATGATCTTTGGGAGAACTCATGTTCTCTTTACATGCTAGGGGATGCCTCTGACATGAATGTTTAGATCTAGAGTCTCCAATCCCGATAGACAAAGTTGCAATCTTAACTCTAATGTGTCATCCCTACCAACTCCATAACTCTTGACTCAGAGCTCAGTTTTAGGCATGCATGGTACCATTGGAAAGATCTCAATGAGTACTACCCATATAAAAAGCCAAATTACCAATATGAGGTTTTGTACAATGGTATTTGATTCAATGGAGGTAGAATTACTCCTAGTCACCTAATATGTAGTGAATAGGGTCTCTTTCGAGTCTGCTTTCAACTTTTCAGCTTTAAGTTGACTCCTTCGACTTGTATATAACCAAATCATGATATTAGGTATGCTTCTTAGATATCGTATAGTTGATATCATGATCTCGGTAGTTAATTGGCCCATTTGATCGTTATACGACTCGAAATGTACCTATTTTGAATCGTTTTATTTAAATAAGTCAAAAGTAAACCTCATTCATCCCACACTCCTCATTTGAGGCAAGACAAAAAGTATTACATCCGGTGCTAAAACCCCACCCATCTATACGCATCACCTATGAGGTCACAACAACAAAAAAAGCCTCATATCACAACAGGCGTGATGAGGCACCTCTAACTTGCTGTCTTTTGATGTATGTAACATATAAGGTATCCTCCTCCTTTCCATCGTTGTGGTCTTAAAATTTCTTAGTGACGAAGTAACCATTCTATTTTATCATAAGACCCACCGATTTGGATCTGGAAGCTAAAAAATTGATTTGCGGGGCAACACATGCTCTCTTTACATGCTAGGAGATGCCTCCAAACGTTGATGTCTAGATCTAGAGCCTCCATTTCCCATAGACAAAGTTGCAATCTTAACTTTAATATTTCTTCCCTACAAATTCCATAACTTTTGACTCACTCTGATTTAGGGGTGCATGGTACCATTGGAAAGCTCTCGATAAGTACTACCCATATAAAAAGTCAAATTATTAATCTAAGTTTTTTGATGGTGATATTTGAATCGATAGAGGTAATATTACTCCTAGTCACCCAATTTGTAGTGAATTGGGTTTCTATGTAGTATGGTTTACTCTTTTCATCTTAAAGTTGACTCCAATGACTTGTATTTTACCAGATCATGATATGAGGTAAGATTCATTGAAATGATGGAACTAATATCATGATATCGGCAGTTAGTGGTCATATTCAATCAATATACAATTAGAAATGTACCTTTTTGGGATTTCTTAGTGACTAAGTAACCAATCGATTTTATCATAAGACCCATGTATTTGGATCTGGAAGCCAAAAGCCCACTCTTCGGGACACCTCATGTTCTCTTTACATGCTAGGGGATGCCTCCGACATTAATTTCTAGATCTACAGCCTCCACACTTTACAGACAAAGTTGCAATCTTAACTCTAATGTTTCTCCTTTACCAATTCCATAACTTTTGACCCAGAGCTCTATTTTCGGCGAGAATGGTACCGTGGGAAAGCTCTTGATCAGTACTACCCAAATATAAGGTCAAATTACCAATATGAGGTTTTGTACAATGATTTTTTATTTGATGGAGGTAGAATTACTCCTAGTCAACCGATATGTAGTGAATTGGACTTCTTTAGTGTCTGCTTTCATCTTTTCATCTTAAATTGACTCGTTCGACTTGTATATAACCAAACCATGATACTAGGTATGTAGAAAAAGTGACTAGCTGAAGTGGTACTTTGTACCTTGAGTTGTATAAATGGTACATGTTTCAATCTTGGTCTGTGCATATTTTGGAGAAATTATCCCTTTAGGAAGAGTCGCCAGGAGCTGAAGAGTCGCTTCATCTAGGGCGATCCCATGGGTGTCCGTGCGACGTCACCACCGCCTATTCCGGATAGGCACTCCACCTACCGGAATCCGCCCCCTTCTCTGTTTATCGTGAAGTGGTAATGGACGATTTCTCACTGTTCCTTCTCACCAGAATCCTGATACTCGCCGAAACTCTGGCTTGCTAGGTTGGCATCAAGGATAGGCAATTGCTGGGAAACTTCCTGATTGATACTTCGGTGATAACCGGACAAGGTAGATCTTGCAGTGAGCCCCACTAGGCCGATAAGTTTTACACCCACTTGTGTATGATACTCCGGCTTATGCTAGACAAGGTAGGGCACAAGACGAGTGTTCAATCTTCCTTCTACCCCCTAGCCACGAACAGCCACATCTAGGGTTTTCTGCCCATCCATCACCTGAGTTATCGAATAGCCCCATCCTTCCATGGCCATCCCATCTTTTCGGCTCTTACGGGAACCCCCACCGCTGCACAATCCTCTTAGACTTCATGCACAACAGATAGTCATAGATAGAAGAGCCAACTTTGCTTCTTCTTCGATCAACCATGAAGACATCATCCCCGACATCCATAACATCGTTCAACCTATAGAGGAAGGACGCTTACAACCTGACCACATCATCATCGATGCAACGTAACTTCCCCCCAACCCAATGCAACTTCCCCTCGAACAAGATGCTATGATGGACACAAGCACGACTCTTACAATCATCCCTCCACTGGATAATCACAACTTGCAGACTACCAAGGATCAGAACTTACAAAACACAGAACCCTCACAGCAGCACCGGAAAAAGCCCCTGTACGGGATTCCTCATGATGCGTGATTTAGATGCATGCGACATGGACATTGGCAATCCCAATGTCATGCCCCCAAACTATGCTACAATTGTCATCGACTTGGGCATATTGCGAGGAGATGTCAGACTTCGCGTCGTGCCTTACATGCAGTTCCTCCACCTCAACCTCCAGACATCAACTCCAGACGCATCTTCCCTTATCTTCCGGCCAGCATCCCTACACGCGGCGGACCTCAACATGTCCCGAAGAAGATCTCCATCACTCTGGACACCGAAAATGAAGACATGAAATGAAGAATTGATTCACTTTCCTACACCATTGAAATTTCATGGTCCGACGGAATCGCCTGGCAATCCCTAAGAGATTTTTTCAAAGACACCTGGCCCCAAGTGATTGACATATATCGGTTTGCCTATAGAAATGCAGTGATCTTCTTTGACACAATCCAAGAAGCAAAAGATGTCTTGCGTTATGATTACATCTCTTTTCATCATCACAAGATTAATATCAAACCCTTAACTGAAGGGGACGAAGGTGCTAAAAAAGAATCCTTCTGGTTTTGGCTCACTGATTTACCCATTGTCTTTAGAGATGAAAACACCATTCGTGAACTTGTTCAACCTTTTGGTAAGCTGATACACATATCCGCTTGGCAGCCCAGTGAAGATGATCTTTCAGGGATCCTTGTCTTGGTAGAGGCTTTCAAAGAAGATGTGCCTCAATTCATTATCATCATCCACAGATGTAGAAGAGCTTCTGTGAAGCTGCATATGACGGCCAGAAAGACGCCCAATGACGATTCCTTTCATCTTTTAGAATTGGGACGAGAGCTTAATATCACAAGAAGCCCTGGTTGTACGTGGCATTGGAAGGTTTAGTTCCCAACCTTCTCTTCCTCAGCCGCCCCGACGTGTTGAAGAACAGGCGGCTGACCAGCAACACCAACATCTTGTTGTTGATGAGGATCCACACCCCCTTCTCCCTCTTTCCAATAGGGATGATGGGGAGCCATCTGAGCGAAGAGTCATTGATCAGGAAGGCAAGAGAATAACTATTCGTAATAGAAGCTTAGACGAATTCCTCTTCGTGGAAGATCAATTCTTAGGAAGATCTAGTAGAAGAAACAACATTTTGTCTAGAAATAGATTTCTCTCTTCACATACAAATGATCAAGAACCACCTCATTGTAGACAACATTTCTTCAGAGATAGAGAGTATAGATTCTCTGATGGTGATTAATACATAGAGCACGAATGCAGAGAAGACAGGCATGATAGACCTGCCGTGAGAAGAAGAACACGAAGCAGCCATTGATGCTGCCACTGATGACAATATCCTTTTGATGGTTCTCAACTTTTACCTCATGATTTTACAACCCCATATGTTTTGGAACATTAGAGGCACCGCTAACAACAAAACAAGGAAAGTACTTGGCAGATTGTGCCATAGGTACAAACCTTCCCTTGTTGGTCTTTTTGAAACTTTCCTCCATGCTGAAAGAGACGAAGAGATGCTTGACATTGTCCATCTAGACCGGTCCACTGATAACCACAATGAAGAAGGGAAAATTTGGCTCTATGCGGATTCTACTCTCAAACCTACCACGGTTATCAATCACAAGCAACACATCTCCATCGTTTGCTCTGGACCCTTGGAAGAAGTTTTTTTTCATTTATGCTATATACGCCATCTGCTCAAGTACAGAAAGAAGAGAACTATGGGATTCTTTGCTTTCTTTAGCTCAAATCATGAAGGATCAACCCTGGGCAATTGCAGGCGGTTTCAATGTGGTTTGCAACACTGACGAGAAGAGAGGAATTGCTGATGCCGATTTCCTATCCATGTTGGAGTTCAACAATTTCATCATAGACGCTGATTTAAAGGAGACACCATTCAAAGGAAGCAGATTTACCTGGGTTGATAAACAATGCCTTATCCAACCAAATGGGAACGTCTATATAGGGTATTAATCAATGTTGCCTGGGACCAGGTCTTACCCAATTCCAAACCTATTCATCTCACCCGATCTCGTGTTTCTGATCACTGCCCTGTAATGGTAATATCCAAGAACAGCATACAACACAGAAAAAAGCCGCCCTTCTCCTTTCTTTCGATATGGATGAACCACCCTGAATGCATTGAGATTATCAAAGCTGCCTAGAATCTTGAGATCGTTGGACATCCCTCTTTTATATTCTTCTCGAAGTTGAAAGTTGTACGAAAGGTGCTCAAATCATGGAATAGAAACACGTTTGGAAATGTTCTACAAAAGAAAATCGATCTTGAAGACATGGTCCACATCCTACAAATCAAGTTTGATGAACATCCAACGACGACAAATGAGTTGAACATGCGTTCTGCTGAGGATGAACTCCAGATTATTCTTGATCATGAAGAACTGCTTTGGAAAGAGAAATCCAGAATTTCATGGTTGAGTGACGGTGAACGCAACACCCCCTTCTATTATGTCACTATTAAAGCGAAGAGAAGAAGGTGAAACATTTACCGACTCACCCTCCCTGATGGCTCTAGCTTCGATAACCTGCAACTTATAGCACAAGCTGCAACAACACACTTTCAAGAGGTTTTCTCAGCCACTGCCCAAGCTGCTCCTGACCTACTTGAACCTTTCCTTTAGCTGATTACTCCCACCATTTCCTCTGAAGATAACCTAGTCCTCATCAAAGTCCCCACTGAGGATGAGCTTCTTTGCTATATCAAGGATATGAATCGTCATGCTGCTCCAGGTCCTGATGGATTCACTGTCAGTTTTTATCTAGCATCATGGGATTTTATTAAACAAGATGTAATGCTTCTTGCTAACTACTTTTTCAACAATCAAGCTTTCCATAGGAGCATTAAATCATGTCGCATCTCTCTCATCCCTAAGATCACCCAACCTTCTGATCTCATCTCAGATTTCTGCCCGATTGTTGTTGAAAATGTTATCCTTAGAATTTTCACGGCCCTTCTCAGCGATAGACTAAAAAATCTTATGATCAAGATTATCTCTCCTTTGCAAGGGGCGTATGTCCCTGGTAGAGACATCATCAACCATGTTCGGCTCACCAAAGAGATTTGTCATGATCTCAAACAAGGAGGACAACATCCAAACTCCATCATTAAATATGATATGAGTAAGGCCTATGATCGTGTTGACTGGTCTGTGCTCAAGAGCATCATGGAAAGGTTTGGTTTCTTCCCAGAAACCATTCATTTATGTATCAGATTCTTTGCAGGCTCATGGGCTTCTGTCTCGGTGGGTGATCAAATAGAAGGCTTCTTCCAGCTGCATCATGGCCTTAAGAAAGGCAACCCACTGTCACCATATTTGTTTGTCATCTTTGAGGAAATTCTTGCCAGATCCATGGACCTTGCTGCATCTACTGATGAAATTCATAGATTTCATACATGTGGAGCGGGATGTGCACCCCCAATTTTGTTGTACACGGATGATATCATTGTCTTATGCAATGCCTCAGCAGCTAATATCGCTCAATCGCTTGGGATTGCCCTAGCCAATGGACCCCTTACATATCTTGGTGCTCCTATCTTTTATGGTAAAGCCAGACTGTGATTCTTTGATCCCCTTGTTGAGAAAGTTGCCAACAAAATAGCATCATGGAAAGCTCGCCTACTAACTTTTTCTAGACACCGCCTTCTCATCAAGCACATCATATCCTCTACCACCCTTTACATCACAGCTGCTATCGGCATTCCTTCTGGAATCTGTGATAGAATTGATTCCATGATGTCGTGTTTTCTCTGGACAAGTAGAAACAACAGCAAGCGCAGAACACGGGTGGCTTGGCGGACTACTGCCACACCCATTAAACATGGTAGTCTGGGACTGGATTCACTGAGAATCATATCATGAGCATTTTCTTACAAAGCATGCTGGGAAATCTTGACTGGGACCTCACCCTGGGCTATTTTCTATCACAAAAAATATTACACTCCTTCATATAGAGCAGGTTTCTATCCACCGTATCTCAAGATAGGGGCTACTGCTTCACCTACATGGAAGAAAATTTGGCGTACTTTCCCTCCCTTTAATACCTATTGCATATGGATTACAGGAAAAGAAGACATATCCTTGTGGGATGTTGGGTGGTGCGGCACACCACTTGCTGGATTCACCCTTAATGCTAGTGACAAAAGACATGATTTCAAGATTGTGGATTTTGGTCTGATGAAAACGTCTAGGATTGGACATCTTTGAGACAGATCTTAAATGATGATGGGTTGCTTATCTTCAGACACACTAGAGCTACTATTTCTCACTAAGATGATAAATTGATTTGGCGCCTAGAAGCCCATGGCAAATTTTCTATCGGTTCTGTTATAAAGTAGATCTTATATGTTGATACACCTGTCTTCAACCCTCCTCTGGATGAAATTTGGAGACTTTCTTTCCCTAAAGCCATCACAATTCTCTGGAAAATTGCTCACAAAGCCATACCCACAGACGATAAGATTGCTAGATGTCAGATTCTGATGGCATCCAAGTGCTCTTACTGCATCAAACCAGCCATCGAGACCACACAACACTTGTTTGTGCTTGGGCAGATGGCAACTTTCTTCTGGCAGAAGCTCTTCTACATTACTGAGTTTCCTCCTCCTTCGTACATCCAGAATTGCATTTCCCCTTGTAAACAATCACACCAGCATGTGTCGGCTAGATCCTGGATACACAGTCTACTCAACACCCTCATTATCTGGACCATTTGGTACTACAGATGCTCCCACAGATTCGAAGGACAAAGCCTCACCTTGCAATCTAGATGGCACAACATCATATTCATGCTAAATCACTTCATGAAAGATATTGCTTTCACAAATATTAAATCGAGTAGCTTTTATAAGAATTTGGTAGATCACGGCATCAATGAACCAAAAGTGCATATCAGAAACATCTTTTTGGTTCGTTGGATCCCACCAGACTTAGCTAACCTAAAGCTTAACATCACCATCAGAAAGGGTAAAGAACCTTCAGGTCAATCTAGATGGTGGGCGGCGGGAATCATCAGGAACTCCAAATGCCAAGTGTGTATTGCTTTTAGAGTCTGGCTGAAAGACAACGAATATACCATTGGATATATTGCAGCTTGTATTGTCATGTTGAAATTTGCATATCAATACAACCTTAACGTCTCAATCATTGAGGTGGACAATACCCTCACATACGATATCCTTTGGAGGGGCACTGACACACTTTTACCGTGCGTATAATGCAAGTGCACGCGTCAATGTAGTATAGGCCCTTGTGAGGCCCGAGTCGAACTCAGGGACATTGAACTATCGGTAGACTACTACTAACTGTTTGCAATCAGCTAGACCGATTAAAAAGGTTTTAAGAGTTGTTGAAAAATAAAAGAAAATAAAATAAAATAGAGCAATCGATTAAGGGTTTAGTTTAATCAATTTAAATGGAGATCTTTAGGATTGCGGTTTCACCGTGGGTTTTCATTGTATGAATTTCCACATAGTTAATCATATTCGCCTCTTATTTCGAGTAGTGTCCTGTAGTCAGAATTGTTCACTGTCGTGATACAACTCACTACCTAAATCTAGGTCGGTTCAACCATCGTAGTAACCTATACCCTAAATTAGGTGCATTAGAATCGACCTCTGGGTTTCCACCATTAACTGTACATCACCTTGTTTAAGGAATTTATGAGTTAATGTGAATTTCGTCTCTTTTCAACTGTTAATTCTTCTTTCAAAGCAATTCAAGGCATTAGATTATCATTAGGGTGATCAAGCATAATGATATAATGGAGAAAACGAAATCATACCACAGATTTAAGAGACAAATTATGAATTACTATGATAAAAACGTCATACAATGATTCCCCGGGCTACTCCCGGTCCTAAAGACAAAGGGGATTAGCCCCGCATGTTCATCTCAGAGCAAGACATGATTGAAGAAAGGGGGAACATGGAGAAAACTGTGGATGAGTAATGTAAACCCCTGAACGGAGAAGATCCAAGCGTTCCTCAGCATAGAGTGTGCGATCTACAGCCTTTCGGTGGTGGAGAACATCTTCTTTGGCTCTCAGAACGGTTGGGGCGTGCTTCTGGGCTCCGTTCTTCTCTCCACACCTTCTCGAGATGTGTGCAGCGGCTAATGACATGATGGATGACTCCTGGCCACCGTCATTAGGTATAAACACTAAATTAGGTTTCTAAAATATCACCACCATTGGATTCGGGCCGATTTGGAACAAACAATAATCTGACGGCGTCGATACCATCGATGTGGGTCGATGATATAGACCCCTCGTGATATCGGCAAGCCTTCCTTCTTGACTGTCGTCCCACCTGATGTTGCCTCGATACCATCGACTTAGACGTCGGTTTTATCCCTTTTCCGTCACTAAAGCTATAAGCGTCGATAGTATCGAATTTGGTGTCGATAGTATCGACTGGCTGATCACTAGCAACCTGAAGGTAACTCGCTACCATCGACTCTGTGTCGCTCCTTGCGGTTGTCTGCCTGTGACTTTGTCGATACTATCGATGGGTGTCAATGGTATCGATAGTTGTATATATGTGTTTTTCTTGAAATTGCAAGACAAAGCCAAATTAGCCGAGATAAAACCCATTATTATAATCATTTATGATCAAAATGATAGAATACGGGAGATTTGATACTATAAAGGATTATAGACTAGAGTAAGTGAATTATGTTGTTATGACCCATAACTAAGTTAACTAATAAGTAACTCGATTAGCATGAAATACTTTGATTAGTGCTAAGTATCTTGTTAAACATCATGGTTAATTAAGATAAGCTAATATGTGAATTAATAGTTGAGATTTAATCATCTGAGGTAATTAATGATAATAGCAATGTTGATCGTTAGGTTAATTGAGTTGAGTTAAGTACTCACTGATGTGTTTAGTGCTTTGATCATGTGATACAATCCAATTAGGATTATTTCTTGCTTGGAGGGTGTAGAGAACCTCGCGTTTGAAACATGGAAAAAAAAGAAACAGTCGAATCGGACCTTTGAGGCAAGACTTACAACATTTTCAAAATCAATGGGTTAAAGATGCAATTTAACCATTTAATTGATCTTTATCTCCTTAAATGGGTTGGCTGCTTTTTTTCCTTTTAACCTTTCTTCTTTACGCGAGAAATAGAATAGGACCGCTTGAGCGGTGCGCAAGCATAGCCGATCCAGAAGAAGAGAAGAGCCGGAGGTGATTTTGGGCATGATAGCTGCCGACCGAGCTTCGCCCACCCCCGTCATCCTTCCACCTCCTTCCTTCCTCCTCTATTGCGTGCCCTAGCAGCGGCGCCCACCTGCAGCCTTACTGCTTGGCTTGGGCGGCCGAACCATGGAGCTGCATCTGCAGCCTAGCAACAGTGCGGGATGGTAGTCGTTAGGGCTTGGAAGGGCCACTCCAGTGGCGCCCCTCCTTCTTCTATCTTCCCCCTCCATCCTTGACCTAGGTACGTGCTTGGCGGACAACCAGCAGTAGGGGCGACGCCCTACCTTACAGCAGCCGCAGCAGCGGCCAGGGGCCCTCTTAGGAACGACAAACACCTTGAATCGCCGGCCATGACTTCGGCCTGGAGGTCCCAACTGGAATCCGCAGCCAATAGCCAAGTATTAGCACCAACTGAGCTTGATCCCAACCTGTACGTGTGTGCGTGCACTGTTCCATTGCTGCAGATCCAAATTGGGCAAATCCAAGGTTGAAGACAACCCTCTGGATGCGTTTCTGGACGAATCCGGACATCCCAAATCGCAGTGAGTAGGAGTTCATTTAGTTATCATCATTTAACTCCTTAGTTGGAATTTTTCGGTAAACTGTGCATTTTTCGCTGATACTTGGCTTTTGGACAGTATTTGGCGTTACTCGAATTTTATTTCATAAACTGCTTCCTTATGCCGTTATATGATTTAGTTTAGCATCTGATCAGTGTGGATTGAATTAATGAATTTATATGGTTCATTGGAACTTGAAATACGTAATATGATTGATGAAAATGATAGAATTTCATGTATTACAATTGCAATGTATACATTGAGCATAAAATGGATGTTTAGCATCGAAACTGGATAAGTTGATACTGAGTCATGTTTATAGATGACAAATGATGTTTATGTGTATATGTGGGTAATAGATATTACCCGGATGCCGAGCATAGTTAGCATCCTTAGACTTTTAATTTGCATAGTTCAAATGAAATGAAATGATTAGTAAAATAAATGTGTATGCTTTACGAGTAATTTCAGTAAGATGCGAATAAATGTGATAAAGTATTTCAGGTTGAGTATTCCTTTCAATACAGTATATTTAAATGTTCAGTAATATGAAATTAGTATAGAGACGTGGAATAGATATGAAATCTATTTACAGTGAACGAATCTGTTTGCATGAAAGCATAGTTGAGTTATGAGTTATTGCGATATAAGAGAATAGTTGTTGCACTATATATAGAAATGTTATGAAAGTTGAACTTCTAGTTTCAGCTAGTGAATTGCAGAATTACAGTATATTCCAGTAGTCGAATATGTGAGATAGAGACAAAATGTTATAAGAGTTTTCTTGTTATAATAAAATGTGTTAGACTTAGATGCCCTGACACCGTAGAACCCCTTTGAGAGGTATGTGCCTTAGGGGTGAAACGACCTACCTAGCGTGTGTCTAGATGGTCGGTGGCTCGTGTTCAACAATAATCCGTGTGTGTGTCACAGTGGCACGAGGACAGAGAGGCAGTGTTCAACAATAATCTGTGCGTGTGTCACGGTGGCACTGGAGTAAATAGGGGTTATTCAACAATAATCCGTGTGTGTGTCACGGTGGTAACCCAGACTCTCCGCCTGTGTGCTCAGGTTAGAGGAGGAGTCTAGAGTACACTCTTTGAGAGTGCAGTGAGGCCCTTGAGCGCCTGAGAGTCCTGACGCAGACTAGGACAGCAGTCAGACTTAGCATTTCCCGGGTGTGTCGCTAAGTCTTGTACGGTGGGTTCGTAGTTCGCTACGAGACTTTATATGCAGAGTACACTGCATATGATCAGGGCATAAGTTAAAAGATGATTACTTAGAATTAAGGTAGATTAATATGAAACTTGTGTATGTTCAGATTTAGAATTTTATAATACTTGTTCTTTAAATGTTCATTATACTTTTCTGCGATAATTGCACTGTTTAATTAGAACTTCTCAGTTTGTTATTTTATTCACATATTCATGTTAAATGTAAAATATGGAGTTATCCGATGATGGCTAAGTGAAATATTATTCACTGAGCGAGTAAGCTCATTCCTCTACTCAAACATTTTCAGGTGAGCGACAATTCCAGGAATCAGAAGGATCCTTTCATCCTAACACTTAATCTGTAGAAGGTATATGTAGTTAGTTTAGTTAGATAGTGGTCTCTTAGTCCTTTCCCCTCGGTCCTTGGGACATGGTGTGGGTGAGAGAGAGTGTGTATGTGGAATGTGTATAAAGATGTAAATTAACTATTATGTTTACTTTCTGTTAAACAATGTTACATGTTGTAAACTCTATTTACGTACTCTAGCCAGTTTAATTGAAATGCTCCTGCAATAGTTTATTATGTTTTAGTTTACAGCAATAATCCAGATATCATTACGAGGTTTTAAAAAGGAAAAGTTCTCAGTGATTTGTTTATGTGATAATCCCTCCGTCGCGCCCTAATCTCGTGATTAGGGGTTAGTGTGAGATCGGGGTGTGAAATCTTGGTATCAGAGCATAGGTTGAGTATATGAATACTCTAAGTCAAGGTCAGGGGACGATAAGAGACCAATAGGATTAAGACTTAGGTGTCTTCCTTCTAACTGCAATTTTCTAACAGGAAGTATTCTGTTATACTATTGCAGATGGCAGGAAGAGGATGTGGTCACGAGAACCAAGTAGAGATCTTAGGCTGAGTCATCAGGGATCATTAGGATCAAAAGATAAAGTTATAAGTGAGGAAAATAAGAAGTGATATGTCTTTAGCTCTGGGAGGTCTGAGTGTTTAGATACCCTGGCCAGGTGTCTGAATACTTAGATTGACCAGTATCAAGCTACTCTTTCTATTTTTCTCTGGATGCCCTGGCCAGGTATGCAGAGGAAGGATAGGCTAGAGACAAACCCTAGAAAGCTTAGGGTTAAGAAATCAGTAATTAATACAGGAATAAGAGATTAAACATAGGATGCGATGCAACTCTTGCCTTATATTGCTTATTTGATTGGAAATCACTAGAAATGCTCTTATATGTATGAATTTAGATTTTCAGCTTGTAGAATAAATATGATTCTTTTATATTGATTGAGTGTCATGAAGTGATTTATTTATTGTTTATATTCTTTGTATTAAGTAGACCAGAAGTTATGTTTAAATGAGTCTGCCCTAGGTGGATATTCTTTCCACATGGTTGAGATTAATAGGAGTTGGTTAATCCTGAGTAGCTCTTGGCTTCAGGACTATAGGTTCGGCCTGGTCCGGCTGACAAGATGCGTTACTGAGATCTAATGACTCCTATTAACAGTATAATAAGAGTAGACTCTGGATAATTTAGACTCACATCATAGTAAGAATGTACATACACTAAGATGTTGAGATATAAGAGAAAGATTAGAACAACTAAGAATTAGTTGGAACTGATATCGGAGACCCAACATTGGGACCTCATATGAGCAATCCTTAATTAGAAATAAAGGAACACAATAAGGGTCAGATTAAATTTAATGATTAGGTGAGAAATACCCTTAATGATACTAATCAATAATGCATAACAAATGCATGGATCAAATACATGATTAGTAAACCCTAGTGGAGGGTGTATCATTGTGAACCCTGGTCGAGGGTGTATCCTTGTGAAACCCTAGTTGAGGGTGTATCATTGCGATTGTTTATAGGCAACTTTATAAATTATGCCTTAAACTAAGATAAGTCCATATCATGTGAGATAGTTGGACAATTCTAATGTGTGGCCTATGCATTATATGCTAAGGGTGCGTATTCTGTGATGGAATGCATTAAGAGGGGAAATACCTTAATACAAGATAAAGTTGGTTAACTCAGGAGGGTCTGAATTAATAAGAAATGGGGAACCCTAACCCTAATTTGGGGAAAAGGGAATGATAAGCCCTGTTTGATAGTGAACCCTAATTCCTAGTCAAGGAATGATGGTATTACTATTGTATCACATGATGTGATGAATATCTTGTATGACTGTTATCATGCCTAATAACCATGCAGGTATGATGAGATGATGAATATAGCCAAGTTGGGCTGTGACATTTATATAATAAATGTTGATTGGCTTTTTGTGTGTTGATGTTGTTGTTGCTTAATAAAAGTAATAATGTGTACGGATTTTATGAACCATGTGAATAAGTTGTTGCCTAGTGAGAGGTGACAAGATGTGAATGGCCTTGTGAGCCATGTGAATAAGTTGTTGCCTAGTGAGAGGCGACAAGATATGAATGGCCCTGTGAGCCATGTGTGATGCTTGGGTAACAAGTATCATGTTTATTTGTAGCATTTGTGTTAATAAGTTATGCTAGAGAACTTGGTTGATGTTACATTTCTGTTATATATCTATAGTTCATTGATGCTTATTCATATATGTTGTATTCATTACAAGTATATGGATGAACTTATGAGATCTAAAGTTTGATTTCAAGCTAAGGAAGCAAAGTCACACCACAATAATGCTATGTTACTGATAAGGACCAAACCCTAGAATGTTTAGAGTTGAAGTAGTTCAAGGGATGTCGCTAGTGATTTGACCTTGAATACTAGTATCTTTATAAAACAAGATCATACGATTTGCACTATGAAAGGTAACCTAGCACTAATAAATCCAGGGTTTAAAGTTAGCTAATCTGGAAGGTAGATACACAATATGAAAATGACTCAGAGAAAAGAGTAAGATATAATTTTGAAATAAATTCTTACAGTAGTAATAAGAAGTAGTAGCATAGAATGAGGAGTACTACACGATACATGATCTGAAGTTAGTTGTTGTAGTTCATGCTCTTATGACACAGCGTCACTGTCTTTATGATGTGACGATAGATAGTCACCTTGGGAAGGCGAATGTGGTAGTTGATGCCCTAAGTAAGAAGTCTAGTTCAACAGTGGATGTATTTTCCATGGCATGTTTCAAAATAGACATGCTAGTGGAAATGTGAAAGTTGAACTTAGACTTTGGGGTGACAGAACAAAGTGGTTTGATTGCACAAATGCAAGTCAAGCCTATTTTTTATGATCAGATCAAGGAACTTCAACAGAATGACAGTGAGTTACGGCAGATCATGCGTGACATGACAGGAAAAAAAAGGACCAGAGTTTAGGTTTTCAGATGATGGTGTGTTATATCAGCATGATAGGTTGTGTGTAACTCGAGACAGTGATTTGAAAGAAAAGATTCTTGTGGAAGCGCATGCATCGATGTACGTTATGCATCCATGTAACACTAAAGTGTACATGAATCTCAAGGAGTTGTACTGGTCGTCAGGTATAAAAAAGGATGTAGCTGAGTACGTGGCTAGATGTAGTGTGTGTCAGCAGGTTAAGGCTGAGCATCAGAAACCTACAGGTACCTTGCAATCTCTTCCTATACTAGAATGGAAATGGGAACATATCATAATGGATTTTGTGGTAGGGTTACCCAGGACACCTAAAGGTTGTGACTCGATATGGTGATTGTGGATAGACTGACTAATTCTGCTCACTTTCTTCATGTTAAGTCAACCTTTGATGTCCCGAAGTTGGCTAAGATATACGTGGATGAAATAGTCAGGTTGCATGGTATTCCTGTTTCAATCATATCATATAGAGATTCTAAGTTCTTTGAAATCAGTGAACAAAAGTTGAGATTCTGTACAACTTTCCACACACCAACGGATGGTCAGTCAGAAAGGACCATTCAGACTCTTGAGGACATGCTGAGAGCATGTGTCTTGCATTTCAGTGGAAGTTGAGAAGAACACTTGAGCCTTATAGAGTTTGCATACAATAATAGTCACCATTCTAGTCTTGGTATGGCTCAGTATGAAGCTCTATATGGCAGAAAGTGTAGATCATTTGTATGTTGGTACGAGATGGGTGAAAGGCATATTCTTGGACCAGAGATAGTGGACCCAGAACCTGCACAGCTCAGATCAAATGTGTCCTATGTTGAGGAACCAATACCGATAGTTGATCGGAGGATCAAGAAGCTTAAGAATCGCGAGATACCATTAGTGAAAGATCTGTGGAGGAATCATAACCTAGAGGAAGCTATGTGGAAGCTTGAGTCAAAGATGCATAACAAGTTTCCTTTTCTCTTTTAGGAATTTCGGGACGAAATTCTTATAAGGGAGGGAGATTGTTATGACCCATAACTAAGTTAACTAATAAGTAACTCGATTAGCATGAAATACTTTGATTAGTGCTAAGTATCTTGTTAAACATCATGGTTAATTAAGATAAGCTAATATGTGAATTAATAGTTGAGATTTAATCATCTGAGGTAATTAATGATAATAGCAATGTTGATCGTTAGGTTAATTGAGTTGAGTTAAGTACTCACTGATGTGTTTAGTGCTTTGATCATGTGATACAATCCAATTAGGATTATTTCTTGCTTGGATGGTGTAGAGAACCTCGCGTTTGAAACATGGCAAAAAGAAACAGTCGAATCGGACCTTCGAGGCAAGACTTACAACATTTTCAAAATCAATGGGTTAAAGATGCAATTTAACCATTTAATTGATCTTTATCTCCTTAAATGGGTCGGCTGCTTTTTTTCCTTTTAACCTTTCTTCTTTACGCGAGAAATAGAATAGGACCGCTTGAGCGGTGCGCAAGCATAGCCGATCCAGAAGAAGAGAAGAGCCGGAGGCGATTTTGGGCATGATAGCTGTCGACCGAGCTCCGCCCACCCCCGTCATCCTTCCACCTCCTTCCTTCCTCCTCTATTGCGTGCCCTAGCAGCGGCGCCCACCTGCAGCCTTACTGCTTGGCTTGGGCGGCCGAACCATGGAGCTGCATCTACAGCCTAGCAACAGTGTGGGATGGTAGTCGTTTAGGGCTTGGAAGGGCCACTCCAGTGGCGCCCCTCCTTCTTCTATCTTCCCCCTCCATCCTTGACCTAGGTACGTGCTTGGCGGACAACCAGCAGTAGGGGCGACGCCCTACCTTACAGCAGCCGCAGCAGTGGCCAGGGGCCCTCTTAGGCACGACAAACACCTCGAATTGTCGGCCATGACCTCGGCCTGGAGGTCCCAACTGGAATCTGCAGCCAATAGCCAAGTATTAGCACCAACTGAGCTTGATCCCAACCTGTACGTGTGTGCGTGCACTGTTCCATTGCTACAGATCCAGATTAGGCAAATCCAAGGTTGAAGACAACCCTCTGGACGCGTTTCCGGACGAATCCGGACATCCCAAATTGCAGTGAGTAGGAGTTCATTTAGTTATCATCATTTAACTCCTTAGTTGGAATTTTTCGGTAAACTGTGCATTTTTCGCTGATACTTGGCTTTTGGACAGTATTTGGTGTTACTCAAATTTTATTTCATAAACTGCTTCCTTATGCCGTTATATGATTTAGTTTAGCATCTGATCAGTGTGGATTGAATTAATGAATTTATATGGTTCATTGGAACTTGAAATACGTAATATGATTGATGAAAATGATAGAATTTCCTGTATTACAATTGCAATGTATACATTGAGCATAAAATGGATGTTTAGCATCAAAACTGGATAAGTTGATACTGAGTCATATTTATAGATGACAAATGATGTTTATGTGTATATGTGGGTAATAGAGATTACCCGGATGCCGAGCATAGTTAGCATCCTTAGACTTTTAATTTGCATAGTTCAAACGAAATGAAATGATTAGTAAAATAAATGTGTATGCTTTACGAGTAATTTCAGTAAGATGCGAATAAATGTGATAAAGTATTTCAGGTTGAGTATTCCTTTCAATACAGTATATTTGAATGTTCAGTAATATGAAATCAGTATAGAGACGTGGAATAGATATGAAATCTATTTACAGTGAACGAATCTGTTTGCATGAAAGCATAGCTGAGTTATGAGTTATTGCGATATAAGAGAATAGTTGTTGCACTATATATAGAAATGTTATGAAAGTTGAACTTCTAGTTTTAGCTAGTGAATTGCAGAATTACAGTATATTCCAGTAGTCGAATATGTGAGAGAGAGACAAAATGTTATAAGAGTTTTCTTGTTATAATAAAATGTGTTAGACTTAGATGCCCTGACACCGTAGAACCCCTTTGAGAGGTCTGTGCCTTAGGGGTGAAACGACCTACCTAGCATGTGTCTAGATGGTCGGTGGATCGTGTTCAACAATAATCCATGCGTGTGTCATGGTGGCACGAGGACAGAGAGGCAGTGTTCAACAATAATCCGTGCGTGTGTCACGGTGGCACTGGAGTAAATAGGGGTTATTCAACAATAATTTGTGCGTGTGTCACGATGGTAACCCAGACTCTCCGCCTGTGTGCTCAGGTTAGAGGAGGAGTCTAGAGTACACTCTTTGAGAGTGCAGTGAGGCCCTTGAGCGCCTGAGAGTCCTGACGCAGACTAGGACAGCAGTCAGACTTAGCATTTCCTGGGTGTGTCGCTAAGTCTTGTACGGTGGGTTCGTAGTTCGCTACGAGACTTTATATGCAGAGTACACTGCATATGATCAGGGCATAAGTTAAAAGATGATTACTTAGAATTAAGTTAGATTAATATGAAACTTGTGTATGTTCAGATTTAGAATTTTATAATACTTGTTCTTTAAATGTTCATTCTACTTTTCTGCGATAATTGCACTGTTTAATTAGAACTGCTAAGTTTGTTATTTTATTCACATATTCCTGTTAAATGTAAAATATGGAGTTATCCGATGATGGCTAAGTGAAATATTATTCACTGAGCGAGTAGGCTCATTCCTCTACTCAAACATTTTCAGGTCAGCGACAATTCCAGGAATCAGAAGGATCCTTTCATCTTAACACTTAATCTGTAGAAGGTATATGTAGTTAGTTTAGTTAGATAGTGGTCTCTTAGTCCTTTCCCATCGGTCCTTGGGTCATGGTGTGGGTGAGAGAGAGTGTGTATGTGGAATGTGTATAAAGATGTAAATTAACTATTATGTTTACTTTCTGTTAAACAATGTTACATGTTGTAAACTCTGTTTACGTACTCTAGCCAGTTTAATTGAAATGCTCCTGCAATAGTTTATTATGTTTTAGTTTACAGCAATAATCCGGATATCATTACGAGGTTTGAAAAAGGAAAAGTTCTCAGTGATTTGTTTATGTGATAATCCCTCCATCGCGCCCTAATCTCGTGATTAGGGGTTAGTGTGAGATCGGGGTGTGACATATGCAATATTAACCACCAAAGTGACCAATAAACCCATAAAATGCAAGTAAAACAAGTCTATAAATGTGACTCAAAATCATCGCATCAGGCACCCAAGAACCATGGCAAGCCACCTCATTCACGAGAGACCTTAGAGATACTCTACAGAATAACGGAATTATTGGAATGCATTCTCCCAAGCAAGCTAATTATGCCCCAAGAGAACTAGGCATATGGGGAAACACATGCACTACCACCTTCATTTGCACTGATTCTTTCTTGTTACCGACAAAGGTGAGAGGCCTATTAAATCTTGAGAAAAGCAGTTGTCCATATGTTGGAGTTATACGCCAGGAACCCTCCTTGGCATGATTCATATGGTCCTCTTTAGGCGATCCATGGGTTTTTGTGATGGGATTTTAGTATAAGGCCGGGAGGTACCCGCGTTTTATAAGCGGGAGTTGTTACTTTTATCTGATGATTTTTGCTCACATGAGGGGTGTGGGATGAATAGAATGACCCCTGGCTTACTTTAAAAAAATGATACTAGGTATGCTTCTTGGATATTATATAATTGATATCATGATCTCGGTACTTAATGGGCATCTTCGAGCGTTATATGATTAGAAATGTACCTATTTCAAATCCTTGTGGTCTTGGGATTTCTTAATGACTTAGTAACGATTATATTTTATCATAAGACAAATCTATTTGGATCTGGAAGCCAAAGGCATGATCTTTGGGAGAACTCACGTTCTGTTTACATGCTAAGGGATGCCTCTGACATGAATGTCTAGATCTAGAGTCTCCACTCCCGAGAGACAAAGTTGCAATCTTAAATCTAATGTGTCGTCCCTACCAAATCCATAAATCTAGACTCAGAGCTCAGTTTTAGGCATGCATGGTACCATTGGAAAGATCTCGATGAGTACTACCCATATAAAAATAATATGAGGTTTTGTACAGTGATATTTGATTCAATGGATGTAGAATTACTCCTAGTCACCTGATATGTAGTGAATTGGGTCTCTTTCGAGTCTGCTTTCATTTTTTCAGCTTTAAGTTGACTTCTTCAACTTTTTTTTAGTTAATCCAGGGGGTATTCTATTCATTCCACCCCCTCTTGTGGGCAAAACTAGCAACAAAGATACAGGATAAGGACACCCCGATTCAAAGTACCACTGGGGTCCGACCACAGAGATGCTTCTCTATACAACACCAAGCACCAAAAAACAACAAAAAAACTAGAGAGAAATAGTTGTATACCACCCCATAAAACCAGTTATTATGTGTCTTCTATGTCCTCTATCATCCATCTATGCAAAATGTACGGTGTTTTCTGTCTCTCCATCCTCATCAAGTTTCTGATCTTCGCCAGTGTTGTGTAGGGCTCGTGAGAAATCCAAACCTCGTCTTGAAGGATTGTGTTTCTGCCAAGCTCCGTCGCAACCTCATTGCCTTCCTATGGGATGAGAGACCCACTTATCAACACATGGTTGATGTACTCCATAACAGTATCGTGGGCTTTGGCCAGCCACTAGGGGGTTTTCCTTTGTCCCAAACCATGCTAAACAGAACCTTGCTATCCACTTCTACTTCTGCCACATTCATATTAGTGTCTCTACTGAGCTTTAGACCCACCGCCAGTGCTTTCAGGCCAAGTTCAAAGTGGTCTTCATGTAGGATCCAGCTTCTAAAGGCTATCACCCTACACCCCTCATGATTACAAATCATGTCCGCCGTCCACCCTTCCCTTCTATCCCCAGCTCCTTTGATACTTCTAAAAGAAAGATTCATCTTCAAGTTATGTATGTCTGGTGGTTTCAATCTAAACAATTTTAACCATTTCATCTTTCACTTGGTACAGCATAGCCAGACTTGATGTCTTTGGCACCAGAGCTCGTCTTCTCAGTTCACTTTGAAAGTTTTATTCTTGCTCCACCGACTGTATAGGTCCCCCACCTCCGACCAAGCCCTTTCCTTGTTCATGTGGATCCCTTCATACCCCGCCAAGCAACTGTGTCTCCAGATGCTCCAGGGGATCACCATAGAGAGAAACCCCGCTAGCCATCCTTTAGCTGATCCCCTTTCAGCCTCCCTCCATAAAGAGTCGGTCACCTGATCCATGGTTCCAGTTCCCTATTGGGAGTGTTCTATTTCCAGCAGGTTTTCTGTTTTTTGCCACAAAAATTGGGCAAGGTCCCCTTGGACCATGAGGTGTTGATCCTCCTCCTGACGAGGGTCATCTGTGCAGTAGCATCTAGACACCATAAAAATCTTGCATCTCTTGAGGTTCCCGTCGGTTGGCAGAGCATGTCGGAGGGCCTTCCAGACGACGACACTAGCTCTGGCTGGTACTTCCTCACTCCATAGCCATTGTCTATCATTGTCATGTTATACTACCTCTCTCAACATCTTCTTTGCCTATTTAATGGAGAAGTTCCCATGCATACTATGTGTCCAAATCGGCCTGTCTTTTCTGTCGCCAATCTGACTCAGTGAAGCACGAATCTCCTGTACCCCTTCCTCCGTTAGAAGGGTCTGAATGGTGTCTCAATTCCAACCTTCCTCCTCATCCCATAGATCTTTCACTTTGATATTGCCATCTATGAGTCTATATCTTCTCGCAAAGTGGTGTAGGGGTTTGTCACACCAATGATTGAACTAAAAGAAAATCTGGCCCTCTTTTACCTGCCACCTAAGGGCGGGCATGATCCTTGGAAACATGCTTCAGATCCTCCTCCACATCGGTGATGGTCGATCACTAAGACACAGGAACCACATGTGATTTTCATCGAGGTTGTTGCTTCTCCTGCTATACTTTCTTCTACAAAAATTAGCCCACAGCGAAGTCCCAGAATGCATCTCCCAACACGCCTTAACGATGAACGCCTCATTAACTACTTTCATATCGGGGATGGCCAACCCCATTAGATTCTTTGGCTTGGTGATCCTCTTCCACACCACCCATGCTTTTCTTTTCCCTCTGTCACGAGCACTCCAAAGGAAAGTCGACATCATCTTTTCCAGTTTCTTCAAAGTCCTATTATGAATAGGCCTCACCGCCAAAAGGTAGATGGGCATGGAGGCGAGTGAGTGCCTTATCAGGGTCGCTCAACCCGCAAAGGAGAGGAGCTTGCACTTCCATCCCGCCATTTTACTCTGCATCTTCTCGATGATGCTCTCGAAGTGTCTCTCTTTTAGCCTGTCGATGGCCAGTGGAGCCCCCAAGTATGAAATCTCTTCTTTCTCCTGCTTGAAGCCCGTAGTATCTTCAATCTCATCAATCTTCAATCTTCCCCTACTGCTAATCATGAAACAAGACTTATTCTTGTTAATCTTTTGGCCCAAGAATTCCTCATAATGGTGTAGAAGATTTATCAGCTGGTATAGGGAGGCCGGATACCCTGAGGAGAATAGGATCAAGTCATCTGCAAAAAGGAGGATGGGGGGACCTCCATCTGGGAAAAGGTTGTGAATTTACTGATGATTCCTTGTTCCACCTCTTTTTTGACTCCTCTAATCAAACATTCTTCGAATAGGATGAAGAGGGTAGGGGATAGAGGATTCCCTTGCTTCTGGCCCTTCATCATCTGAAAAAAAACCTTCCTTGATGTCATTGAGGGAGACAGTCATCCATGAGTTGTGGAAGAAAGACATGAGAATGTGGCTGACCTCCTTCATGAAGCCAAATCTCCTTAAAACCTCTCTTAAGAAATTCCAGTTGACCATGTTGTATGCCTTCGCCATATTGATCTTGATAATGACATTCTAGCCCTGGTGTATGTTAGGTGTCACCTCTTTTGCTAGTCTAATGTGGTTCAGAATATCACGACCATGAATGAAGGCCCCCTGTTCCTCCGACACCATCCTGTGTAATATCTCGATTAACCTGTTGTTTATGATGCGCACAAATAGTCTCATAGTTACATTCTTGACGGATATTGGTTTGAAATCACATTCCAACCTTTATGGGTCCTTAACCTTGGGGATAAGAACAAGGTTGCAGCAAAAGAAGCTTCGATGTAGATCTTTCCCTTCAAAGAAGACTCTCGCCATGTGAATCACATCTTGTTTGATGATATGCCATGCCTTAATAAAAAATGTGGTCGAGTATCTGTCTGGCCCCGCCATTGACCCATTATCCATCTCCTTGAGAGTTTTCCAGATTTCATTCTCGTCTGGGACATCCATAATCAGTAGGTTGTCATCAGTCGTGATCACCTCCTGAATCTCACCCAAGAGGTACTCATGTTCATCTTTAAGGGTGCCCACCTTTGCTTCGTCTTTATATAGTGTCGCCATCTGCCTTGTAGCTTCCTTCGCCATTTGGTGTGTATCTTCAATAAAATCCCCGTTCTCCATTCTAATCTTGGTGACTTTGTTCTTTTTGCATCTGCCTTTCACCACTGCGTGGTAGAACTTTGTATTCCATTCCCCATCCTTTAGCCATTCAATCTTTGCTTTTTCTATCCAAGATTCCTCTTTGAAGTCATGTATCTATTGTAGCTCCTCCTCCGCTTGTTTAAGATCCTCAACCATATCATCATTTGGATTCTCATCGTATGTTATCTAAATATGGTGGATGACATCTTCAAGATCAATCTTCCTCTGTGTGATTTTGCCATAATTTTCTCTACTCCACTTCGTAAGCTTTTGCCTCAGATTTTTCATCTTTAGGAACATCCTCATTGATGGTTCTGCCCACCCCTCCATGTTCCATCCTTCTTTAACAATGGATAAGCAATCCAGGTGCATTAGCCTTCGACCTGTATATAACCAGATCATGATAAGTTTCTTAGATATCATATAGTTGATATCATGATCTCGGTATTTAATTGGCATGTTCGATCATTATACGACTAGAAATGTACCTATTTTGAATAGTTTTATTTAAATAAGTTAGAAGTAAACCTCATTCATCCCACACTCCTCATTTGAGGCAAGACAAAAGTATTACATCTGGTACTAAAACCCCACCCATCTATACACATCACCTATGAGGTCACAACAAAAACAAAAAAAGAAGAGCCTCATATCACAACAGGCGTGATAAGGCACCTCTAACTAGCTATCTTTCGATGTATGTAACATATAAGGTATCCTCCTCCTTTCCATCATTGTGGTCTTAAGATTTCTTAGTGACGAAGTAACCATTCTATTTTATCATAAGATCCACTCATTTGGATCTGGAAGCTAAAAAATTGATTTGTGGGGCAACACATGCTCTCTTTACATGCTAGGAGATGCCTCCAAACATTGATGTCTAGATCTAGAGCCTCCATTTCCCATAGACAAAGTTGCAATCTTAACTTTAATATTTCTTCCCTACAAATTCCATAACTTTTGACTCAGAGCTCTATTTTAGGCGTGCATGGTACCATTGGAAAGCACTCGATAAGCACCACCCAGATAAAATGTCAAATTATTAATCTAGTTTTTTCTATAGTGATATTTGAATCGATAGAGGTAATATTACTCCTAGTCATCTGATTTGTAGTGAATTGGGTTTCTTTGTAGTATGGTTTTGTCTTTTTGCATTAAAGTTGACTCCAATGACTTGTATTTTACCAAATCATGATATGAGGTAAGATTCATTGAAATGGTGGAACTAATATCATGATATCAGTAGTTAGTGGTCATGCTCAATCCTTATACAATTAGAAATGTAGCTTTTTTGGGATTTCTTGGTGACTAAGTAACCAATCAATTTTATCATAAGACCTATGTAATAGGATCTGGAAGCCAAAAGCCACTCTTCAGGACACCTCATGTTCTCTTTACATGCTAGGGGATGCCTTTGACATTAATTTCGAGATCTACAGCCTCCACACTTGACAGACAAAGTTTCAATCTTAACTCTAATGTTTCTCCCTTACCAATTCCATAACTTTTGACCCAGAGCTCTATTTTCAGTGAGAATGGTACCGTGGGAAAGCTCTTGATCAGTACTGCCAAGATATAAGGTCAAATTACCAATATGAGGTTTTGTACAATGATTTTTTATTTTATAGAGGTAGAATTACTCCTAGTCACCCGATATGCAGTGAATTGGATTTCTTTAGTGTCTACTTTCATCTTTTCTTCTTAAATTAACTCCTTCGACTTGTATATAACCAAATCATGATACTAGGTATGCTTCTTGGATATTGTATAATTGATATCATGATCTCGGTACGTAATGGGCATGTTCGATCATTATATGATTAGAAATGTACCTATTTTGAATCCTTGTGGTCTTGGGATTTCTTAATGACTAAGTAGCGATTATATTTTATCATAAGACAAATCTATTTGGATCTGGAAGACAAAGGCATGATCTTTGGGAGAAATCATGTTCTCTTTACATGTTAGGGGATGCCTCTGACATGTCTAGATCTAGAGTCTCCACTCCCGAGAGACAAAGTTGCAATCTTAACTCTAATGTGTCGTCCCTACCAACTCCATAACTCTTGACTCAGAGCTTGGTTTTAGGCGTGCATGGTACCATTGGAAAGATCTCGATGAGTACTACCCATATAAAAAGCCAAATTACTAATATGAGGTTTTATATAATGATATTTGATTCAATGGAGGTAGAATTACTCCTAGTCACTTGATATGTAGTGAATTGGGTCTCTTTCGAGTCTGCTTTCATCTTTTCAGCTTTAAGTTGACTCCTTCGACATGTATATAATCAGATCATGATATTAGGTATGCTTCTTAGACATCGTATAGTTGATATTGTGATCTCAGTAGTTAATTATCATGTTCGATTGTTATATGACTAGAAATGTACCTATTTTGAATCGTTTTATTTAAATAAGTCAGAAGTAAACCTCATTCATCCCACACTCCTCTTTTGAGGCAAGACAAAAAGTATTACATCTGGTGCTAAAACCCCACCCATCTATACACATCACCTATGAGGTCACAACAAAAACAAAAAAAAGAAGAGCCTCATATCACAAAAGGCGTGATGAGGCACCTCTAACTAGCTGCCTTTCGATGTATGTAATGTATAAGGTATCCTCCTCCTTTCCATCATTGCAGTCTTAAGATTTCTTAGTGCTGAAGTGTAACATCCTCAATTTCATAGCTAAAGTAAACCTTTAATGTGGGGTTTTCTAGTAAGGAATGCCAATGGACGTAATGAACTAACCATGGCTAGGTACACAAAAGTTCACAAAATGTGTAATACAAGTCATCTGATCAACCAATACACACATAATGACTTAAATGTGTATGATTGTAGTCAGGTGTAGATAAATATAAATGAATTATTCTTGTGAACAATAATGTGATGATTATATATAATATGAAGACTTAAGTTACTGGTTTGAAATCTAGACCAACTTAGGTCTCATTATTAAGGAAGTAAAGTAATGTTGGCCTAATGTATCATATAAAAGCTTCCATTGAGTGAATATTGATTCATGTTTTAGTTCCATAATCGAGAATAGATATTGAACCTTTTGAAAGACCAGAGAATGGTTTGGGGGCCCTAGAACCTTTTTCAATCATGATTGAACCAATTAAGATTCACAAATGGGTCCTTGAAGTACAAAATTGGGAATATAGTATGTAGCCCTCATAATAAGTGTTGATAATAATTTTAGTAGATGGCTGATTAGAATATAAGACGGTGGGAGAAATTTTGGAAGATTTTGATTTACTTGGAGGCCTAGGTGATTAAATTAGTAATTAGTTGGTTTTTAATTAAAAAAAAATTTGGAGTGACTATGTAATTACTTTGGACCTGATATATTTTCCATAACAAGATAATGGTAATATATCATGAATCGCAAAATTTGAGTTCAAACGGGATCATGTGGTGGTCTATGGAATTATTTCTATAGATTGGACTTTTGTGAAAAACATAAATAAAAATAAAAAAGAGTGATTTCCAGACCATCGCGGACTGGAGAGTCCGTAAACTGGAAATAGAGTCCCCTTTCGGGGAGGATCTGATACATGAATCCTTGGATGCAAGACCATAAAATCGTGGGGGGTTTGTGTGTGGCGTCTTGTAGATCTAGTATTAGGGTTTGCCAAGCGACTGGTATGGAGAGGGAAGAGAACTGAGGGACAAGCTTGGGCAGTCATGGAGTTCACCTGGCAGCCATGTTTCTCACCTGGGCAGCCATGGAGATTTGAAGATCTCCAGTGCTGAAGCTTGGACCCAGCCGCCAGCGATTGGAGCTGAAGGGCGAAGCCATCTAGGCATTTTTCCCACAAGAAGGTAGTTTAGGGCGTTGGGGGATGCGATTGCTAGACCTGTGCGCTGCCTACTCTGTTTCCAGTCTGGAACAGAGGAGCGCAGGTCACACAAGGAAGATGAAGGGTGACGAGCCAATAGATCTGGACCGTTGGATTCCAGATTGGCGGCAGAAACTCATCAACAATAAGGTAATTTGCAAAAATTAATATCTTGAGCTACAGATCTCGGTTTGGGACAAACAAGGTACCTAGGGAAAGCTCTTCGAGTGTACTATTCTATAAAAATAGTTTCAGAGTATGATTTTGATATCATCTATTTATTACATTATAGGTAGACAAAACTATATGATTTTGATGTTTTGCCAATTAAAAATAGTAAACGTCGTTAGAAATTCATACAAATTTTACTGAATGAGTATTTTGATATGTTTAACATTAATTCAGACCCTGATCTTTCATATATGAAGTTTTAATGAGGTTTTTAATGTAAACCCTAATAAGGGTATTTTGGGTATTTCACCCATGATATGATTTTTTTTAAATGACATGATATTTTAATATGTGATCATTCCTACATTATATGATTACTTTTCTATATATTTGATGGATTTCTTATGTTATTAGGTTATTATGTACTTTTGGACCTAAGTGGCCATTATCTACAACAATAGATGATTATCTTGAGACAATAAGTGATATATATGTCTAATTAAGTCTGATATTATTTATCTAAATGGTTTTTAATTTGATTTCATAATAGAGTCAAGTAAGATTAGTATATATGACTATGTTTGAGATTTTCTTTGATCTATATGTTCATATGAGTTCATAAGACGACTTATGTCTCATTTTAGTATAAAGATAATATTGATTATATAGTAGGAGTTTTATTTTATTTCAACAGCAATATTTTATGGTGATTTCAGATTAAAGTTATGTTTAGTCTAAATAAGAACTCTAAGTTGGTATATATAATTAGGAGGATGGGGTTTTGAGATTTAGAAATAGAAAGAGGGAACATGTACTTGGACTTATAGAACTTTGATTATATCCAGGTGGTTAAGATTTGAGACAAGAAATCAAGACTAAGTTAAGGACGTCATCAACACAAGAGGTAAGTGGTTCATGCCCATGAGTATTTACGTGTATCAAATCGAGTACATTTACATGCTTCTTAGATAAGACCTTCATGTCCTACATTCTGAGTTAAATATGTAAGAAATATTTTATGTGCTTATGATTGTAGAAATTCAAATGCTCAATACCTTAAGTAGTGATGTGTCATGGAATGATTCTAGATCATGAAGTTAAGTTCATAAGAAGGATAAGAAAATATAGTTCTATCATATCTCTTAAATATAGATGTAACCATGTATTGAGATTTCAAATAGGAACATGTCATCAAGGTTTCTTATATATGTAGCAATCTAAGAAATTAGGAAGTGAAAAGATTCCTTAATAAGGTTGATGTTTAAAAGTTAAGTATTATGTGAGAATATGGGTGTTGCACATGGTAGACCATGGCCCAATTTCTAGGATAAATGTACTAGTGGCATTAAAGATATTGTAACATGAGTTTGTGATGATATTATCAAATTATGAGATATTAAGTCATGATTGAGTTGCACGATTAGAATCTATATGAATTCTACCTTAAGGTTTAAGATTTAAGTTCATACAAATGTTTTGAGATCAGACTTAATGAGATTAAATTGAGTATGATTAAGATGTAACTTAAGATTTTCTAAGGTTTCTATTCTATGGTTTTGATGAGGTTTTAACAGAGAATGAGTTATCTTACCAAGAATCAGAAATCATACTTTTGCTATACACATTACTTAAGTTACTTTTGTATATTTAGTATTTCTATACTCATTTCAGATCTTGTCTCATAAGACATTAGACTCATGTATGATATAATTGGTATAATGAAGTAATCTTACCAAATCAGAGTTTTAGAATAAAGTTTACCAAGATAATGAGATACATGATCAAATCCAATAATGGATTCAGTTTAGAACTCAAGAATAAGAGATTTAGATTCAGACTTAGACTACTCACTGTGTGAGTAGCCAGATTTGAATAAAAGATACATGATAAGGGTTTTAGACCAAATCTCAATTATGAAGTAATTGAGATCCATATTCGCATTCAGTTGTAGATTCAGTTTATCACTTAAGAATTAAAGATTCATATTTAAATTCAGATTCAAAATTCAGTACATGCTCAGTACTCAGTAATCAGTTTCAGATAAGTTCAATTTTCAGTGTTCAATTTTAATATAAGATAAGTTCAGATTCAGTATTCAGTAAAGCTATCAGTATTCAGCTTCAGTTCAGATTAAGAATTAAGTAAGTTTAGACTTAAGATAAATAAGTCGAAACCTTCACATAAGACATTATATGATAAGTCCTCATTCAGTAGTCCCGGGACATTTCAGAGGCAGTTGTTGCCAATTCATAGGAGTGTTCACTCCAACTCAGAGGTGTTGCGGCACCATTTCAGGGCGTAGACACGCCAATTCAGAGACACCTCGGTGTCATTCAGGGCATGTAGTGCCATTTCAGAGGTGTTGCGGCACCAATTCAGGGCGTAGATACGCCAATTCAGGAGGACTTGTCGTATAATGGTGGCCACAAATAGATAAAAATCATAAGTAAAAGATACTTTAGATTAGAGCATGTCTGTAATCTCATCCATGAGTGTGATGAGAGGAATTCAGATGAGATAAGTATGACCTATACACTTTGGTGTAGGTCATGAGACCCATGGTATATGTCTCCAGAAAAGATAGAGTAGAAAGATAAGAGTTAAAGAAGTCAAGAGGTATTATGTTTTCATATTTTAATCAACATTTGCTATCAGTTTTATAATGTCTAAGAATATTTTGTAACATTGTTAGCTCTTCAGTAATGTGCATTTTAGAATACTCATGCCACTTACTCTAACGATTGTTTTTCCCAATGCATGGTTGGGGACGCGATGTCCGCAGGTTTTGGAGCAATTGAAGAACAAAGGGATCAACAAAGGCTTAAGAGACTTTCAAGCGTGCCTAGTGGGGTGCCATCTACCTAGATGATCCTGCGTATTGACATCTTTTTATTATAAACTTATGCATAAGCATGATGTAGTTTCATGTTGACAAAAAGCTATGTATGAATCAGTTTTACTAGTTTTGCAAAGTGTTTCATTTACTTTTATTGCAATGGTTATCATGTTTGTGACACTCCCAGGAAAAGAAAAAAAAATATAGCTTCCGCTCAAGTGTTATGAAAATTCGGGCGTTACACGAAGTAACCATTCTATTTCATCATAAGACCCACCGATTTGGATCTGGAAGCTAAAAAATTGATTTGTGGGGAAACACATGCTCTCTTTACATGCTAGGAGATGCCTCCAAACGTTGATGTCTAGATCTAGAGCCTCCATTTCCCATAGACAAAGTTGCAATCTTAACTTTAATATTTCTTCCCTACAAATTCCATAACTTTTGACTCAGAGCTTTGTTTTAGGCGTGCATGGTACCGTTGGAAAGCTATCGATAAGAACTACCCAGATAAAAAGTCAAATTATTAATCTAAGTTTATCTATAGTGATATTCGAATCGATAGAGGTAATATTACTTGTAGTCATCTGATTTGTAGTGAATTGGGCTTCTTTATAGTATGGTTTCATCTTTTCGCATTAAAGTTGACTCCCATGACTTGTATGTTACCAGATCATGATATGAGGTTAGATTCATTGAAATTGTGGAACTAATATCATGATATCGGCAGTTAGTGGTCATGTTCAATCGTTATACAATTAGAAATGTACCTATTTTGGGATTTCTTAGTGACTAAGTAACCAATTGATTTTATCATAAGAGCTATGTATTTGGATATGGAAGCCAAAAGCCCAATCTTCGGGACACCTCATGTTCTCTTTACATGCTAGGGGATGCCTCAGACATTAATTTCTAGATCTACAGCCTCCACACTTGACAAACAAAATTGCAATCTTAACTCTAATGTTTCTCCCTTACCAATTCCATAACTTTTGATCCAAAGCTCTATTTTCGGCGAGAATGGTACCGTGGGAAAGCTCTTGATCAGTATTGCCCAGATATAAGGTCAAATTACCAATATGAGGTTTTGTATAATGATTTTTGATTTGACGGAGATAGAATTACTCCTAGACACCCGATATGTAGTGAATTGGATTTCTTTAGTGTCTGCTTTCATCTTTTCATCTTAAATTGACTCCTTTGACTTGTATATAACCAAATCATGATACTAGGTATGCTTCTTAGATATTGTATAATTGATATCATGATCTCGGTATATGGGCATGTTCGGTCATTATACGATTAGAAATGTACCTATTTTGAATCCTTGTAGTCTTGGGATTTCTTAATGACTAAGTAACGATTATATTTTATCATAAGACAAATCTATTTGGATGTGGAAGCCAAAGGCATGATCTTTGGGAGAATTTATGTTCTCTTTACATGCTAGGGGATGCCTCTGACATGAATGTCTAGATCTAGAGTCTCCACTCCCGAGAGACAAAGTTGCAATCTTAACTCTAATGTGTCATCCCTACCAACTCCATAACTCTGGACTCAGAGCTCAGTTTTAGGCATGCATGGTACCATTGGAAAGATCTCGATGAGTACTACCCATATAAAAATCCAAATTACCAATATGTGGTTTTGTACAGTGATATTTGATTCAATGGAGGTAGAATTACTCCTAGTCACCTAATATGTAGTGAATTGGGTCTCTTTCGAGTCAGATTTCATCTTTTCAGCTTTAAGTTGACTCCTTCGACTTGTTTATAACTAGATCATTATTTTAGGTATGCTTCTTAGATATCATATAGTTGATATCATGATCTCGGTAGTTAATTGGCCTGTTCGATCGTTATACGACTAGAAATGTACCTATTTTGTATCATTTTATTTAAATAAGTCGGAAGTAAACCTCATTCATCCCACACTCCTCATTTGAGGCAAGACAAAAAGTATTACATCTAGTGCTAAAACTCCACCCATCTATACACATCACCTATGAGGTCATAACAAAAAAAAAATAAGAGCCTCATATCACAACAGGCGTGATGAGGCACCTCTAACTAGCTATCTTTCGATGTATGTAACATATAAGGTATCCTCCTCCTTTCCATTGTTGTGGTCTTTTTTTAATATATATTTAAGCCAGGGGGTATTCTATTCATCCCATCCCCCTTGTATGGGCAAATTCAGCAAAAAAGGGTACAGCTCCTGCTTATATGCAATGCAGGTATGGTCCAATCTAGGACCCAAAAACAAACATCAAAGTACAACACCACACACCAAGACACATGGACTCAACCATCAGGAACCATCACTATAGGTCATTACAGGTCCTCCCATCTATAGCTCATATAAGGTATCTTCTTCTTCTCCAACTCCACCATGCCTCTAATCCTCGGAGGCAGTCTTCTGAAATCTAAGCAAATGTACGTTCCAACCACCGATCTGCCCCATAAACCCAATTCCCAAGGAATCGAGTTGACCAACTTATTAACCAACGACCCTGAGATGTTAGCCATCCAGATCTCCTGTTTAAGCCCTCTAATGTAAGGGGTATCTCTCCATGATTCCTTCGCATCACCCCATAGAATATTATAGCAGTTGCCGCCCTCAATCTCCATGGATGGGGCGTTGAGATGTTGGTTTGATGCCATCTTTAACCTGATCAAGCAACATTGAGGGAGAACTAAAACAACATCATATGTTTTGAGCCAGGCTCGAAAATCCAGGAAGACATCCCCGTGGTGATTACGAATCAACCCAGAATCCCTCCTCTTGTGAACCCCATTCGGGGTTACGCTACAACCCACCACAACATTCATCTTCAGGTTGTTCAGGTCAAGAGCCATCCATCTAAGTAGAGAAACCATCTTCAACCTAGTGCGCGGTACCGTGATATTGTTGTCTCTCAACATATCAAGGATGTCAGCATTTCTGTTGATCATGAAATTCTCATCTTTCAACATCATATTTACCTTGTAAATAATTTGTTCCCATTCTCCAATCAGAGATACTCGTACACCATCATACCGTGCAGCACATCTGATCCTCCAAATGCTGCAAGTGATGAGTCTGGCCATTCTGGAAGCAAGTCAATCTACGATATACCCAGAGGAACCACTGGAGCAAAACTTCAACAAGGATTCCATGTCCATCGAGGCTTCCTTGCCCGTGATTCGAGTGAAGTTGACCCAGAAGCTAAGGGCCAACTACCCCTGGAAGAGGAGATGTGTAGTATCTTCAACAGTTGGGTTGTCACAACAATTACATCTGGAAGCCATAGGAATGGTGCATCTTCGAATGTTATCATCAGTCAGAGCCGCTCCACAAGCAAATTCCCATATGATGGTGTTGGCTTTAGGTATGTCAACTCTCCATATCTCCCCTAGAGCTGTCGACCCAGTGCCATTTTCATCTCTCAGAATGGCCTTGGCGGACCTGATGGAGAAATCTCCTCATCTATCAGGAGCCCAGACGATTTTATCTTCATTGTCCGAAATGAGGTGTCCAGCAGTTCTCATGATATCAAGTCCTCACTCATTCAGGATCTGGGACAAGGCTTCCCAATCCCATCCACGATCAGGGAGCCAAAAATCACTGATCAGGAAAGCATGATTCCTATCATTATCATGAAGCACAAAATCATACATCCTAGCCTGACACCACCAAGAGTCCCAAAAAGGAAGATGTCCTCTGCCAATAATCCATCTGCATTGTGGAACAATCTTCAGGAACATATCCTAGACCTTTTTCCAAAATGAGGATGCCATCGAGCTCAACTTAAGATTGTTTGGGTAGAGGCCTGATCTACTTGAAGATGAACTATGGTACTTTGCTCTGTAGAACTCCGCCCATAGAGATTTACCAGCTATAACCTCCCAGCAAGCTTTAGCCACAAAGGCATCATTTATTAGTTGTAGATGATATCACCCAAGACATCACTGGTGAAGTGGTGATGCAACCTTCAGCCAACCCACCCATGCTCTTCTAGCATGGTTGGTTTTATCCGCCAATAAGAACCGTGAGAAAATACGGTCTAGTCTCTTGATAATACCTGGAGGAATCCCAACCGCTACCGCAGTGAAGATAGGGATTGAGGAGAGAATGTGGGCAATCAACAGACGCTGCCCCACAAAGGATAGGAGCTGAGATTTCCAAGACGCGATCTTCACGTTCACCTTGGAGATAAGGTACTTGAAATCTTCTAGCTTGGATCTACCAATGGTAATGGGAATACACATGTAGTTGAGGGACTCAGACGCCACCTCTACCTCCAAGGATGAGGTAATAGAACTCGCCTCCTGGGGGTCTTTACCACCCACGATGCATACCAATTTACTTATGTTAACATGTTGCCTAGTAGCTCGTTCATATGAAGAGATCAGAGAACTGGTAGAAGCCATAGAACTCTAGTCAGCATTGATGAAAATCATCATGTCATCAACATATAGTAGCATAGCCGGAGTCGTACCCCCTCCTCTGGTACAAAATCGATTGATGAGATTATTCTCTGCCATGTGTTGTAGTCTTCTACATAACATCTCTTCGAACAAGATGAATAGGGAGGGGGAGATTGTGTTCCCTTGCTTGATGCCTCTAGATATGGGAAAAAAGCCTGCGGTGATCTCTCCCAGTGAGATCATAGTCCAGGACTGTCTAAAAAAGTTCAAGCATATGTCAACCAGATCTTGAATAAAGCCAAATCAGAGAAATACTTTATGCAGAACCCCCCAATGCACCCGATTGTACACCCTTGACATGTCATACTTCACCATAACATTTGGTGAAACCCCTCCATGGTTGATGTCGTGCATCAATTCCTTCATCAGCTTGATGTGGTTGGTCATGTCCCTGCCCTGCATGAAAGTTCCTTGTGCCTCGGAGAGGAGCGATGGCATGACCACCGATAACCTATTACTCAGGACTCTGGCTAGGATCCTCAGCGAGAAGTTCTCAATAGCAATAGGTCAGAATTCAGAAGATAGACATTCCGACAAGTCTCTCTGTGGGATAAGGATGATCCTACAACAAAACAGGCTGCGGTGATAGGTTTGTCGTTTGAAAAAACCATCAGCTAGCTGGTTGTAGTCCTCCTTGATGATGTCCCATGCTGCTCTGTAGAAAGGTAGGGTGAAACCGTCAGGGCCAGGAGCCGCCTGGGAGTCCATCGTCTTGATGGAGTCTTCTAGCTCTTTGAGAGATGGGGGGCATAAGAGTAAAATTGTCCTCCAAGGAGAGAATATGAGGAATGAAATCCAAGAAACCATCCAAAGCTTCTCTATCAAGATCAGGTTCTTCGTTATATAGGTGTTGGTAGTGTGAGGTGGCCAAGTATGCCATCTCTACTTCCTCAGAACACCACGATCCGTTCGACCTCTTGATCCTGGAGATCGTCTTGTTTTTTCTTTTGGATTTAATGATGGCGTGGTAGAATCTGGTGTTGCGGTCTCCATATGATAACCAACTAATCCTGGATTTGTCCTTCCATAGGGCCTCCTCTTGGTCAAGGATCTGTTGCATCTCAACCTCCGCCCGACGGAGGTTTTGTTCATTAGTGTATGATAGAAAATCATCAAAAGACATCTGGGTAGTGTAGATGATGTCTTCCAGATATCACTTCTTCTGCAGTATGTCCCCAAAACTCTCTCTATTCCATGATTTCAATGCCAACTTCACTGTCTTGAGCTTCTGATAGAAGATGTACGATGGATGATCAACCATCTGCTCCTCCCAAGCAGATCTAATCACATCCAGACAGCCCTCATGCTGAAGCCAGGCCGAAGAGAAGTAGAAGTGGGGTGACCTCACTTTTGGTTTCATGTTCCCAGGGCGGTAGAGTACATGGCAGTGATCTGATACCCGGTATCTCGTAAGGTGAATAGAGTTTGAATCAGGCCTCTTACTCAGCCATGAGTCATTTATGAGGATTCTGTCGAGACGCTCCCATATGGTAGGGGTGAGGTACTACTTATTCACCCAAGTTAATCGACTTCCCTCGAACAGAATCTCCTTCAGGTTCATATCGGTGATGAATGAGTTGAACTTTTTTTCTCTAAAATGAGCACCAACTCGACATATTAGATTATATGTCAGATCTACAAAAAGACACATATGGAATCTTATTCTTCTCCATATTTTCCATGCCTCTGATCTTCATAGGGAGATATTTGAAATCCGAACATATAAAGGACCCAATGAGGTTTCTATGCCATATGCCTATCTCTCTGGGTATGGAATTGACATTTTTGTGGACAAGAAAACCAGTAATGTTCTCTTGTCTTAACTTCTTCTTCAACTCCCTCACGTAAGGTGTGGTCTTCCATGGTTTAGCAGCATTACCCCATAAGATGTCAAAGGTATATATATCTATCATCCAACTCAATGTAGGAAATCGATAAGTGTTGGTCTGCTGCCATCCTCAAACCTATAATGCAAGCATGAATATATGTTGCATTAAAATAATCAGCTTTTAGCCATGTCCTGAAGGTTAAACATATGTCTACTTCATGGTTACAGATAATTCCTGCAGCCCATCTCCTTTTGTTGTCTTCGGGGTCTTGGCATCTCCCAATCGTGATATTAAGCTTCATATTGTATATATCTGGGGTCGTCCACCTAACCATCATAATCTTCTTAACGTGGCATCGAGGTTCCTCAAAGTTTGCAGTATGCAATCGCGCATAGAAAGTGGGATCAGAGATCAAAATGAACGATCGTTTTTTCATCATATGGTTGATTCTGAACACTATATGTTCCCACTCCCTGACCAGGGAAGCTTGAACCCCCTTGAACCTGGCTAAACATCTAATCCTCCAGATGCTACAAGGGATCAACACAGCCATCCTAGCTGCTAACCAGATGATGATATCCTCAGTTTTATTCTACGAGCAGATGTCTAGCACAGAAGGGATATCCGTCATCGCCTTCAAGCCCATAATATCAGTGTATCTAGTCCAGAAGTATCTAACCACTTGCCCTTGGAATAGCAAGTGTCTGGTATCTTCAGAGTTGGGTTCATCACAACAATTGCACAAAGAAACCAGTTGAATACAACATCTTCTCACATTTTCATCCGTCAGGGCGGCTCGACATGCAAATTTCCAAAGCATAGCACTAGCTTTTGGTGTATCCATATTCCATATCTCATCCATCTGTCTCGATTGTGAAAATATAGATTCATTCAAGATCTTTTTAACTAATCTAACTGAGAAATCACCCTTTTGTTCTGGTGTCCAGATGATAATATCATCTGTGTCTGATATGATCTGCCCAGCTGTGCGAATGAGTGTTAGCCCTTGTTAATACAGGATATATTTAAGGGAATCTCAATCCCAACCAAGCTCCGGTATCCAGAAATCACTGACAAGAAAAGTACAGTTGTGATCACTGGTAAAGGTAGCAAACTCATTCAGCCTCTTCTCACACCATATTGTATCCCAGAAGTGAATGTGACCTCGTCCCATAATCCATATGCATCTCGATATAATCTTGGGGAATAAATCCCACACCCTTTTCCAGTAGGGGGACGCCATCACTCCTAATCTCAGGTTGCACGGGAACAACCCAGATCTGCTGGAGGACGAGCTATGATATTTCGATATGCAAAATACTGCCCAAAGCGATGTTCCATTAATAAATTCCCAGCCCACTTTAGCAACAAGAGCGTCGTTGATCACCTGAATACGAGTAAGGCCAAGCCCACCTTGATGTAAAGGTGTTGTCACTTGGTTTCGGCCTATCCAAGCTCTCCTGGTATGATTGGATCTATCATCCCATAAGAAACAAGACATCATATGATCAATTCTTTTAGCTATACCAGATGGGATGCTAACTGCCGCCGCCATGAACACAGTCATGGAAGAGAGAACGTGGGAAATCAGAAGTCATCTTCTGGTGAAGGATAAAAATCTTGATTTCTAGCTACCAATTCAGACATTAATCTTGTTAATCAAAAAACTCGAAGTCAGATAACCTAGGCTGCCCTAGGGTAAGAGGAGCCCCAAGGTAGGTGATAGTACATGATGCTAGTTCAACATTAAGGGCCGAAGCAATGATGTCTGCCTAAGGGGAAGTCCAATCTCCCACTACGCAAATGGATTTAGCTCTGTTGATGAGCTGACCAGTGGCTCTCTCATAATCTAGAAAAATCTTCTTGGTGGTTGAGATAGAATCATGATCAGCATTAATAAACAACATGATATCATCCGCATAGAAAAGGCATGGTGGATCTCTCGTCCTTCCTCTAGTGTGAAAAAGAGAAATAGCATGGTTCTCAGCTAGGCTCTTAATCTTCCTACATAATATTTCTTCAAAAAGGATAAAGAGGAAAGGAGAGATCAAATTTCCTTGCTTTAACCCTCTGCCCATCTGGAAGAAACCATTAGTGGCATCACCTAACATGACCGATATCCATGTCTGATTGAAGAAGGGAAAGCAAAGATCGATTGTATCCTGGATGAACCCAAATCATAGAAGGACCTTCTTCAGGACAGGCCATTGTACACGGTCATACACCCTAGACATATCAAATTTGATCATCACATTTGGTGTGTCTCCCCCTTGCTTAATATCATGCATCAGTTCTTTAGCCAATCTGATATGGTTAGAAATGTCTCTGTCCTTAATAAAAGATCCTTTCACATCTGATATCAACGAGGGCATCAAGGATGGTAACATGTTACTCACAATTCTAGCAGGAATTCTCATCGAGAAATTCTCCACAACAATGGGTCTAAAATTTGCAGACAGACATTCTGGAGATTCCTTTTTTGGAATAAGGATGATCTGGCAATAGAACAAACTCTGATGGCACACTTGTCTTTTGAAGAAAGCTTCAGCCAGGAGAAGGAAGTCTTCTCTAATAATGTGGCATCCAACTCACAAAAACAAGATTAACTTAAGTGGAAGTGAATTATTTGCAGTGGATTACTGAAAATCACTAAAAATTGAAACTTTTTGCAAAGAGATCCATACATAGGAAATCTTTCCCATCAAGAACCATTGTATAACATTTACATACTGGTTCAAACGTACATAACTTGTACCATCTCTTTTTAGAGACTATATCATCACCTATCTTATAAACATTACATATAGACAGTATATGAATCTCGAGGCATCAAGCCAAAACCTCATATTGATTCATCAAAAACACTGACTCAAAACTCCAAGGACCTGAGAGTACAGAGACGACACATAGAACTTTCTAAATGCATAACTTGACAGGCAGTATCTCCACCTGAGATATTACTATTGTCCTTGCTGTTACAGCTATTGTCCATCCCCTGCAATAGGATTCCTACTTCTTTGTCCGCGTTCACCTAAAAAGTTGGATCCCACGGGGGTGAGACAATTGTAAATTTCCCAGCGGGAGATATAACTCTTTGCCAAAACATTGTTATAGCAGTTTATTAAAATAAACTGAGCAGAAGGATTTATATATTTAATCAACAGCAGGTAAGTCACTTGTATGAACAAAGTGAAGTAATCTCCTTTTTTAGGGATAACGTTGCATCTACTCATGGTAGACTCATAGTTCATCCATCTACTTATAATGAATACAACAGATATGAACAACATCAATGAACTACTGATATATAACATAAATGTAACATCAGCCAATGAATTTTTGTATTCAATCCTTAAGAAAACATGCTATACGACTGATTTCATTTTACAAACACATTTATGCCATGAGGAGATGAGGTATACCGCTCATACTCCAACTGACCACTGTGAAGTCAAAATCGGTACCATACATAGGTTAATGGAAGAGCCAGATTCCCATGAGCTCTCACATCCCGTTCAGTGCAGGACAACAAGCAGGACTGTGTTAACTGCTCAAAATAGCTTTCCAGGGTATACTGGAACTTCGCTATAGAGTTACAACATCAACTGCACTCTCATCAGCCATCGAGAGATTTGTTGTTTATCTTCATCGACCCGACATAAGTATTATGGGGAGATGTGTACGACATCTATCCCAATCATCGGGAGATTAGTGATACATCCATCCCGACACATGAAGGATTGAGAGGTTTGTTGTTTACCTTCCCTCAATCTCTTCACCGGACGTAAGGATATTTTTCGCCCATTCACCCCCACATATTCAAAATATGCGTTCTGGGTTTTGTCGTGGGCACCTGTTTCACCATCACCTATTCCTGACGATGATGGATCTATGGTCAGGGCTCTACATGAATAGATTTCACTTGATTAATTAAGTACATTTTCATATTCTTTTAGCATCAGCCAAGTTCTCAAACAAGACTTATTACAACAATGCTATAAAGAGACATGTACTACTTTCATCAAATGCTTATCAGTCTTTCAAAGACCTTGGGAACTCAGTCCCTCATTTCAATACTGGGAATTCTCATCCCTTCACATTCTCATCACCATAATCATATGGTTCTGGGTATTCAAACCCTTAACTCATCATTGAACATTATTACCATTTATTAGGTAACTATCACCTTCAGGTCATCTGACCAAGGCATTCAGGATACTTGTTACACAAGCATCACACCTGGCTCACAAGGCCATGAAATATCTTGTCACCTCTTTCTAGGTAACAACTTACTCATATGACTCATAAAATCCATGTACATTATTACTTTTATTAAGCAACAACAACATCAAGGCACAAAAGGCCAATCAACATTTATTATATAAATGTCACAGCTCGAACCTGGCTATATTCATCATCTCATAACATCTACATGGTTATTAGACATGATGACAGCCATACAAGATATTCATCACATCATGTGATACAATAGTAACACCATTATTCCTTTCCCAGGAATTAGGGTTAACTATCAGATAGGGCCTTTCATTCCCTTTACCCAAATTAGGGTTAGGGTTCCCCATTTCCTAATAATTAGGGTTTCATGATTACATTATCTGCCCAAACCTTAATTCATCATTCCATACCTCTGGGGTATTCAAAGATATCATAAATGATTATTCATGATCATTACTCTTATCATATAGCATTAATGATCATCAATTCAAGGTATGAGTTCATTTCTCATCCTCATCATGGTATGACTACATTATACTCATCATTTGGGCTTAACCCCATTCTCAAGGTACATTAATTAACACTCATCAAAGTGAAACAACTCATTAAATTTCATTGTAATAGTTGCATAACACACTTCATATGTTTCTTGTTCAGACATATAAGATTTGGAATACAGCAAGGTATATAAACCCTGAAGTGTTGAATGTGATAACTATCATGTTTTGATGTATCACTTTCTCATCATTTCAAACTCTCTTGAATTAACCAACTTATCTTGTATTAAGGTATTTCCCTTCTTAATACATTACATCACTAAACTCTTACCTTTAGCATATAATGCATAGGCCACACATTAGAATTGTCCAACTATATTTAATGATATGGACTTGTCTAATGCTAAAGACATTGTTTTCAATAAGGTTGCTTATAATCAACCACATGGAATGTTTCACCTTTATAAGGCCATTCCTCCTATTTCATCATTAGGGTTTCTTTATACCCTTACTTAAAATTAGGATTATGATTCATTGTCATATTGCCCAGGATTAGGGCTTTATGCATTATGACTTCACATTAGATTCTCATATACCTTCACCCTTCTTAGGGCCTCTCATTACAACATAGCATTAGAACATCATGTGGTGTTAGTTCTTAATCAGGGTTTCTCATGGAATCCCCCTCAACTAGGGTTTCTCATGTCATTACATAACATCACCCTAAATTTGATTCTCACATCACATCACCACATCAATGTTCCTTATACATCATTCTAACTTAGGGTTTCTTTTGATATAACCCTAGAATAGGATTTCACATGGAATTATCCTTAATTAGGATTTCCTCCATTGTCACCCACAATTTGGGTCTACTATTCATCTCTATAGGATTTCATTCAATTATCCATAATTAGAGATTCACTATTCATCCCAATTAGGGTTTTACATCTTATTTCCCTGAATTAGAGTTTCACTTGTCATTACCCTAGATTAGGGCTACATCCTTACCCTGGATTAGGGTTTCATTTAGAATTGCCCTCAATTAGGGTTAGAACTCAATAGCCCTGTTAGTTAGGGTTTATGTTTATGATTAGGGTTTCATGATCTCTCTACTTAAGGATCATACCCTTAATCACCACATGAATCATATTCATGTATGAATCCATGCTATCAACTTCTCAACTTGATTAGGTCATATCAACCCTTCAATCAAGTGCATACAACTATGATTAACATAGTGTACCAAGTCATTGATCCTATAAGCAATTAGGGTTCATCCCTTAATTGGCACTAATCACCTAGGTACCATTAGGATTTCAACCTTTGTACCTTCATTGATTATCATTAATAATCATCATTGGATCAATGGATCATTCATCATCTTAATTCTCAAGAGATTCAATCACATTGGAACTCCATTATACATAAGGTATCCAATTGAATCTTCAATCATCTTTGACTACTTGAGCCCCAAACGGTCTTGGTCCTTCAAAGTTCAAATGGTTTGAAACTGTTTGGTAAAGGTGGTGCTTGAGACCGTTTGCTAAAGCAAGTACTTGAAACTGTTTGCTAAAGGTGACCTTCAAGACCGTTTACTAAAGGTGGTCACTTGAAACCGTTTGCTAAAGCAACTTCTTGAAACCACATGGGCTCAACCAATTTGGGATCTTTTGGTCCCAAACGGTCTCCAAACCTCCTCAAAACCGCATGGACCAAATATGGTCTCAACCAATCAAATTGGACTAGGGTTTCCAATGTTGATTCCTTCAATCATTGAATTCATGGAACCAATCATCAATTGGGCCTATCCTCGTACTTCAATTGAGTTATATAGGTCAACCTTCAACTGATTTGACCCTCAATTGACCCTCAATTGGTCATCAATTAGGGTTTGAATCAATTGGATTAGGGTTTGAAATCGATGATCCTTCAACACTAATCAATGCAAGATTAGTTACTTTGAAACCATTGAACCATCATCCAAATTGAACATGACCTGACCCCAAACGGTCTTGAGGTCATTTGGATGACCACCAAACGGTCTTGAGACTATTTTCCCATCACATCTTCAAAATCCAAGTCAACCAATTAGGGTTTGGATCATTGGATTGATCACCAAATCAGCAATTGTTTATACTTCAACTTAGTATCTTTGGATCTTCAATTTCTTAACCATACTCAACCCTAGACCTCCAAATGGTCTTGGGTGACCTCCAAACGGTCTTGAGACCGTTTGGGTGATCCCCAAATGGTTTTGAAACCATTTGGGTTAATCAACCCAAGTTTCCAACTTAATCAATTTAGAAATTAGTACTTAACCCGATTAGGGTTTTGGTGATTGACTGACCTTCAACTCATGAACCAATTGAACTAACCAATCATAATTGGGGGGTCATTAACCTAGATCATTTTAAAAAGATTTCCAAATGGTCAACCCTGGTCAACTCCACCAAATGGTCTGAAACCATTTGGTCTCATGTGGTTTGGTGAAACCATTTGCTTCTAAACAGTTTGAAACCGTTTACTCCCAAACGGTTTGGGAAACCGTTTGAGCAACTCAATCAAGACTGTTTGCCTTAGATATTTGAAGAGGTGTGTGCTTATCATCTTCAACCTCTAAACTCATGAAACCTACTGTGGTTTCCATGGTGATTGCATCCATCAACCAAATCAATTATTGTAAATGTAGAAATGATCATTATTTGATAAGGAATTGAATGTAATAACAAAATCAAGGGTTCAAGTTATAAAAAATGCCTCCAATTGAGCTCCAAAGCTCCATGTTCACGTAAAAAATGGTGGATGAAACTCCTTTCACCATTCCAAGGCTCGTCCTCAAGGTTTGAGTGAAAAGGAATGGTTAGAATTGAAGAGGAGATCGAAATATGAAGAAATCCATAATTTATTTTTGATTTCCACCATGAAATCAAGGTGAAATGGATCAAGAACCTTACCAACATGTTGGGGGTCGTCTTCCTGATCCTCCCAAGCTCCCTTGGTCGTTTCCAAGGAGAATAAGTGGGGTCGAAAAAGCCTTTCATTTGGCTTATAAAAGGTCCTTTTATAAAAAATTCAATGAGAGAATATACTTTGTAAAAATCCAATTAATCCCAAAAATGTGGCCGCCTCTTCCCCCTCATCTTCCTTAGGGACGAGGCTATCTTGTTTGCCTCTTATTCCTCTCACTTATCCATGATTTAAAGAAAAGAAAATCAAGCACCTTAAATCATATTATATTAATATCCATGTGAGTGGATATTTCTTTTCCTTATAAAATTGTGTGTGAGTTATCCACTCCCTTGGATATTTTCATGGTCCTTGCAAGGCTCAAAGATGTCCACACACATCTGAATCCAACAATTTTAATTTTGGTTGAAGGCCCTTTAATTAATACATTTATTTTTTCCCTAAATCGAATTAGGGTTTCAATTAGGATTAAATCTTGATTATTTTAATATCAAGATTCTCTTTCCTCCAATTTAATTCAAATGAGGCGCCCCTCTCATTTTCTTTGCTCTACATGGTGCCAAGAAACATTAGGGACCTTATTGAAGTGTTAATTTACATATTGCACCCTGGGTTTTGGGTAAATTGCACATTACACCAAAACTAGGTTTTCATGCACATACATTGCTTTATCAGCTCTTTCTTGGTATTCAGGTTTCCATAAGCCATACCTCAACATCATTTTCACTCTCATGATGATTCAACACATGATGAACATATTGTCATGCACAATTTGCACTTAAACCCCTCAACTTGGGTAATTTGCACTTTAGTCCAAAACAAGCAAAACATTGATTTCAACAATGTTCACAAAGGACTAGAATTGCAACATAAGTTCCTCTTGAGGCCTAATTACTTTTCACAAGATAAGATTAAGAATTTAATCACCTTTCTTAATCAAAACACCTAGGATTAAAGTATAACCCAGGTCAGGGGTGTTACAAATAATGTCCCATGCTGAGGTGAAGAAGGGGAGGGTAAACCCATCCGGTCCAGGAGCAGAACTTTTATCCATCATCTTCATAGCATCTTTGATCTCTATCACAGAAGGTGGGGCTAGCAGTGATAAATTATCATCAAGGGAGATGATCTCAGGTATGTAACAAAGAAGTTCATCAAGGTCACTCGTGTTCCAGTCCGCTTCTTCATTGTAGAACTGTCAGAAGTGTTCCGTCGCCTTTACTGCCATATCCTCTACGTCTGTAGCGAAAGTGCCATCTGAAAGTCTGATTCTCCTTATATGGTTCTTCTTTCTCCTGGTCTTGACTATGGAATGGTAGAATTTGGTGTTGCGTTCACCATCAACTAGCCAATTAATCCTGACCTTATCCTTCCATAGCATCTCTTCTTGATCAAGAACGTGTTGTAGCTCCATCTCAGCCATCCGTAAGCTAGCTTCATTTGTCTCAGATGACAAATCATCAAAAGCAATCTGTGTAACGTGTATGATGTCTTAGAGGTCTCTCTTTCTCTGGTAAATGTCTCCAAACACATCTCTATTCCACTCCCGTAAAGCTCTCTTGACGTTCTTCTATTTCTGATAGAATACAAAGGATGGATGACCTACCACCTTCTCCTTCCAGACGGAGCGGATAACATCAAGGCATTCATTGTGTTGCAGCCATGCCGAGGAGAAATAGAACTGGGATGTCTTCCTTTTCAGCTGGGTACTGTCTAATCGGCCAAGAAGGGGACAATGATTAGAGACTCTATATCTGGTCAGGTGAACTGAGCTCGTATTAGGTCTCTTGCTGAGCCACGAGTTATTCACAAGGATTCTATCAAGCCTTTCCCAAATGGTGGGTGTACACAACTATTTGTTTACCCAGGTAAACTGGCTACCATTGAAGGGTAACTCTCTCAGATCAACATTAGTAATAAAGGAATTGAACTCCATCATATCCTGGAATGATGCGGGATCACCTCCTCTCTTCTCTTGTTTATCTCTAATGGCATTGAAGTCCCCAGCAATCATCCAGTAATCATCTCAGATCACTGAAGCCATGTCAATGATATCATCCCATAGAGAGCGTTTGACCATCCGATCGCAGCTAGCATACACCATAGTTATAAAGAAGCTAGATCCATCTGAATCCATCATCTTAACAGTAACATGTTGTTCATGAGACCTGAAGACCTATGGGAAAAGAGACACATTAGCATAGTACCAGATCTTGCCACCAAGAAAAAGCATTGTCCGTCGTCCAGTCTAGCTGGACTATGTCAAGAAGCTCTTCCACCACAATCGAGCAAACGAAAGGTTCTAACAAGCAAACCACCAAGGGCCTGTGTTGACAACAAAGACGTCCAAGCACCTTCCTCATGGCATTGTTGGTCGCCCCCCTTATGTTCTAGAACATAAAGTTGTGATCCATAAAACAAATAAACACAAAGGGTGTTGATATCTCTCTCAGAAACTAGCCCTCCGCTCATCCTCTTCTGAGTCTTTTTCATAAGGAACACCTTCTCCTTCTGAGTGGTGTCTTCTGTGGTTTCTGCTGTCATAGTGTGCCCTTGTCTGATGATGATTTCTTTGGCCATGTTCCCTCAACCGCTCATGACCTGACCTTCTGTTGCTGTCCTGGTATCGCTCATCATAAATGAGGAAATCTTCCAGGCTTCTAAGGGGAAGAACCGTCTGGTTTCCTGCTTCATCGAAGATGAATCTTTTGGGAGATGAAGATCTCCGTGGAGGGTTGGGAGGGGGAGGGGTCATTCCGGGCATTCACCGCAGTTAGTAAGGGCACATCGTTCTGCTCATCCAGGTTGTTCTAAAATTGTGCTGAGTCACTAACCTCAAATGTTGAGTTTGGGATTCCCAAGTAGGTTCTAATCTTTGTTCTTCTGAAGCATGGTATCCCCAGCGGGCTCCTCGCAACAAGATGTAGTTGAACTAGGGATCTCCTATCATCGTATGTGAGCGAAACATATTGAGGGACATCTTCACTGAATGTCTCAACAAGAGAAAGAATGCCTAACATGTCATCTGGGTTCCTCTGCCAACTTGAAATGGAAATCAGCTTTCCAAAAGTTTCAATAATAGCATTGATCGTCTCATCACATCTACAAATAATCAGTATGTCTGAGATCCAAAATCACATCGCTTCCTTTATGGAGCATAGTTCTCCATCCTTCATGCTTTTCAAAGAGATTCTACCACCTTGGAAATTCGGCAGACCTACTGCAAGGATCCTTCGGGCTTCATCCTTGGTGGCAAAGAACGCCACTACTTTTCTAGAGGCATATCTATAGATATCTGTCGTTGTGAACCAGACATTCTGTAAGAAAGGGAAAATTGTATCCCAGTCTACTCTCTCTGGCCATCCTATGTCAATGGCCCTCTCTAGCACTTCAGATCTCCTCAAGTGAGTATCATCATCTGGGTCAAGGTCTACGGAGATCCATTTGGGAACATGTTGTGGCACCCCTCTGGATGGTATGCCCATCGGAAGGGGAGGAAACTGAGATTTCGAGTGAATGTCAAGGGGTGGGAGCCTACTAGAAAGTCGATTGTTCATCATCCTGTACCTCCTCACAAGGTTTCCCGATTTACGTCAAATGTAGCATATCTTCTGCCGGGTGCACTGAGATTTCCAATGTCCTCTCATCATGCATCTAAAGCAGGTATCCTTTGGTATTCCAAACAAAGGTTGTCGACGGTTTTGACTCATCGTGGGAGGCGGCGGATCTTGAGGGGCCGGAGTGGCCCGTGAAGACTCAGAAGAAGGCTGAATAGGGTTAGGAGGTGGAGGAGGCATCTGTTCAGGAGGCGACGGTTGGGGAATCAGCGTCTGATGGTCATCCCGGGATAAAACAGTCCTCAACTGTGTATCTACAGCATCACGCAAGGTCTCAACACCATGTTCATGCTGGTTTAAAATCATCCTGATGTTCGGGATGACAGTATCTGCATCCACAGCCTCTGTCGCTGATTATGATCTTCTTTGCATAACCACTCTCTGAGCCCTTAGCCCATGCATAGATGGCCTCGAGTATCTAATACCGTCAGGTAAGTGATGCCCCATCATCTGTAGAAGGTATGCTTTAAGGCAATGGTGTCTCCTCCATGCTGCCGCCGGTTTGTTGAGATCACCAGGATGTCATCTATGATCACAGGGAGAGGAGAGGGGATTTTTGGTGGTTTTCGGTAGGCGGAGTGCCTAGCCAGAGGGTGGTGGGTGGCGGCGTAGCCGCCTATGGTGCATACGCCTTTGGGATCACCTCCAGAATCACCCTAGAGAGGGGTGATAGTTTGGCTAGGAGGTCTGCCAAATGCCAATGAACGAGTTGAACTCCAACATCTCTTGGAAACGTATAGGTGATCCCCCTCATTTCTCTTGTTGCTTCCTCATAGAGTTAAAATCTCTAGCTATCATCCAACATTCATTCCTGGTTGTTGAAGATATTAGCAGGATGTCTTCCCATAGATCCCGCCTAACAGCATGGTCACAACTGGCATATACCGCATTGATGTAGAAGAGCGCTCCATCCTTGTCAAGCAACTTGACAATCATGTGTTGTGTGTGGCATTTGATCACTTGTGGATTTAGAGAAGCATCCATAAAGAACCAGATTTTACCATCGTGAGTAGCGTTATCAGATGCCCAATCTAGGTGTATGAATCCAAGATTTCCTCAGCATGGTCGCAATGGAGAAAAGGTTTGAAGAGACATATAACACGAGGTTTTTGTCTACAACATAGATGACCCAGGACCTTCCGAGTAGCATTGTTAGCCACCCCCCTAATGTTCCAAAACATGTAGTTCATATTCATAAGGAAGCACATACACATTTTCATCTCCAGCCTATTTCAGGCTAGTTTCTATACCGCCTGCCGTCATCTTTATAGTCCTCCTCAGTCGTGTAGGCATTGTCGTAAGAGTAGTGGCTTCTATAAGACTCATATGGGGAATGTGTTCTCTGCCTGTAAGAGCGTCCGGAAAAGCCCATACGGAGTGATCTTCTCATGTTCCTGTTGTGTTCATGCCTCCTACCAGATTCTATAACCTGGTCCTCAAAATATATGAAGTCCTCAAGATTTTTATGTTGTAGGATTCTTCGGTTACCTCCCTCATCAGTGATGTATCTCTTCAGAGGAGGTGATGTTTGTCATCATGGGGGAATAGGATGAGATTCATGCCTAGGGGCCGCTAGGGTAGGAGTTACCTCATGGGACATCTCATCAGCTCGAGGGGGATCTTGTATAGGTTGCCATTTAGTTAGGGCAATGGGGGGTATGTCCATGTCTTTTCCTGTTTCTGTCATCCTAAAATGTGTGGCACCAATAGGAGTTCGAGCAATCATGTGTAACCTCAGTAGGGATCTCTGATTGTCATAGGTAATCAAGATATATTGAGGAACATCTTTGTTGAATGCTTCAACAAGGACCAGAATGCCAGAAATGTCGTTGTCACTTCTCCTCCAGTCTGAGATGGAGATGAGGTGGCTAAAAGGTTCGATAATGGTCGTCATCATCTCATCATCCCTACAGATGATAGGGAGATCAGAAATCTAAAACCACATGGCCTCCTTCCTGGTACAAACCTCTCCATCTACCATGTATCTTTGGTGGATGTCAACACCTTGAAAGGGTGGAAGCCCAACCTCACTGACCCTTCGGGCTTCTTTAGGTGTGGGAAAGAATGCCACGGCCTTACGGCCGGCATATCTGTATAAGTCAGTTGCTGAGGACCAAGTACTACGTAAGAAAGGGTATATCATCTCCCAACTAACCCTATCTGGCCAGGTGATGTCGATGGCATGCGCAAGGGCTTGGGATTTCCTGTTGCGTGAGTCAGACTCCGGGGTGAGGACAATGTTGATCCTCTTCGGTGTGTGTTGTGGAGCCCCTCTGGCAGGGATCCCCACCGGCATCGGCGGGAAATCGGTTCTGGAGCAAAGGTCAGGTGGCCTGGGTGGGTTCTCTGCTTGACGAGGGGTCTCCTTGCACCTCATGACCAAGTGGTCGGGCTTGAGGCATCTGTAACAGACCTTGGGGCAGTTGCATTCATATTTCCAGTGACCTTTCCTCATGCATATATAGTAGGCGTCGATTGGAACTCCGTAAAGCGGTTGTCTTAGATCTTGTCGTGGAGGGTGATCGGTGTCCAGTCTAGCATGTCCATAAAGGGGTATCGGACGATCGACTTGTGACATGTTAGACTCCAACTGCGGGGGCGGTGGTAGAATATGTTCTATGGTCAGAGGGAAGGCCTCTCCTTCCCGTGTCATGATCCTTCTGACATCTGGAATCACCATGTCTGGGTTGACGGCAGAAGCTTCTGACTCCGACCTACGCTGAGCAACCACCCTTTGGGCGCGCATCCCATGCTGTGATGGGGGGCGGTGTAGAAGTTTGCTAACTGTCATCACCGGGGTGGGATGGGAATGGTTCCGTAGAGGATGCTCATAAGGAAGGCGCCACCGTGCAGGTGATGGTTGGTATCTCAATCTTCGACGGGACGTCAGTATGGATTAACACCGAACACACGTCAAACAGATCATCGTAGGGTTCGGGAGGTGGGGGAGGGGGAGGTTTTTGGTGGTCTCCAGTATTGGTGCTCTCCGGTAGGCAGAGTGCCTAGCCGGAGAGGAGGGGGTGGCGGCGCACCTGCCGGGGAGGGTTGTCGCCCTCGAGATCGCCTCCCGATCGCCCTAGAAGAACGTGAATCGAATTCTTTGCCTCTCCCATCCCACACCAGAAGCACGTCCATCATTCAAAAGATGGTTCGTCTCCCTCCAAACTTAGATACTTTGATATGGCACTAGCACCGGGTAGCCCTATAGTCAGATCATCGTGTGATGAGGGAGAGGAAGAAGGGAATATTTTGGTGGTCTCTAGTAGGCAGAGTGCCAAACCAGAGTGGCGGGGGAGACGGCACAGCCGTCGGAGGGGGATGTCACCCTCGGGATCGCCTCCCAATCACCTTAGAATGGTGTGACTCTTCGACTCCTCCAGTCTCAAGAAGATGAGCCACGCACACCGCTCATCGTTGTTGTCTTAAGATTTCTTAGTGACGAAGTAACCATTCTATTTTATCATACGACCCATCGATTTGGATCTAGAAGCTAAAAAATTGATTTGTGGGGCAACACATGCTCTCTTTACATGCTAGGAGATGCCCCCAAATGTTGATGTCTAGATCTAGAGCCTCCATTTCCCATAGACAAAGTTGCAATCTTAACTTTAATATTTCTTCCCTACAAATTCCATAACTCTTGACTCAGAGCTCTGTTTTAGGCGTGCATGGTACCATTGGAAAGCTCTCGATAAGCACTACCCATATAAAAAGTCAAATTATTAATCTAAGTTTTTCTATTGTGATATTTGAATCGATAGAGGTAATATTACTCCTAGTCATCTGATTTGCAGTGAATTGGATTTTGTTTGTAGTATGGTTTCGTCTTTTTGCCTTAAAGTTGACTCCGATGACTTGTATTTTACCAGATCATGATATGAGGTAAGATTCATTGAAATGGTGGAACTAATATCATGATATCGGAAGTTAGTGGTCATGTTCAATCGTTATACAATTAGAAATGTACCTTTTTTGGGATTTCTTAGTGACTAAGTAACCAATCGATTTTATCATAAGACATATGTATTTGGATCTGGAAGCCAAAAGCCCACTCTTCGGGACACCTCATGTTCTCTTTACATGCTAGGGGATGCCTCTGACATTAATTTCTAAATCTACAGCCTCCACACTTGAGAGACAAAGTTGCAATCTTAACTCTAATGTTTCTCCCTTACCAATTCCATAACTTTTGACCCAGAGCTCTATTTTCGAAGAGAATGGTACCGTGGGAAAGCTCTTGATCAGTATTGCCCAGATATAAGGTCAAATTACGAATATGAGGTTTTGTACAATGATTTTTGATTTGACAGAGGTAGAATTACTCCTAGTCACCCGATATGTAGTGAATTGGATTTCTTTAGTGTCTGCTTTCAACTTTTCATCTTAAATTGACTCCTTCGACTTGTATATAACCAAATCATGATACTAGATATGCTTCTTGGATATTGTATAATTGATATCATGGTCTCAGTACTTAATGGGCATGTTCAATCGTTATACGATTAGAAATGTACCTATTTCTAATCCTTGTAGTCTTGGGATTTCTTAATGACTAAGTAACGATTATATTTTATCATAAGACAAATCTATTTGGATCTGGAAGCCAAAGGCATGATCGTAGGGAGAGCTCATGATCTCTTTACATGCTAGGGGATGCCTCTGACATGAATGTCTAGATCTAGAGTCTCCACTCCTGAGAGATAAAGTTGGAATCTTAACTCTAATGTGTCATCCCTACCAACTCCATAACTCTTGACTCAGAGCTCAGTTTTAGGCATGCATGGTACCATTGGAAAGATCTCGATGATTACTACCCATATAAAAATCCAAATTACCAATATGAGGTTTTGTACAGTGATATTTGATTCAATGGAGGTAGAATTACTCCTAGTCACCTGATATGTAGTGAACTAGGTCTCTTTCGAGCCTGCTTTCATCTTTTCCTCTTTAAGTTGACTCCTTCGACTTGTATATAACCAGATAATGATATTAGGTATGCTTCTAAGATATCATATAGTTGATATCATGATCTCGGTAGTTAATTGGCCTGTTTGATCATTATACGACTAGAAATGTGCCTATTTTGAATCGTTGTTTTTAAATAAGTCAGAAGTAAACGTCATTCATCCCACACTCCTCATTTGAGGCAAGACAAAAAGTATTACATCTGGTGCTAAAACCCCACCCATATATGCACATCACCTATGAGGTCACAACAAAAACAAAAAAAGAAGAGCCGCATATCACAACAGGCATGATGAGGCACCTCTAACTAGCTGTCTTTCGATGTATGTAACATATAAGGTATCCTCCTCCTTTCCATCGTTGTGGTCTTAAGATTTCTTAGTGACAAAGTAACCATTCTATTTTATCATAAGACCCACCGATTTGGATCTGGAAGCTAAAAAATTGATTTGTGGGGGTAAGACATGCTCTCTTTACAAGCTAGGAGATGCCTCCAAATGTTGATGTCTAGATCTAGAGCCTCCATTTCCCATAGATAAAGTTGCAATCTTAACTTTAACATTTCTTCTCTACAAATTCCATAACTTTTGACTCAGAGCTCTATTTTAGGCGTGCATGGTACCGTTGGAAAGCTCTCAATAAGAACTACCTAGATAAAAAGTCAAATTATTAATCTAAGTTTTTCTATAGTGATATTTGAATCGATAGAGGTAATATTACTCCTAGTCATCCGATTTGTAGTGAATTGGGTTTCTTTGTAGTATGGTTTCGTCTTTTCGCATTAAAGTTAACTCTGATGACTTTTTTTAAAGCCAGGGGTCACTTTTATTCATCCCACGCCCCTCTATGTGGGCCAAAACCATCTAAAAGTTACAGCTCCCGCACTTATATCTCGGGTTCATCAGAAACTCACATAGAACAACAACCAAAACTGGATCCCCCTAAACCTTAACCCATTTGTTGATGACATAGGGAACACTCTTTTTATCAAGCAAAGCCAAACCGCAAATCCTCTGTGAGAGACTCCTAACATCCTAAAGTTGACTCCGATGACTTGTATTTTACCAGATCATGATATGAGGTAAGATTCATTGAAATGGTGGAACTAATATCATGATATCGACAGTTAGTGGTCATGTTCAATCATTATACAATTAGAAATGTACCTTTTTTGGGATTTCTTAGTGACTAAGTAACCAATTGATTTTATCATAAGACCTATGTATTTGGATCTGGAAGCCAAAATCCCACTCTTCAAGACACCTCATGTTCTCTTTACATGCTAGGGGATGCCTCTGACATTAATTTCTAGATCTACAGCCTCCACACTTGAGAGACAAAGTTGCAATCTTAACTCTAATGTTTCTCCCTTACCAATTCCATAACTTTTGACCCAGAGCTCTATTTTCGAAGAGAATGGTACCGTGGGAAAGCTCTTGATCAGTATTGTCCAGATATAAGGTCAAATTACCAACATGAGGTTTTATACAATGATTTTTTATTTGACAGAGGTAGAATTACTCATAGTCACCTGATATGTAGTGAATTGGATTTCTTTAGTGTCTACTTTCATCTTTTCATCTTAAATTGACTCCTTCGACTTGTATATAACCAAATGATGATAATAGGTATGCTTCTTGGATATTGTATAATTGATATCATGGTCTCTATACTTAATGGGCATGTTCGATTGTTATACGATTAGAAATGTACCTATTTCTAATCCTTGTGGTCTTTGGATTTCTTAATGACTAAGTAACGATTATATTTTATCATAAGAGAAATCTATTTGGATATGGAAGCCAAAGGCATGATCTTTGGGAGAACTCATGTTCTCTTTACATGCTAGGGGATGCCTTTGACATTAATGTCTAGATCTAGAGTCTCCACTCCCGAGAGACAAAGTTGCAATCTTAACTCTAATGTGTCGTCCCTACCAACTCCATAACTCTTGACTCAGAGCTCAGGTTTAGGCGTGCATGGTACCATTGGAAAGATCTCGATGACTACTACCCATATAAAAAGCCAAATTACCAATATGAAGTTTTGTACATTGATATTTGATTCAATGGAGGTAGAATTACTCCTTGTAACCTGATATGTAGTGAACTGGGTCTCTTTCGAGTCTGCTTTCAGCTTTTCAGCTATAAGTTGACTCCTTCGACTTGTATATAACCAGATCATGATATTAGGCATGCTTCTTAGATATCGTATAGTTGATATCATGATCTCAGTAGTTAATTGGCATGTTCGATTGTTATACGACTAGAAATGTACCTATTTTGAATCATTTTATTTAAATAAGTCAGAAGTAAACCTCGTTCATCCCACACCCCTCATTTGAGGCAAGACAAAAAGTATTACATCTGGTGCTAAAACCCCACCCATATATGCACATCACCTATGAGGTCGCAAAAAAAATAAAAAAAAGAAGAACCTCATAACACAACAGGCGTGATGAGGCACCTCTAACTAGTTGTCTTTTGATGTATGTAACATATAAGCTATCCTCCTCCTTTCCATCGTTGTGGACTTAAGATTTCTTAGTGACAAAGTAACCATTCTATTTTATCATAAGACCCACCGATTTGGATCTGGAAGGTAAAAAATTGATTTGTAGGGGCAACACATGCTCTCTTTACATGCTAGGAGATGCCTCCAAACATTGATGTCTAGATCTAGAGCCTCCATTTCCCATAGACATGGTTGCAATCTTAACTTTAATATTTCTTCCCTACAAATTCCATAACTTTTGACTCAGAGCTCTGTTTTAGGCGTGCATGGTACCGTTGGAAAGCTCTCGATAAGCACTACCCAGATAAAAAGTCAAATTATTAATCTAACTTTTTCTATATTGATATTTGAATCGATAGAGGTAATATTACTCCTAATCATCTGATTTTTAGTGAATTGGGTTTCTTTGTAGTATGGTTTCGTCTTTTCGCATTAAAGTTGACTCCGATGACTTGTATTTTACCAGATCATGATATGAGGTAAGATTCATTGAAATGGTGGAACTAATATCATGATATCGGTAGTTAGTGGTCATGTTCAATCGTTATACAATTAGAAATGTACCTTTTTTGGTATTTCTTAGTGACTAAGTAACCAATCGATTTTATCATAAGACCTATGTATTTGGATCTGGAAGCCAAAAGCCCACTCTTCGGGACACCTCATGTTCTCTTTACATGCTAGGGGATGCCTCTGACATTAATTTCTAGATCTACAACCTCCACACTTGAGAGACAAAGTTGCAATCTTAACTCTAATGTTTCTCCCTTACCAATTCCATAACTATTAACCTAGAGCTCTATTTTCGAAGAGAATGGTACCGTGGGAAAGCTCTTGATCAGTATTGCTCAGATATAAGGTCATATTACCAATATGAGGTTTTGTACAATGATTTTTGATTTGACGAAGGTAGAATTACTCCTAGTCACCGGATATGTAGTGAATTGGATTTCTTTAGTGTCTGCTTTCATCTTTTCATCTTAAATTGACTCCTTCGACTTGTATATAACCAAATCATGATACTAGGTATGCTTCTTGGATATTGTATAATTGATATCATGGTCTCGATACTTAATGGGCATGTTCGATCATTATACGATTAGAAAGGTACCTATTTCTAATCCTTGTGGTCTTGGGATTTCTTAATGACTAAGTAACGATTATATTTTATCATAAGACAAATCTATTTGGATCTGGAAGACAAAGGCATGATCTTTGGGAGAACTCATGTTCTCTTTACATGTTAGGGGATGCTTCTGACATGAATGTCTAGATCTAGAGTCTCCACTCCCGAGAGACAAAGTTGCAATCTTAACTCTAATGTGTCGTACCTACCAACTCCATAACTCATGACTCAGAGCTCAGTTTTAGGCGTGCATGGTACCATTGGAAAGATCTCGATGAGTACTACCCATACAAAAATCCAAATTACCAATATGAGGTTTCGTATAGTGATATTTGATTCAATGGAGGTAGAATTACTCCTAGTCACCTGATACGTAGTGAACTGGGTCTCTTTTGAGTCTGCTTTCATCTTTTCAGCTTTAAGTTGACTCCTTCGACTTTTATATAACCAGATCATGATATTAGGTATGCTTCTTAGATATCGTATAGTTGATATCATGATCTCGGTAGTTAATTGGTCTGTTTGATCGTTAAACGACTAGAAATGTACCTATTTTGAATCGTTTTATTTAAATAAGTAAGAAATAAACCTCATTCATCCCACACTCCTCATTTAAGGCAAGACAAAAAGTATTACATATGGTGCTAAAACCCCACCCATCTATGCACATCAACTATGAGGTCACAATAAAAACAAAAAAAGATGAGCATCATATCACAACAGGCGTGATGAGGCACCTCTAACTAGTTGTCTTTTGATGTATGTAACATATAAGGTATCCTCCTCCTTTCCATCGTTGTGGTCTTAAGATTTCTTAGTGACGAAGTAACCATTCTATTTTATCATAAGACCCACTGATTTGGATCTGGAAGCTAAAAAATTGATTTGTGGGGGCAACACATGCTCTCTTTACATGCTAGGAGATGCCTCCAAACCTTGATGTCTAGATCTAGAGCCTCCATTTCCCATAGAAAAAGTTGCAATCTTAACTTTAATATTTCTTCCCAAAAAATTTCATAACTTTTGACTCATAGCTTTGTTTTAGGCGTGCATGGTATCATTGGAAAGCTCTCGATAAGCACTACCCAGATAAAAAGTCAAATTATTAATCAAAGTTCTTCATAGTGATATTTGAATTGATAGAGGTAATATTACTCCTAGTCATCCGATTTGTAGTGAATTGGGTTTCTTTGTAGTATGGTTTCTTCTTTTCACATTAAAGTTGACTCCGATGACTTGTATTTTACCAGATCAATATATGAGGTAAGACTGATTGAAATGGTGGAACTAATATCATGATATCAGTAGTTAGTGGTCATGTTCAATCGTTATACAATTAGAAATGTACCTTTTTTGGGATTTCTTAGTGACTAAGTAACCAATCGATTTTATCATAAGACCTATGTATTTGGATCTCGAAGGAAAAAGCCCACTCTTCGGGACACCTCATGTTCTCTTTACATGCTAGGGGATGCTTCTGACATTAATTTCTAGATCTACAACCTCCACACTTGAGAGACAAAATTGCAATCTTAACTCTAATGTTTCTCCCTTACCAATTCCATAACTTTTGACCCAGAGCTCTATTTTCGGAGAGAATAGTACCGTGGGAAAGCTCTTGATCAGTATTACCAAGATATAAGATCAAATTACCAATATGAGGTTTTGTACAATGATTTTTGATTTGACAGAGGTAGAATTACTCCTAGTCACCCGATATGTAGTGAATTGGATTTCTTTAGTGTCTGCTTTCATCTTTTCATCTTAAATTGACTCATTCAACTTGAATATAACCAAATCATGATACTAGGTATGCTTCTTGGATATTGTATAATTGATATCATGGTCTCGGTACTTAATGGGCATGTTTGATCGTTAGACGATTAGAAATGTACCTATTTCTAATCCTTGTGGTCTTGGGATTTCTTAATGACTAAGTAACGATTATATTTTATCATAAGACAAATCTATTTGGATCTGGAAGCCAAAGGCATGATCTTTGGGAGAACTCATGTTCTCTTTACATGCTTGGGGATGCCTTTGACATGAATGTCTAGATCTAGAGTCTCCACTCCCAAGAGACAAAGTTGCAATCTTAACTCTAATGTGTCGTCCCTACCAACTCCATAACTCTTGACTCAGAGCTCAATTTTAGGCGTGCATAGTACCATTGGAAAGCTCTTGATGAGTACTACCCATATAAAAAGCCAAATTACCAATATGAAGTTTTGTACTGTGATATTTGATTCAATGGAGGTTGAATTACTCCTAGTCACCTGATATGTAGTGAACTGGGTCTGTTTTGAGTCTGCTTTCATCTTTTCATCTTTAAGTTGACTCATTCGACCTGTATATAACCAGATAATGATATTAAGTATGCTTCTTAGATATTGTATAGTTGATATCATGATCTCGGATGTAAATTGGCATGTTCGATCATTATACGACTAGAAATGTACCTATTTTGAATCATTTTATTTAAATAAGTCAGAAGTAAACCTCATTCATCCCACACTCACCATTTGAGGCAAGACAAAAAGTATTACATCTGGTGCTAAAACCCCACCCATCTATGCACATCACCTATGAGGTCACAACAAAAACAAAAAAGAAGAGCCTCATATCACAACAGGCATGATGAGGGACCTCTAACTAGTTGTCTTTCGATATAAGTAACATATAAGGTATCCTCCTCCTTTCCATCGTTGTGGTCTTAAGATTTCTTAGTGATGAAGTAATCATTCTATTTTATCATATGACCCACCGATTTGGATCTGGAAGCTAAAAAATTGATTTGTGGGGGCAAGACATGCTCTCTTTACAAGCTAGGAGATGCCTCCAAATGTTGATGTCTAGATCTAGAGCCTCCATTTCCCATAGACAAAGTTGCAATCTTAACTTTAATATTTCTTCCCTACAAATTCCATAACTTTTGACTCAGAGCTCTGTTGTAGGCGTGCATGGTACCGTTGGAAAGCTCTTGATAAGCACTACCCAGATAAAAAGTCAAATTATTAATCTAAGATTTTTCATAGTGATATTTGAATCGATGGAGGTAATATTACTCCTAGTCATCTTATTTGTAGTGAATTGGGTTTCTTTGTAGTATGGTTTCGTCTTTTCGCATTAAAGTTGACTTCGATGACTTGTATTTTACCAGATAATGATATGAGGTAAGATTCATTGAAATGGTGGAACTAATATCATGATATCGACAGTTAGTGGTCATGTTCAATCGTTATACAATTAGAAATGTACCTTTTTTGGGATTTCTTAGTGATAAAGTAACCAATCGATTTTATCATAAGACATATGTATTTGGATCTGGAAGGCAAAAGCCCACTCTTCGGGACACCTCATGTTCTCTTTACATGCTAGGGGATGCCTCTGACATTAATTTCTAGATCTACAACCTCCACACTTGAGAGACAAAGTTGCAATCTTAACTCTAATGTTTCTCCCTTGCCAATTCCATAACTTTTGACCCAGAGCTCTATTTTCGGCGAGAATGGTACCGTGGGAAAGCTCTTGATCAGTATTGCCCAGATATAAGGTCAAATTACCAATATGAGGTTTTGTACAATGATTTTTGATTTGACGGCAGTAGAATTACTCCTACTCACCCAATATGTAGTGAATTGGATTTCTTTAGTGTCTGCTTTCATCTTTTCATCTTAAATTGACCCCTTCAACTTGTATATAACCAAATCATGATACTAGGTATGCTTCTTGGATATTGTATAATTTATATCATGGTCTCAGTACTTATTGGGCATGTTCGATCGTTATACGATTATAAATGTACCTATTTCTAATCCCCATGGTCTTGGGATTTCTTAATGACTAAGTAACGATTATATTTTATCATAAGAAAAATCTATTTGGATCTAGAAGCCAAAGGCATGATCTTTGAGAGAACTCATGTTCTCTTTACATGCTAGGGGATGCCTCTGACATGAATGTCTAGATCTAGAGTCTCCACTCCCGAGAGACAAAGTTGCAATCTTAACTCTAATGTGTCGTCCCTACCAACTCCATAAGTCTTGCCTTAGAGCTCAGTTTTAGACGTGCATCATACCATTGGAAAGATGTGAATTAGTACTACCCAAATAAAAAGCCAAATTACTAATATGAGGTTTCGTATAGTGATATTTGATTCAATGGAGGTAGAATTACTCCTAGTCACCTGATATGTAGTGAATTGGGTCTCTTTCGAGTCTGCTTTCATTTTTCAGCTTTAAGTTGACTCATTTGACTTGTATATAACCAGATCATGATATTAGGTATGCTTCTTAGATGTCATATAGTTGATATCATGATCTCGGTAGTTAATTGGCCTATTCGATCGTTATACGACTAGAAATGTAATATTTTGAATCATTTTATTTAAATAAGTCAGAAGTAAACCTCATTCACCCCACACACATCATTTGAGGCAAGACAAAAAGTATTACATCTGGTGCTAAAACCACACCCTATACACATCACCTATGAAGTCACAATAAAAACAAAAAAAGAAGAGCCTCATTTCACAACAGGCGTGATGAGGCACTTCTAACTAGCTATCTTTTGATGTATGTAACATATAAGATATCCTCCTCCTTTCCATCGTTGTGGTCTTAAGATTTCTTAGTGACGAAGTAACCATTCGATTTTATCATATGACCCACCGATTTGGATCTGGAAGCTAAAACATTTATTTGTGGGGGCAACACATGCTCTCTTTACATGCTAGGAGATGCCTCCAAACGTTTATGTCTAGATCTAAAGCCTCCATTTCCCATAGATAAAGTTGCAAAAATAACTTTAATATATCTTCCCTACAAATTCCATAACTTTTGACTCAGAGCTCTATTTTAGGCGTGCATGGTACCGTTGGAAAGCTCTCGATAAGCACTACCCAGATAAAAAGTCAAATTATTAATCTATGTTTTTCTATAGTAAAATTTGAATCGATAGAGGTAATATTACTCTTAGTCATCCGATTTGTAGTGAATTGGGTTTCTTTGTAGTATGGTTTCATCTTTTCACATAAAGTTGACTTTGATGACTTGTATTTTACCAGATCATAATATGAGGTAAGATTAATTGAAATGGTGGAACTAATATCATGATATCGGCAGTTAGTGGTCATGTTCAATCGTTATACAATTAGAAATGTACCTTTTTTGGGATTTCTTAGTGACTAAGTAACCAATCGATTTTATCATAAGACCTATGTATTTGGATCTGGAAACCAAAAGCCCACTCTTCAGGACACCTCATGTTCTCTTTACATGCTAGGGGATGCCTATGACATTAATTTCTACATCAACAACCTCCACACTTGAGAAACAAAGTTGAAATCTTAACTCTAATGGTTCTCCCTGACCAATTCCATAACTTTTAACCCAGAGCTCTATTTTAGGCGAGAATGGTACCGTGGGAAAGCTCTTGATCAGTATTGCCCAGATATAAGGTCAAATTACTAATATGAGGTTTTGTATAATGATTTTTTATTTGACGAAGGTAGAATTACTCCTAGTCACCTAATATGTAGTGAATTGGATTTCTTTAGTGTCAACTTTCATCTTTTTATCTTAAATTGACTCCTTCGACTTGTATATAACCAAATCATGATACTAGGTATGCTTATTGGATATTGTATAATTGATATCATGGTCTCGATACTTAATGGGCATGTTCAATCATTATATGATTAGAAATGTACCTATTTATAATCCTTGTGGTCTTGAGATTTCTTAATGACTAAGTAACGATTATATTTTATCATAAGACAAATCTATTTGGATCTGGAAGCCAAAGGCATGATCTTTGGGAGAACTCATGTTCTCTTTACATGCTAGGGGATGCCTCTGACATGAATGTCTAGATCTAGAGTCTCCACTCCTGAGAGACAAAGTTACAATCTTAACTCTAATGTGTCGTCCCTACCAACTCCATAAATCTTGACTCAGAGCTCAATTTTAGGCATGCATGATACCATTGGAAAGATCTCGATGAGTACTACCCATATAAAAAGCCAAATTACCAATATGAGGTTTTGTACAGTGACATTTGATTCAATGGAGGTAGAATTACTCCTAGTCACCTGATATGTAGTGAATTGGGTCTCTTTTGAGTCTGCTTTCATCTTTTCAGCTTTAAGTTGACTCCTTCGACTTGTATATAACCAGATCATGATATTAGGTATGCTTCTTAGATATCGTATAGTTGATATCATGATCTCGGTAGTTAATTGGCCTTTTCGATCATTATACGACTAGAAATGTACCTATTTTGAATCATTTTATTTAAATAAGTCAGAAGTAAACCTCATTCATCCCACACTCCTCATTTGAGGCAAGACAAAAAGTATTACATCTGGTGCTAAAACCCCACCCATTTATGCACATCACCTATGAGGTCACAACAAAAACAAAAAAAGAGCCTCATAGCACAACAGGAATGATGAGGCACCTCTAACTAGCTATCTTTCGACGTATGTAACATATAAGGTATCCTCCTCCTTTCCATCGTTGTGGTCTTAAGATTTTTTAGTGACGAAGTAACCATTCTATTTTATCATAATACCCACTGATTTGGATGTGGAGGCTGAAAAATTGATTTGCGAGGGCAACACATGCTCTCTTTATGTGCTAGGAGATGCCTCCAAACATTGATGTCTAGATTTAACGCCTCCATTTCTCATAGACAAAGTTGCAATCTTAACTTTAATATATCTTCACTATAAATTCCATAACTTTTGACTCAGAGCTCTGTTTTAGGCATGCATGGTTCCGTTGGAAAGCTCTCAATAAGCACTACCCAGATTAAAAGTCAGATTATTAGTCTAAGTTTTTCTATAGTAATATTTGAATCGATAGAGGTAATATTACTCCTAGTAATCCTATTTGTTGTGAATTAGGTTTCTTTGTAGTATGGTTTCGTCTTTTCACATTAAAGTTGACTCTGATGACTTGTATTTTACCATATCATGATATGACGTAAGATTAATTGAAATGGTTGAACTAATATCATGATATTGGCAGTTAGTGGTCATGTTCAATCGTTATACAATTAGAAATGTACCTTTTTTGGGATTTCTTAGTGACTAAGTAACCAATCGATTTTATCATAAGGCCTATTTATTTAGATCTGGAAGCCAAAAGCCCACTCTTCGGGACACCTCATGTTCTCTTTACATTCTAGGGGATGCCTCTGGCATTAATTTCTAGATCTACAACCTCCACAGTTGAGAGACAAAGTTGCAATCTTACTTCTAATGTTTCTCCCTTACCAATTCCATAACTTTTGACCCAGAGCTCTATTTTAACGAGAATGGTACCGTGGGAAAGCTCTCGATCAATACTGCCCAGATATAAGTTCAAATTACCAATACGAGGTTTTGTACAATGATTTTTTATTTGACGGAGGTAGAATTACTACTAGTCACCCGATATGTAGTGAATTGGATTTCTTTAGTGTCTACTTTCATCTTTTTATCTTAAATTGACTCCTTCGACTTGTATATAACCAAATGATGATACTAGGTATGCTTCTTTGATATTGTATAATTGATATCACGGTCTCCATACTTAATGGGCATGTTCGATCGTTACATGATTAGAAATGTACCTATTTCTAATCCTTGTGGTCTTGGGATTTCTTAATGACCAAGTCACGATTATAGTTTATCATAAGACAAATCTATTTGGATCTGGAAGCCAAAGGCATGATCTTTGTGAGAACTCATGTTCTCTTTACATGCTAGGGGATACCTCGGACATGAATGTCTAAATCTAGAATCTCCACTCCTAAGAGACAAAGTTGCAATCTTAACTCTAATGTGTCGTCCCTAACAACTCCATAACTCTTGACTCAGCTCAGTTTTAGGTGTGCATGGTACCATTAGAAAGATCTTGATGAGTACTACCAATATAAAAAGCCAAATTACCAATATGACATTTTGTACAATGATATTTGATTGAATGGAGGTAGAATTACTCCTAGTCACGTGATATGTAGTGAATTGGGTCTCTTTCGAGTCTGCTTTCATCTTTTCAGCTTTAAGTTGACTCCTTCGACTTGTATATAAAGAAATCATGATATTAGGTATGCTTCTTAGATATCGTATAGTTGATATCATGATCTCGGTAGTTAATTGGCCTGTTCGATCGTTATACGACTAGAAATGTACCTATTTTGAATCGATTTATTTAAATAAGTCAGAAGTACACCTCATTCATCCCACACTCCTCATTTGAGGCAAGACAAAAAGTATTACATTTGCTGCTAAAACCCCACCCATCTATACACATCACCTATGAGGTCACAACAAAAACAAAAAATAAGAGCCTCATATCACAACAGGCGTGATGAGGCACCTCTAACTAGCTGTCTTTCGATGTATGTAACATATAAGGTATCCTCCTCCTTTCCATCGTTGTGGTCTTAAGATTTCTTAGTGACGAAGTAACCATTCTATTTTATCATAAGACCCACCGATTTGGATCTGGAGGCTAAAAAAATGATTTGTGGGGGCAAAACATGCTCTCTTTACATGCTAGGCGATGCCTCCAAATGTTGATGTCTAGATCTAAAGCCTCCTTTTCCCATAGACAAAGTTGCAATCTTAACTTTAATATATCTTCCCTACAAATTCCATAACTTTTGACTGAGAGCTCTATTTTAGGCATGCATGGTACCGTTGGGAAGCTCTCGATAAGCACTACCCAGATAAAAAATCAAATTATTAATCTATGTTTTTCTATAGTAGTATTTGAATCGATAAAGGTAATATTACTCCTAGTCATCCGATTTGTAGTGAATTGGGTTTCTTTGTAGTATGGTTTCATCTTTTGGCATTAAAGTTGACTCTGATGACTTGTATTCTACCTGATCATAATATTTGGTAAGATTCATTGAAATGGTGGAACTAATATCATGATATCGGAAGTTAGTGGTCATGTTCAATCATTATACAATTAGAAATGTACATTTTTTGGGATTTCTTAGTGACTAAGTAACCAATCGATTTTATCATAACACCTATGTATTTGGATCTGGAAACCAAAAGCCCACTCTTCGGGACACCTCATGTTCTCTTTACATGCTAGGGGATGCCTCTAACATTAATTTCTAAATCTACAACCTCCACACTAGAGAGACAAAGTTGCAATCTTAACTCTAATGTTGCTCCCTTACCAACTCCATAACTTTTGACCCAGAGCTCTATTTTCGGCGAGAATGGTACTGTGGGAAAGCTCTTGATCAGTATTGCCCAGATATAAGGTAAAATTACCAATATGAGGTTTTTGTACAATGATTTTTGATTTGACGGAGGTAGAATTACTCCTAGTCACCCGATATGTAGTGAATTGGATTTCTTTAGTGGCTGCTTTCATCTTTTCATCTAAAATTGACCCCTTCGACTTGAATATAACCAAATCATGATCCTAGGTATGCTTCTTGAATATTGTATAATTGATATCACTGTGTCGGTACTTAATGGGCATATTTGGTTGTTATACGATTAGAAATGTAACTATTTCTAATCCTTGTGGTCTTGGGATTTCTTAATTACTAAGTAACAATTATATTTTATCACAAGACAAATCTATTTGGATCTGGAAACCAAAGGCATGATCTTTGGGAGAAATCATGTTCTCTTTACATGCTAGGGGATACCTCTGATATGAATGTCTAGATCTAGAGTCTCCACTCCCGAAAGACAAAGTTGGAATCTTAACTCTAATGTTTTGTCCCTGCGAACTCCATAACTCTTGACTTAGAGCTCAGTTTTAGGCGTTCACGGTACCATTGGAAAGATCTCGATGAGTACTACCCATATAAAAAGCCAAATTACCAATATGAGGTTTCGTACAGTGATATTTGATTCGATGGAGGTAGAATTACTCCCAGTCACCTGATATGTAGTGAATTGGGTCTCTTTCGAGTCTGCTTTCATCTTTTCAACTTTAAGTTGACTCCTTCGACTTGTATATAACTAGATCACGATATTAGGTATGCTTCTTAGATATCATATAATTGATATCATGATCTCAGTAGTTAATTGGCCAGTTCGATCGTTATACGACTAGAAATGTACCTATTTTGAATCATTTTATTTAAATAAGTCAGAAGTAAACCTCATTCATCCCACACTCCTCATTTGAGGCAAGACAAAAAGTATTACATCTGGTGCTAAAACCCCACCCATCTATACACATCACCTATGAGGTCACAACAAAAATAAAAAAAAAGAAGAGCCTCATATCACAATAGGCATCTTGAGGCTACTCTAACTAGTTGTCTTCCTATGTATGTAACATATAAGGTATCCTCCTCCTTTCCATCGTTGTGGTCTTAAGATTTATTAGTGACGAAGTAACCATTCTATTTTATCATAAGACCCACCGATTAGGATCTGGAGGCTAAAAAATTGATTTGTGGGAGCAACACATGCTCTCTTTACATGCTAGGAGATGCCTCCAAACGTTGATGTCTAGATCGAAAGCCTCCATTTCCCATAGACAAAGTTGCAATATTAACTTTAATATATCTTCCCTAAAAATTCCATAACTTTTGACTCAGAGCTCTATTTTAGACGTGCATGGTACCATTGGAAAGCTCTCGATAAGCACTACCCAGATAAAAAGTCAAATTATTAATCTAAGTTTTTCTATAGTAATATTTGAATCGATAGAGGTAATATTACTCCTATTCATCCGATTTGTAGTGAATTGAGTTTCTTTGTAGTATGGTTTTGTCTTTTCGCATTAAAATTGACTCCGATGACTTGTATTTTACCCGATCATGATATGAGGTAAGATTCATTGAAATGGTGGAACTAATATCATGATATCGGCAGTTAGTGGTCATGTTCAATCGTTATACAATTAGAAATGTACCTTTTTTGGGATTTCTTAGTGACTAAGTAACCAATCTATTTTATCATAAGACCTATGTATTTGGATCTGGAAACCAAAAGCCCACTCTTCGAGACACCTCATGTTCTCTTTACATGCTAGGGGATGCCTCTGGCATTAATTTCTAGATCTACAGCCTCCACACTTGAGAGACAAAGTTGCAATCTTAACTCTAATGTTTCTCCCTTACCAATTCCATAACTTTTGACCCAGAGCTCTATTTTCAACGAGAATGGTACCGTGGGAAAGCTCTTGATCAGTATTGCCCAGATATAAGGTCAAATTACCAATATGAGGTTTTGTACAATGATTTTTTATTTGACTGAGGTAGGCGATCATGTGCGCGGTCAGTCCGCCGGCGGCCACCGCCGCCATACCCAAGCCCTCTGGTTAGGCACTCTGCCTACCGGAGTCCACCCCGTGGAATCCCCTCCCTCTCCTTGTGACTCCCCTTTCCCGCTGGCCGCTAAACCCTAACTGGGTGAGGAGGATAGATGCCCGGAGAGATAAACCATTGTATTCCCTTCTTCTCGAGGCCGCCCAGGACAAATAGTCAGGGGTTGCGAGCACAACAAGTGGTCGCTCAGTGACGTACTAACTCTGCGGCTTCTCTGGTGAACCCGGAGGATGTAGTCCAAGATGTGAGGAAGATCCTCAACCCGATAGAAGGAGAGTCATGTTTTGATCAGCACCTGCTCCATACCCCTCAGCTAACGACGGCACAGACTGTGTCGACGGGATCTCCAACGTTAACTAATGTATCGGGGACGGGTGAGGAGACAGCATCACAGCAGCCACCGCATCAGAGTACGACACACACGGCGCTGACGGCAACATCTCCTCAAGCTTCTATAAATGATACAACCTCAAGGACGGTGGTACATGGGGGAGAGACAGTTGCACAGTCGTCACAAACCAGGAGGAAGACCCCACTGTATGGTATCCCTTTGGATGCGTGTTTTTGATGCATGGGAAAGGGCCACTGGCAAGCTTAGTGTCGCCGCCCAAAGATTTGCTACCTTTGTCAACATCCTGGACATCTAGCATATAGATGTAAGTTGCGTCCCCACCCGCTGGACATTACTTCTCAGGCAACCTTTCCGCCATTACCATGGGCATCCCTGCAAGAGGAGCACCTAGCCATGTTCCTAAACGAATCACGATGGATCTGGGTGAAGATACTATTTTGAGAAGGAAGAAGATGGAAGCGCTTTAAATGGTTGTGGAGGTATCATGGCCAATGGGGATTAGATGAGAAGAGTTATGCCCATATCTGCAAGGAGCATGGCCGGCGGCAAAGGACCTTTATAAGTTTGCAGACATGAAAGTGGTGGTTTTCTTCCATAGCTAGGAGGAAGCCAAGCGTTGTGTGGATGCAGGCTTATGACCTTTTGGGAGGCATCACCTCAACCTAATATCTTTGAGCGGGGGTGAAATATGCACAAGGAGGGAGGCATTCTGGTTTTGGTTAGTAGACATACCTATTGTCTGTAGAGACGATGCATCCTTGAGATCATTGATTACACCTTTTGGCAGGCTGATTGACATCTCACCATGACAGCGAAGTGAAAATGATATCTCAGGGATTCTGGTCAAGGTTGAGGCTTTTAGCGAGGATGTCCCGCAATTCATTTCCTTATATATCTTTTGGAAGATTCTGATCGAACATACGCCTCCATTTGATTACGAGAGGCCCTGCAGACTCTTCTTTGATGATGATGACTGAAGTTGGGATCCCAAAACTAGAGTGAAGGTGGATTTGAGGAGGAAAACTTTTTGCTGCCCCCCCCAGTTGGTGATGCTATGAGGATGCTTTTAGATGATGAACCACGACAAAACAGGCCAGATGAGAGTTTTGGTTGATGAAGAGGGTAATAGAAGAATCCTATATAACAGTAGATTGCATGATTATATAGTGAATGGGGATTTTGAGGAGGGCTATCAAAGGAGAATTGGGAGGAGTAGATATCAGATGAGATCGTCGAGAATAACTCCACCAGTTTGTTATAGGCAGAGGAGAAGATCACCGATCTACCAAACTACTGATTACAGAAGATACTCAGATGGGGATGTGTCCTTGGTTGGTGAGGATAATGATGAGGAGGATAGGAGAGCTAGTTATTAAGGGTGTTTGCACTGGTGTTGAGGTAGTGTGCTAGCTTGTTCTTTTATGGATCAAGCCCTCATGTTTTGGAACATAAGAGGTGTTGCGAACAACGCTACTAGAAAGGTGTTGGGTTCCATTTGTAGAAGACACATGCCCTAGATCATGGGTCTATTTGAGCCTTTTCTTCACGCCGTCCAAGCTGCGGAGCTTCTTGATATCATTAGACTGGATTGGGTGGCAGACAACCAGTCTGAGGATGGTAAGATATGGATATATGCAGATCTGTCGTTGCAGCTGCAAATTGTCAAGATACAACGTCAGCATATTACCATTAAATTTGTAGATGTGGATGGCTCTTTGGTGTTCGGCATGGTTGTCTATGCTAGTTGCAATCATGTTAATAGAGGTTTGTTGTGGGAAGAGATGTCCGGGTTAGCTACAGATATTGGTGAATCCAAATGGATCTTGGCAGGCGATTTTAACATCATCCATGACCAAACTGAGAAACGGGGTGGTACGCCTACTCCGTTCCAAGAAGTGTTGGAGTTCAAAGCAGCTATTATAGACGCCAACCTGAGAGAGCTTCCGTTTGATGGGAGTTTCTTCACCTGGGTGAATAAGTAGTATCTTACACCAACTATGTGGCAAAAGCTAGATAGGGCTCTAGTGAACGATTCCTGGCACGTCTCCAAGCCATCTAGCTGTTGTGTTCATCTAACTAGACTTAGAGTCTCGGACCATTGTCCTTTGCTGATCATTCCTGGTAACAATGTGTAGCCGAGAAGACATGCTTCTTTTGCGTTCCTTTCGGCTTGGCTTAAACACGATGGATGTCTTGACACAATCAGGAAGGCCTGGGAAGATCCTGTTATGGGTCATCCGTCCTTCATCTTCTGCCAGAAACTGAAGAGAGCCCGCTTATTGTTGAGAGAATGGAATAGGGAGGTTTTTGGGGACATCTCGCAGAAGAAGTGAGATCTTGAAGACATAGTGCACGTGACTCAGATTGCTTATGATGAGAATCCATCCCAGGTTAATGAGATGACCCTGAAGTTAGCAGAAAATGAGCTACAGTTCATTCTTGACCAGGAAGAATCAATTTGGAGAGACAAGGCCAGGATTAAATGGATTGTGGAGGGTGAGAGGAATACTCCTTTTTACCCTGTTGTGGTGAAGGCTAGAAGGAAAAAGAGACGCGTTGCCAAGATCATGATGCCAGATGGATCGATGATCCTTGACCGTGATGAGATGGCCAACCAGGTGACAACCTATTACCAACACCTTTATGACGAGGAGGAGGACACTACTGAGGAAGACCTGGATCCATTCTTGCAAGATATCCCAGAAGTCCTATCTATGGATGATAATTGTTCGCTCATAGACATCCCTGACGAGGAGGAGATTCTTGACACCATTAGGGGTATGGATCAATCTATTGCACAGGGGCCTGATGGTTTCACTTTGGTTTTTTACAAAGCAACTTGGGATATTATCAGTCCAGATTTTATGAAATTGACGACAACCTTCTTCCAAAGACAGATTTGTCATTGGGGCCTCTTTTGTTTCCGAGTAGAACTCATTCCAAAGATTGATTCGTCGGAGAAGTTGGTGACAGATTTTCAACGCATCTCGATTGAGAATGTGGCCCTTAGAATTCTAGCCCGCACTCTCAGCAACAGACTTTCCATCTTTATGCCTAAACTGATTTTGAATGAACAAGGCGCATTTATCAGTGGTAGAGACATTACGAGCCATGTCAGGATGGTTAACGAGTTGATGCATGACATTAACAGTGGACAGGACTGTCCGAACATTCTACTTAAGGTCGACATGTCCCAGACATATGATAGGGTCACATGGAGAGCCCTTTCTTGCGTCTTGTTTCAATATGGTTTCCTTCAGGATACCATTGAGCTGTTTCTCAGTTTCTTCAGGTTCGCTTGGGCTTTTATCAATTTGGGGGACATTGTGGCTGATTTCTTCCCAATGAAAAGAGGTCTGAAACAAGGGAACGCTCTTTCACCTTTCTTGTTTATCCTTTTTGAAGAAATTCTCTACAAACGCTTCTTGACTTTGCAAGCTCGGGGCCTCATATCCCATTTTAGAATGAGAGGTGGAGGGGTGGCGCCACCTATCCTTCTATATGACGATGACATTATGGTTCCATTTAATGCTGATAGAAGTTCTATTATGTGCATCAAAGAAGCTATCTCGGAATATGAAAAGGCGACTAGCCAAAGAGTTAACAGATCAAAATATTCTTGTGTGATTGGAGGGACGGATGTTAGGAGGATGACAGATATTGCTGGGGATCTTGGAATAGAGAAGGCGTCGGACTCCTTTACGTATCTTGGGATTCTGATTTCTAAAGGGCATACAAAGCAGTCAGATTTCAAATTCCTCCTGAACAAGATAAACTCAAAGATTGCGGGATGGAAATCCCATTTGCTATCCTTTGCAAGGAGAAGAGTATTGATAGAGCATGTGATTTCATCCATCTATGTGTACACTACAGCGGCGATTGGGATTCCAGTAGGTATCGCACAACGTATTGACAGAATGCTATCTTGATTCCTATGGGCAGACTAACAGGACCAGTCCAAAAGGGCATTGGTGGGATGACAGAGGGTTGCAACCCCTAAGAAGCAAGGTGGTCTTGGTTTGATGCCCGTGCATGCAGTCTCTGATGCTTTTGTGGCCAAGGCGTGCTGGGAAGTGCTGATAGGAAGATCCATCTGGGCCACTTTTTCAGATCCAAATATGCTAGTCACAGTTCTAACAGATCATCTGCGCACCCAGAGTTTCTCAAGATGAGTGCAACTCCATCACCTTTTTGGCGCAAAATTTGGAAGATGTTCCCATTGGTTTATCATCGTTGTAGGTGGCTAGTTGGGAGGGGCCAAATCTCGTTCTGGGATGCGCGGTGGTGCGATGTCAAGCTAGCTGAGTTTGTTATTACGAAGAGTGATCGTAATCATCATTTCCTGGTCAGTGATTTCTGGGTACCTAGTACAGGATGGGATTGGGAGGCTTTATGACATATTTGTTGGGGATGTTGTACCGATACAGTCCCGGATGTGACGAAAAGTTTTCACGGAAGCGCTACCAACAAGCGTATAAAACCCAAAGAAGAAAAACACCAGATTTAACGTGGAAAACTCTCCCCTCAATAAGGAGAGAAAAACCACGGGGCAATCCCGCTAATAAGCACTATGTAATAAAATTACAACTCACACCTCCCAGATTTAATTACCCCTAAATCTGGGTAGCAACCACCAACCGCTACTTTGCTTCAAGGCAAAGTCGCTGGCCCTCTCTTATAAACCAAGAGAGCTTCTCTACCAGTTGTTCTTGTTCTCTGGCACCCTCTACCACAGAAGGCACCAACAAGCAACTGGAGAACTCACACCGTGGATAACCCAAAGGCCTCCCCAGGGGCCTCTATTTATAGGCCTCCATGCATGTGATTGCAACCAGGAATTCTAGTCCTAGTTCGAATCCTAGTCCAACTGCATGTTGCACATAGGAATTCATATTCCTACTATTCAAGATTTGACTCCTATTAGGATTGGTAGCACAAACCAACCCTCCCAAGTCTAAATCCCACTAAGACATGGGCTGGATTATATTCCTAATCCCAACAATCTCCCCCTCCAGCCCATGAGGGAGATGTGGTCTTCAGCGATCATCATTGGGAATGTACACCGCAGAGCTTCTTACAAAGCTCTAGCTTGTCTCATGTCACCACCTTGGTCATCATATCAGAAGCATTCTTCTCAGTATGGATCTTTTTCAGAGTCAACAACTTCTTCTCTATAACATCACGAAGCCAGTGATATCTCACATCAATGTGCTTTGTCCGTGCATGATGCATTGTGCTCTTGCTCAAGTCAATGGCACTCTGACTATCACAGAAAATAGTCTGGTCAATCTGAATCATCCCCAGCTCCCTTAGAAATCTCACCACCCAGAGAATTTCTTTTCCTGCTTCCGCTGCTGCAATGTATTCTGCCTCTATAGTTGAAAGTACAACACACTTCTGCAACCTGGACTGCCAAGATATGGCTCCCCCTGCAAAAGTGAAGATATACCCATAAGTAGATTTCTTGTGATCTATATCACCTGCCATGTCAGCATCAACGAAGCCCTTTAGAACTGGTTCCGAACCACCAAACATCAAACCCGTGTTGCTCGTGCCTCGTAAGTATCTGAAGATCCACTTGACCGCCTCCTAGTGATCTTTTCCAGGATTTGAGAGAAACCTGCTCACAACGCCAACTGCATTAGCAATATCAGGACAGATACACACCATTGTGTACATCAAACTCCCTACAACAGAAGAATAGGGAATCCTTGCCATCTCCTCCTTTTCCTCATCAGTAGATGGACATGACTTGTTACTCAGCTTGAAGTGACCTGAAAGTGGAGTCCCCACGACTTTGGCTTTGCCCATGTTAAACCGCTCAAGTACCCGTTCAACATAACTCTGTTGTGACAACCACAACTTGCGCTGTGTCCTGTCACGTGTGATCTGCATCCCCAAAATCTGTCGTGATGGTCCCAAATCCTTCATCTCAAAGGCTTTGGAAAGCTCTGTCTTCAATTTTCTGATCAAACTGAGATCCTGACCCACTATCAACATGTCATCCACATAGAGTAGTAGAATAATGAACCTTTCATTGGGAAACCTCCTGATGTAGACACATGGATCTGCACTTGTCTTCTGGTACTCGTGACTTTGCATGAAAGAATCAAACTTCTTGTACCACTGTCTAGGAGCCTGTTTCAACCCGTACAAACTCTTCTTTAATTTACAGACTAAGTGGTCTTTCCCCTTGACTTTAAAACCTTCTGGCTGCTCCATGTAGATCTCCTCTGTAAGGTCACCGTGAAGGAAAGCTGTCTTCACATCCATCTGCTCAAGCTCCAGATCTAGACTAGCAACCAAGCCTAGCACCAATCTGATAGAACTCCTCTTTACAACCGGAGAAAATATCTCATCAAAATCCACTCCTGGTCTTTGACCAAAGCCCTTGACAACAAGTCTGGCTTTGTATCTAATATCACTACCAGTGCCGTCATTCTTCATCCTATAGACCCACTTGTTCTTTAGTGCTATCCGACCCTTGGGAAGTGCCACAATCTCATATGTGTCATTATTCAGCAAAGAATTCATCTCCTCCTGCATTGCCTGATGCCACTGTACTCTGTCTCTATGAGTTTGTGCCTCCTGAAAAGTCTCTGGCTCCCCCTGATCAGTAAGCAAGATATACTGAGATGTCGGATATCTGGATGAAGGATGACGTACTCTGTCAGACCTCCTCAGCTGCTGCTCTGAGGACTCTGCCTGGTCCTGATCCTGCTCCCCCTGCCCAGAAGTCTCTTCCTGTGAAGTTGAATCACTCGTCTGTGCGTCTGGAACTGGACCACTTGATGTGCTATCACTCTGCTGCTCATGGTGATTATGTTGCTCTTCTTCATCATCAGAAGACTGCACCTGTGAAGAAGCTGAATCATCCTCATACTCATCGTCTGAAGAACTGTCACCTGATCCCGCAGCCTCTGCATCATCAACCTCAGGCTCTGTCACTGTCTGACTCTCACAGAAAGTCACATCTCTGTGTCTGGTCATGGTCTTTTTCACTGGATCCCATAACCTATACCCAAACTGTTGATCTCCATAGCCAAGAAAGATACATAGCACCGCTTTATCATCCAGCTTTTGCCTCTTTTCCTTGGGAACATGAGCATATGCCTTGCATCCAAATACTCAGAGATGTGAGTAGGATGCATCCTTACCTGTCCATACATGCTCAGGTATATCAAACCCCAAAGGAACTGATGGAGATCGATTTATCAGATAGTAGGAAGTTCTCACTGCCTCACTCCAAAATGTCTTTGGCAACTTTGCAGTCTTCAACATGCATCTGACTTTCTCGACAATAGTATGGTTCATCCTTTCAGCTGTACCATTGTGTTGTGGTGTGCCGGGCTCTGTCCTCTCATGCCGTAGGACATGTTGCGTGCAGTACGCCTAGAACTCCCTGGAGGTGTACTCTCCTCCATTGTCCGTTCGGAGACACTTTAATTTTTCACCGGTCTCCCGCTCTACCATGGCATGGAACTTTTGGAAACATTGAAAAACCTGATCCTTGGTCTTCAGCAAGTAGACCCACACCTTCCTAGATGCATCATCAATGAATGTGACAAAATACTTATTGCCTCCCAGTGAAGCCATCTCAAACGGACCGCAGACATCCGAATGAACCAACTGTAGAAGCTTTGACTTCACCGCAGACCTTGTCTTGAAAGAAACTCGTCGTTTCTTTCCTGTCTGACATGCATCACATGAACTGAGACCACTATCCTTGCCACAAGGAATCAACCTCTTCTTGGATAGAAGATTCAAGCCCTTCTCACTCATGTGTCCTAACCGTTTGTGCCATAGATCTGTCTGGTTATCCTCAACTGCATGTATACTGCCATCTCTAAGTACTTTGAGCTTGGTCTTGTATAATGTGTGAGACAGTTTGCCACGTACAATAACCAAATCCCCCTTGGTGATCTTGCATTTGCCGCCAGCAAAATCAAGATGACAACCTTCTCTATCAAAGAAAGAACCAGAGATCAAACTCAGCCGCAAATCTGGAATGTGACAAACATCCTTCAGCGTGAGCGTGCAACCAACACTTGTCTGAACACAAATGTCACCAATCCCGACAATTCTAGAGAAGCTGGAATTTCCCATGTTCACCCTCCCAAAGTCTCCCCTCCTGTATGAAGTGAAGAACTCCTTACTTGGTGAAGCATGATAAGAAGCTGCAGTATCCACCACCCACTCAGAATCATCCTCATCATCATGCAAACACTGTTCTTAGACTGTTAAGACCACATCGTCATCATCGCACCTATCATTTGAGATCGTCGCTGTAGTATTCTTGTCGTCATCTTGCTTGTCTTTGGCTTCAGACCCATGTTTCTTTTTTCAAATCTTGCAATCTCTTTTGAAGTGACCTGGCTTGCCGCAATGGAAGCACCCTCTACCATTCTTTGACTTGGATCTACCACGAGACTTCTCGCGGTCTTGGGATTCATCGCGGCTCTTAGATCTATCACGGTCTCTCACTCTATCAATGCCTCTGCCCTCTGTGAAGTGCACCTCTGATCCACTGTCGCCTGAGGCTCGTCGTCGAGTCTCTTCATTCAGTACACTGCTCTTCACCTGGTCAAGTGTCAACTTGCCCTCCTGTACAGAATTGCTAACTGTCACTACGAGTGTCTCCCAACTGTCCGGTAGCGATCCTAGAAGAAGTAGAGCCTGAAGTTCATCATCAAGAACCATCTTCATGGACCCCAACTGATTTACAAGGCTTTGGAATTCATTCATATGCTCGGCGATGTTTGTACCATCCCGGTACTTGAGGTTCACCAACTTTCGGATCAAGAAAGCTTTATTTGTGGCAGTCTTCCGCTCATATAACTTCTTGAGCTTTTCCCACAGATCTTTGGCATTGGTCTCTTCTGAGACGTGATGGAATACGGAGATGTCGAGCCACTTCCGCATTGTTCCGATGGTTTTCCTGTTTAGCTTCTTCCAATCTGCATCAGATGTAGTCTCTGGCTTTTGTCCCTCTATCGGATCGTATAGATCTTTGCAATAGAGAATATCCTCCATCTTGGGTTTCCAAATCTGCCAATTTGTGCTTGTCAACTTTATCATCGTCGCATCTTCATCTTTCCTCATCTGGACTTGCATCTGCAACCTTGCTCTGATACCACTTTTTGGGGATGTTGTACCGATACAGTCCCGGATGTGACAAAAAGTTGTCACGGAAGCGCTACCAACAAGCGTATAAAACCCAAAGAAGAAAAACACCAGATTTAACGTGGAAAACTCTCCCCTCAATAAGGAGAGAAAAACCACGGGGCAATCTCTCTAATAAGTACTATGTAATAAAATTACAACTCACACCTCCCAGATTTAATTACCCCTAAATCCGGGTAGCAACCGCCAACCGCTACTTTGCTTCAAGGCAAAGTCACTGGCCCTCTCTTATAAACCAAGAGAGCTTCTCTACCAGTTGTTCTTGTTCTCTGGCACCCTCTACCACAGAAGGCACCAACAAGCAACTAGAGAACTCACACCTCAACCAGTGGATAACCCAAAGGCCTCCCCAGGGGCCTCTATTTATAGGCCTCCATGCATGTGATTGCAACCAGGAATTCTAGTCCTAGTTCGAATCCTAGTCCAACTGCATGTTGCACATAGGAAGTCATATTCCTACTATTCAAGATTTGACTCCTATTAGGATTGGTAGCACAAACCAACCCTCCCAAGTCTAAATCCCACTAAGACATGGGCTGGATTATATTCCTAATCCCAATAATATTATCAACCTGGAAGGACTACAGATGGTCAGATCAGGTGGGGTCATGATTTCTAATATGGATGATAGGATGATCTGGTCACCAAATGATGATGGTATTTTCTCTATTCGATCAGCCAAAAGGATCCTCCAAGTCACAAGATCAGACCATCTCACAGGTATGGGAAAATTTTGGAGGTTTGATATGCCAAAAGAAGCTGCCCTCATTTGGAAAGAGGCTATGAAGGCGCTACCTACCGATGCTGATGTGCGTAGATGTCGCATCTAGTTAGCATCTCAGTGTTGCTGCTGTGATATCCCTCAGGAAGAAGACACATGCCATTTGCTGTTCCAGAGTGATTTAGCCTCCTTTTTCTGGAGCAAACTCTTGCACATCACTGGAGATGCTCCTCCTTCAGACATGGCTTCACTTATTGATATGTGTTTCCGCGGGTCGAGTTATGCCTTTGGTGAATGGGTGACTGGCAGATTGGCTATTATGATTCCGCACACTATTTGGAAAATGCGCTGCTGTAGAAGGTTTGAAGGTAAATCCCTCCCCTCTATCAGAGAGTGGGAACATATAGTTATAAGATGAACAAACTGATGAGAAATAGTGCATGTCGATTGACGAACAACCCCGGTATGCTTACAGCTATGAAGGAAGCCATGATGGATGAGCGCAGATCATGGATTCAGCAGATATCCTTAATTAAGTGGATGCCTCTGGATCTGCACAACCTCAAGTTGAACATTGTGATAGGGTCTGGAAGAGACTCGACTGGTAACAGACGTTAGTGGGTAGCTGGGATAGTTAGAAACCACCGTGGTGAGATTTGCCTTGTTGTCCGAGCTTGATTGAGAGCAGATGACTACATGGTGGCTTTGGTGCAGGCATGCTATGTTGGCTTGATGATGGTTGCATAGCAAAGACTGAACATTTCCTGTATTGAGGTGGATGATAAGAGAATTTTGAACATGTTGTGGGGTAATGGCCACATCCCATGGCGAACAGCCCATGCGATTCATGCCATCATGTTGGAGATTCAGGAGATGAATATAAGTGGCACCATGGTTCATAGGCGGGTAAATTCCACGACGAGAGAGTTGGGTATTTGGGGCAAACACCTTGTGGGCCCATTTTTTTTTAAATTAAGCCAGGGGTCGCTTTTATTCATCCCACACCCCTCTTATGGGCTAAATCATCAAAACAATACAACTCCCACTCTTATAACTCGGATAAAAAAAACCTCAAAAAATACAACTCCATCGAGCTACAAAAACAAAACCTAAACACACATCCATGTCTCACACTTCATCTAAATCCATCCTGAAAGACATAGATATATAGGGTATGCCTCTCTTATCCATGATCATCATGCCCCTAATTTTCATAGGGAGGAGGTTCGCATCTATGCATACTAGGGCATCGTCTCTATGGCATCCCCATCTACCAAGCTTAATGGTAGATGAGTTCACCAACTTTTCTACTAGTGAGCCTATGATTGCTTCGTCCTGCAGAACTTGTCTAAGCTCTCTGACGATGGGTGTATTACTCTATGGTTCCTTGGCCTCGTGCCATAAGATATTATAAAGCATGTTGTCATCTGTCTCTAGGATTGAAAGGCGAGAGTTGTGTAAATCCGCGCTCTTGATACCAATCACACATGCCTGGAGCAAGGTAGTCATCCGATCGGCAGCTCTCACCCAATATATAAAAGCCAGTCTGAGAGAGTTGTGAGAGTTCTGTGCTAGGCCATCCGAACACCATCTAGAATGGCCCTGCTGATCAGTATATTTACCGAAGGAAACATTAAGCTTAATTTTGTTCACGTCTGGCAAAGTCCATCTAAGTAGTCTGATTGACCTAAACACCTGGGAGGGCTCCTGAATGTGGAAGCTCCGAAGTAAGCAGTAGAACTCAGGTTTCTCAATACATGTAAAGACATGTTTAGTCATCAGTTTATTCAATATGAAAGTAAGGTTGTTCCATTCAGATAAGAACATCGGTTTCTTCTCGTTGTATCTGGCGGCGCATCTCAACCTCCAAATAGCCCACGGGATCAGCGTTGCCAGCTTGTGATTGATCCACTCTTTGGCTGACCCTGTAGGTGTATTGGAGCATAAGTTAAAAAGTGATTGCAAGTCTGAGGGAGCTTGCTTATCTGCAATCAATGTGAATCTATCCCAGAATTTTGTAGCTAACTCGCTGGAAAAGAAGAGGTGATTTTTCATCTCTATACGACGTTCTTCACAGCAGTTGCAGTTGGATGCCATAAGAATGCGGCATCGCATGATATTTCCATCCGTGGGTAATGCTTTATTGGCTAATTTCCAAATGATCGCACATGCTTTAGGAATGTTTAATCGCCACAAGTGCATGAGGGTGTCACACCTCTAACCACCAGTACCACGAAGAAACTCTTTTGCCGAGCTAAGGGAGAAGTAGTCTTATTGCTCGAGTGTCCACACAAGATGGCCAGGTACATCCGAGATCATTATATTTGCCGATCTAATAAGATTCATTCCATCTTCGTCAATGATTTCAGCAAGTGTCGTCCAATCCCATCCTTCATCGTTGGTCCAAAAGTCCTTAACTTTAAAGTCATGTCTAAGATCAGCCTCCAATAGGGCATTGTTCGCCAGTCGGCAATCGCACCATCGATCATACCATAGCAATAGGTTTCCATTACCTACCACCCATCTACATTGGGGTAGCATAGATGGGAAGCTCTTCCAAACCTTTTTCCAATATGGGGATGCAGTAGATCTCAGCTTCAAAAAGGGTGAGTAGAACCCCGTAGAGTGCTTGAGATTGCTACGGTATTTCTGTCTGCAGAAGGAAGCCCATAATGATGTACCACCCACAATCTCCCAAGCTGCTTTGAACACATATGCTTAGTTTAGGAGGGAGATGGGTTCGATGTCCAACCCATCATGATCCGCTGGTTTCGCCACTCTATGCCATGCCACCCAGGCCTTGCGTCTGTGGTTCTCCTTGTCAGTCCATAAGAAATGAGAAAGGATTGATTCAATCCGGTTAGCTATGCCTGTCGGGATCCCCATGGCTGTCGCAATGTACATAAGCGTCGAAGATAACACATGTCGAATAAGAAGTCTCCTGCCAGCAAAGGAAAGCATCCTTGCTTTCCAAGAGGCAACCTTGTAATTTATGTTGAGAATCAGGTATTCAAAGTGTTCCAACTTGTTACGGCTGGACGAGATCGGTACGCCTAGATAAGAAAGTGTCTCCACCATTTTTGCCACCCCAATCGAGTTGGCTATACCATCAGCTATGGTCTGCACAGAGGTGCCTACCATACATACCGATTTGGCCTGATTAATCATCTGTCTCGTGGCTTTGGAGTAGTCTTCAAATGTATTTTTAACAGTCATTATGGACTCCGGGGAGGCATTGATGAAAACAAGGGCATCATCATCATAGAACAGGGCCGGTTGTGCCACCTCTGCTCAGATGTTAGGAGTCTCCCTCAAAAGATTCGTGGTTTGGTTTTGCTTGATAAAAAGAGTGTTCCCTATGTCATCAAGGAATGGGTGAAGGTTTAGGGTGATCCTATTTTGGTTGTTGTTCTATGTGATGCTTCTCTATGCTTTTGCTGTCCTAAGGAACCCGAGATATAAGTGCGGGAGTTGTAATTGTTAGATGTTTTGTGGCCCACATAGAGGGGTGTGGGATAAATGAAAGTGACCTCTGGCTTATCCAAAAAAAAATACTCCTAGTCACCCGATATGTAGTGAATTGGATTTCTTTAGTGTCTACTTTCATCTTTTTATCTTAAATTGACTCCTTCGACATGTATATAACCAAATCATGATACTAGGTATGCTTCTTGGATATTTTATAATTGATATCATGGTCTCAATATGTAATGGGCATGTTCGATCATTATACGATTAGAAATGTACCTATTTCTAATCCTTGTGGTCTTGGGATTTCTTAATGACTAAGTAACAATTATATTTTATCATAAGACAAATCTATTTGGATCTGGAAGCCAAAGGCATGATCTTTGGGAGAACTCATGTTCTCCTTACATGCTAGGGGATGCCTCTGACATGAATGTCTAGATCTAGAGTCTCCACTCCCGAGAGACAAAGTTGCAATCTTAACTCTAATGTGTCGTCCCTACCAACTCCATAACTCTTGACTCACGGCTCAATTTTAGGCGTACATGGTACCATTGGAAAGATCTTGATGAGTACTACCCATATAAAAAGCCAAATTACCAATATGAGATTTTGTACATTGATATTTGATTCAATGGAGGTAGAATTACTCCTAGTCACCTGATATTTAGTGAATTGAGTCTCTTTCGAGTCTGCTTTCATCTTTTCAGCTTTAAGTTGACTCCTTCAACTAGTATATAACCAGATCATGATATTAGGTATGCTTCTTAGATATCATATAGTTGATATCATGATCTCGGTAGTTAATTGTCATGTTTGATCGTTATACGACTAGAAATGTACATATTTTGAATCATTTTATTTAAATAAGTTAGAAGTAAACCTCATTCATCCCACACTCCTCATTTGAGGCAAGACAAAAAGTATTACATCTGGTGCTAAAACCCCACCCATCTATACACATCACCTATGAGGTCACAACAAAAACAAAAAAAGATCCTCATATCACAACAGGCGTGAGGAGGCACCTCTAACTAGCTGTCTTTTGATGTATGTAACATATAAGGTATCCTCCTCCTTTCCATCGTTGTGGTATTAAGATTTCTTAGTGATGAAGTAACCATTCCGTTTTATCATAAGACCCACCGATTTGGATCTGGAGGCTAAAAAATTGATTTGTGGGGGAAACACATACTCTCTTTACATGCTAGGAGATGCCTCCAAACATTGATGTCTAGATCTAAAGCCTCCATTTCCCATAGACAAAGTTGCAATATTAACTTTAATATATCAGCCCTAAACTTCCATAACTGTTGACTCAGAGCTCTGTTTTATTCGTGCATGGTACCGTTGGAAAGCTCTCGATAAGCACTACCCAGATAAAAAGTCAAATTATTAATCTAAGTTTTTCTATAGTAATTTTTTCATGAATAGAGGTAATATTACTCCTAGTCATCCGATTTGTAGTGAATTGGGTTTCTTTGTAGTATGGTTTCGTCTTTTCACATTAAAGTTGACTTCGATGACTTGTATTTTACTAGATCATGATATGAGGTAAGATTCCTTGAAATAGTGGAACAAATATCATGATATCGGCAATTAGTGGTCATGTTCAATCGTTATACATTAGAAATGTACCTTTTTGGGGATTTCTTAGTGACTAAGTAACCAATCGATTTTATCATAAGACATATGTATTTGGATCTGGAAGCCAAAAGCCCACTCTTCGGGACACCTCATGTTCTATTTACATGCTAGGGGATGCCTCTGACATTAATTTCTAGATCTACAGCCTCCACACTTGAGAGACAAAGTTGCAATCTTAACTCTAATGTTTCTCCCTTACCAATTCCATAACTTTTGACCCAGAGCTCTATTTTCGGCGAGAATGGTACCGTGGGAAAGCTCTTGATCAGTATTGCCCAGATAAAAGGTCAAATTACCAATATGAGGTTTTGTATAATCATTTTTTATTTGACAGAGGTAGAATTACTCCTAGTCACCCGATATGTAGTGAATTGGATTTCTTTAGTGTCTTCTTTCATCTTTTCATCTTAAAATGACCCCTTCGACTTGTATATAAGAAAATCATGATACTAGGTAATCTTCTAGGATATTGTATAATTCATATCATGGTCTCGGTACTTAATGGGCATGTTCGATCATTATACGATTAGAAATGTACCTATTTCTAATCCTTGTGGTCTTGGGATTTCTTAATGACTAAGTAACGATTATATTTTATCATAAGACAAATCTATTTGGATCTGGAAGCCAAAGGCATGATCTTTGAGAGAACTCATGTTCTCTTTACATGCTAGGGGATGCCTCTGATATGAATTTCTAGATCTAGAGTCGCCACTCCCGAGAGACAAAGTTGCAATCTTAACTCTAATGTGTCGTCCCTACCAACTCCATAACTCTTAACTTAGAGCTCAGTTTTAGGCGTGCATGGTACCATTGGAAAGATCTCGATGAGTACTACCCAAATAAAAAGCCAAATTACCAATATGAGGTTTTGTATAGTGATATTTGATTCAATGGAGGTACACTTACTCCTAGTCACCTGATATGTAGTGAATTGGGTCTCTTTCGAGTCTGCTTTCATCTTTTCAGCTTTAAGTTGACTCCTTTGACTTGTATATAACCAGATCATGATATTAGGTATGCTTCTTAGACATCATATAGTTGATATCATGATCTGGGTAGTTAATTGGCCTGTTCGATCATTATACGACTAGAAATGTACCTATTTTGAATCGTTTTATTTAAATAAGTCAGAAGTAAACCTCATTCATCCCACACTCCTCATTTGAGGCAAGCCAAAAAGTATTACATATGGTGCTAAAACCCCACCCATCTATACACATCACCTATGAGGTCACAACAAAAACAAAAAAAAGAAGAGCCTCATATCACAACAGGCGTGATGATGCACCTCTAACTAGTTGTTAGAGTCTTATGATAAAATAGAATGGTTAATTTGTCACTAAGAAATCTTAAGTCCACAACGATGGAAAGGAGGAAGATACCTTATATGTTACATACATCAAAAGAAGAGCCTCATATCACAACAGGCGTGATGATGCACCTCTAACTAGTTGGATCTGGAAGCTAAAAATTGATTTAGTCCACCTATTAGTCAAATTACCAATATGAGGTTTTGTACAAGGATTTTTTATTTGACGGAGGTAGAATTACTCCTAGTCACCTGATATGTAGTGAATTTAATTTCTTTAGTGTCTACTTTCATCTTTTCATCTTAAATTGACCCCTTCTTTTTTTTAAAATTAAAATAGAGGTCCATCTTAAATTGACCCCTTCGACTTGTATATAACCAAATCATGATACTAAGTATGCTTCTTGGATATTGTATAATTGATATCATGGTCTCGGTACTTAATGGGCATGTTCAATCGTTATATGATTAAAAATGTACTTATTTCTAATCCTTGTGGTCTTGGGATGTCTTAATGACTAAATAATGATTATATTTTATCATAAGACAAATCTATTTGGATCTGGAATCCAAAGGCATGATCTTTGGGATAACTCATGTTCTCTTTACATGCTAGGGGATGCCTCTGAATGAATGTCTTGATCTAGAGTCTCCACTGCTGAGAGATAAAGTTGCAATCTTAACTCTAATGTGTCGGCCCTACCAACTCCATAACTCTTGACTTAGAGCTCAGTTTTAGGAATGCATGGTACCATTGGAAAGATCTCGATGAGTACTACCCATATAAAAAGCCAAATTACCAATATGAGGTTTTATACAGTGATATTTGATTCAATGGAGGTAGAATTACTCCTAGTCACTTGATATGTAGTGAATTGGGTCTCTTTCGAGTCTGCTTTCATCTTTTCAGCTTTAAGTTGACTCCTTCGACTTGTATATAACCAGATCATGATATTAGGTATGCTTCTTAGATATCGTGTAGTTGATATCATGATCTCAGTAGTTAATTGGCCTGTTCGATCGTTATACGACTAGAAATGTACCTATTTTGAATCATTTTATTTAAATAAGTCAGAAGTAAACCTCATTCATCCCACACTCCTCATTTGAGGCAAGACAAAAAGTATTACATCGGGTGCTAAAACCCCACCCATCTATACACATCACCTATGAGGTCACACAAAAAACAATAAAAAAGAAGAGCCTCATATCACAACAGGCGTGATGATGCACCTCTAACTAGCTGTCTTTCGATGTATGTAACATATAAGGTAACCTCCTCCTTTCCATCATTGTGGTCTTAAGATTTCTTAGTGACAAAGTAACCATTCTATTTTATCATAAGACCCACCAATTTGGATCTGGAAGCTAAAAAATTGATTTGTGGGGGAACGCATGCTCTCTTTACATTCTAGGAGATGCCTCCAAATGTTGATTTCTAGATCTAAAGCCTCCATTTCCCATAGACAAAGTTGCAATATTAACTTTAATATATCTTCCCTTCAAATTCCATAACTTTTGACTCAGAGCTCTGTTTTAGGCGTGCATGGTACCGTTGGAAAGCTCTCGATCAACACTACCAAGATAAAAATTCAAATTATTAATCTAAGTTTTTCTATATTAATATTTGAATCGATAGAGGTAATATTACTTCTAGTCATCCGATTTGTAGTGAATTGGGTTTCTTTGTAGTATGGTTTCATCTTTTCACATTAAAGTTGACTCCGATGACTTGTATTTTACCAGATCATGATATAGGTAAGATTCATTGAAATGGTGGAACTAATATCATGATATCATCAGTTATTAGTCATGTTCAATCGTTATACAATTAGAAATGTACCCTTTTTGGGATTTCTTAGTGACTAAGTAACCAATCGATTTTATCATAAGGCCTATGTATTTAGATCTGGAAGCCAAAAGCCCACTCTTCGGGACACCTCATGTTCTCTTTACATGCTAGGGGATGCCTCTGACATTAATTTCTAGATCTACAACCTCCACACTTGAGAGACAAAGTTGCAATCTTAACTCTAATGTTTCTCCCTTACCAATTCCATCACTTTTGACCCAGAGCTCTATGTTCAGCGAGAATGGTACCGTAGGAAAGCTCTTGATCAGTATTGCCCAGATATAAGGTCAAATTACCAATATGAGGTTTTATACTATGATTTTTTATTTGACGAATGTATAATTACTCCTAGTCACCTGGTATGTAGTGAAATGGATTTGTTTAGTGTCTACTTTCATCTTTTCATCTTAAATTGACCCCTTCAACTTGTATATAACCAAATCATGATACTAGGTATGCTTCTTGGATATTGTATAATTGATATGATGGTCTCGGTACTTAATGTGCATGTTTGATCGTTATACGATCAGAAATGTACCTATTTCTAATCCTTGTGGTCTTGGGATTTCTTAATGACTAACTAACGATTATATTTTATTGTAAGACAAATCTATTTGGATCTGGAAGCCAATGGCATGATCTTTGGGAAAACTCATGTTCTCTTTACATGCTAGGGGATGCCTATGACATATATGTCTAGATGTCGAGTCTCCACTCCCGAGAGACAAAGTTGCAATCTTAACTCTAATGTGTCATCCCTACCAACTCCATAACTCTTGACTTAGAGCTCAGTTTTAGGCGTGCATGGTACCATTGGAAAGATCTCGATGAGTACTACCAATATAAAAAACCAAATTACCAATATGAGGTTTTATACATTGATATTTGATTCAATGGAGGTAGAAATACTCCTAGTCACCTGATATGTAGTGAATTGGGTCTCTTTCGAGTCTGCTTTCATCTTTTCCACTTTAAGTTGACTCCTTCGACTTGTATATAATCAGATCATGATATTAGGTATGATTCTTAGATATCGTATAGTTGATATCATGATCTCGGTAGTTAATTGGCATGCTTGATCGTTATACGACTAGAAATGTACCTATTTTGAATCATTTTATTTAAATAAGTTAGAAGTAAACCTCATTCATCCCACACTCCTCATTTGAGGCATGACAAGTATTACATCTGGTGCTAAAACGCCACCCATCTATACACATCACCTATGAGGTCACAACAAAAATAAAAAAAAGAAGAGCTTCATATCACAACAGGCGTGATGAGGCACCTTTAACTAGGTGTCTTTCGTCCCTAAAAAAAAAACTAGGTGTCTTTCGATGTATGTAACATATAAGGTATCCTCCTCCTTTCCATCATTGTGGTCTTAAGATTTCTTAGTGACAAAGTAACCATTCTATTTTATCATAAGACCCACTGATTTGGTTCTGGAAGCTAAAAAATTGATTTGTGGGGGCAACACATGCTCTCTTTACATGCTAGGAGATGCCTCCAAACGTTGATGTCTAGATCTAAAGCCTACATTTCCCATAGACAAAGTTGCAATCTTAACTTTAATATATCTTCCCTACAAATTCCATAACTTTTAACTCAGAGCTTTGTTTTAGGCGTGCATGGTACCGTCGGAAAGCTCTCGATAAGCACTACCCAGATAAAAAGTCAAATTATTAATCTAAGTTTTTCTATAGTAATATTTGAATCGATAGAGGTAATATTACTCCTAGTCATCCGATTTGTAGTGAATTGGGTTTCTTTGTAGTATGGTTTCCTCTTTTCACATTAAAGTTGACTCTGATGACTTGTATTTTACCAAATCATGATATGAGGTAAGATTCATTGAAATGGTGGAACTAATATCATGATATCGGCAGTTAGTGGTCATGTTCAATCGTTATACAATTAGAAATGTACATTTTTTAGGATTTCTTAGTGACTAAGTAACCAATCAATTTTATCATAAGACTTATGTATTTGGATCTGGAAGCCAAACACCCACTATTCGGGACACCTCATGTTCTCTTTACATGCTAGGGGATGCCTCTGACATTAATATCTAGATCTACAACCTCCACACTTGAGAGACAAAGTTGCAATCTTAACTCTAATGTTTCTCCCTTACCAATTCCATAACTTTTGACCCAGAGCTCTATTTTCGGTGAGAATGGTACCGTGGGAAAGCCCTTGATCAGTATTGCCCAGATATAAGGTCAAATTACCAATATGAGGTTTTGTACAATGATTTTTTATTTGACGGCGGTAGAATTACTCCTACTCATCTGATATGTAGTGAATTGGATTTCTTTAGTGTGTGCTTTCATCTTTTCATCTTAAATTGACCCCTTCAACTTGTATATAACCAAATCATGATACTAGGTTTGCTTCTTGGATATTGTATAATTGATATCATGGTCTCAGTACTTAATGGGCATGTTCGATCGTTATACGATTAGAAATGTACCTATTTCTAATCCCTATGGTCTTGGGATTTCTTAATGACTAAGTAACGATTATATTTTATCATAAGACAAATCTATTTGGATCTGGAAGCCAAAGGCATGATCTTTGGGAGAACTCATGTTCTTTTTACATGCTAGGGGATGCCTCTGACATGAATGTCTAGATCTAGAGTCTCCACTCCCGAGAGACAAAGTTGCAATCTTAACTCTAATGTGTTGTCCCTACCAACTCCATAAATCTTGACTTAGAGCTCAATTTTAGGCGTGCATGGTACCATTGGAAAGATCTCGATGAGTACTACCCATATAAAAAGCCAAATTACCAATATGAGGTTTTGTACAGTGATATTTGATTCAATGGAGGTAGAATTACTCCTAGTCACCTGATATGTAGTGAATTGGGTCTCTTTCGAGTCTGCTTTCATCTTTTCAGCTTTAAGTTGACTCCTTTGACTTGTATATAACCAGATCACGATATTAAGTATGCTTCTTAGATATTGTATAGTTGATATCATGATCTCGATAGTTAATTTACCTATTCAATCGTTATACGACTAGAAATGTACCTATTTTGAATCATTTTATATAAATAAGTCAGAAGTAAACCTCATTCATCCCACACTCCTCATTTGAGGCAAGACAAAAAGTATTACATCTGGTGTTAAAACCCTACCCATCTATACACATCACCTATGAGGTCACAACAAAAACAAAAAAAGAAGAGCCTCATATCTCAACAAGCGTGATGAGGCACCTCTAACTAGCTGTCTTTCGATGTATGTAACATATAAGGTATCCTCCTCCTTTCCATCGTTGTGGTCTTAAGATTTCTTAGTGACGAACTCATGTGATTCAATATATGATATGTGAACTCACATGCATCTCAGATAGTCTGCTCTAGGTCAAGGAACATGGATTGAATGTTGAAGAGGATGACCTTCCATGCCTCGAGTTCAATCCGGATGTAAATGACAAAGGAACTATACAATCACTGTAACACTAATCATAGATTGTAGGTTGAAGTTGTTCTCCAACTTTCTGAATTACTTGGGTAGAAATGATGAGTTACTAGATTTCACTCATTGCTTGTGATGTTATAAGTTGTTATGAACATTCACTACCAACATAAATTGGAACCTGTAGGGTCACACACATAGGATACCCCTGGAATAGGAGATTGTCCATGAATAATATTTAGATTGAGACTAAATGTGTTTAGGTACTCAATTAAACATACAATTGAATGAATGGACTCACAATTATCAAGTTCAAGTGCTGAACTAGCTGCTAGAGTGTCAGGTCGATTGGAGACTGCATTGGCAATGTCCAGACTACCAACCGACTGGTTCACCCAGGTGAGCCAATCCAACCGACCGCTTCACTTGGTGAACTGGGCAGCTCACAATCCTACCACTTGAGGAAATAAGGATTTTCCCGATTGGAGGAAAACTTTTATGTTTTACTTGTTCAATTCGATTGGAATAAGAATTAATCTTTCAATTATTGGAAAAGATTGAGGAAAGTCAATTGTGAGCAAGTCTGGGAAGTGAACCGACCGGTTCACACTCCCAACTAACTGGTTCATTAGTGAACCGACCTGATCACCTTGTCAAATGACCATTTTAGTTGTGAAATGATCGGTTCTCTTGTTGTAGTACAAACTATCTATGGAATTTCTAGATCCTTCTACTCCCGAACAGACTGGGAACCATGACTCTGCCCTCTACTATAAATAGAGAGGTACTGGGGGCTTCTCAGAATACACAACTCAGAACATCAATTGCTCTGCAAAGTTGTTGTCCTCTCTGGTTCTGGTAACCGAGAGAGTCTGAGCAGGTGCTACCCGACTAGGGAGGCACATCAAGGGAAAGACAACTACAGAAAAGTAGTATGAGTTTGATAGAGTAGGTTGGTGCTAGTATACCAATAGGAGGGTCGTCTCCTTCCTGCCAGTTCTTCTAGAATAGAAGAAGTTCCAAGTGGTCTGTGTGGACAATTGGTTCATTAGTGAAGGCCCACCTCTCAGAAGGACATGTCAGCCGCAGTCCATGGTGGAGGCCAGAGTCCATGGCGAAGACCAGGATCTGCACAGATACCATCCAAGACATGGCATTGAAGACTACCCATGGCTGCAAGGTATTGTCACTGGGCAAGCCCCAAGACTAGGTATATCTCGCAAAAACCATCCTCCCCATTACATAGTCGTTGATGCAATCTCCTGTTATGGGTTAATGGCCAGTAAAAATTTTATTTCTGCTGCCTACTCTGAGGGCATAAAACCTAATAGTGGTATCAGAGCCACATCAACGTATTGTGTTTTGGGATAAATTGATATGGTCAGATTTTGGTTTTACTATCATTTATTTATTGCATACGATGCCAATATTTAAAATGACTAATGTGCATATTTGATGAAATACCACATGCGACCACAAACTAATATACATTTATGATATGGTATATATGCAATTAATATGTGTCGCCCTAAAACGGTTTTGATGGTGGATGTGTAGCATGATTATAGCCTATAAACCCTATGTGTGCTTGGTTGGTTATGGTTGTTTGCATCTCAGTTTGCATATCGAGCCTCTACCTTCTATTTTACGTGTAACTCGAGATAACTTGAGATCCTTTCTCTTCTACCTTTGCTCCCCTCGAATGTAACTCGAGGTTTCCCAAAGATTATGTAAAAGTAGGATAGTTTATTTTTTGTTACATCAAAGAAGAAGATGCTCAACACCAAATGAGTTGACCACCTAGAGGACCGAGGAGGATTTCTATGATGGAGTTGGATCGACCGGCTGATGGCCCAACCACTTGTTGGAGTGTCCAGACATCGAAGGCCAGACCGACCAACCAACCGAACAGGTGGCGAGCCGATCATGTCATAGGATGAGGTGATCAACCCAGAATGGTTCAAGTATAAAGATCTTCATAAATAAAAGTTGCATATGATGTAGACCTTAGATGACCGTAATTCCTTGTGGCTCTAAGGAATTACAATAGGATGGTCATAATCATCACTTTTATCGATATTGCATGTTTTCTCGTTGTGGTTATAGCATGTATATGATACGTACTATAAATATGTGGTGATTGGATATCTATATGTACTTATATAAGATACCTCAAATACAATATTAAGTTGAAGATGCCTTCCAAAAGTACCAAACATGAAAAACATGTTCAACTAAGTGTGGGCACGCCTTCTCGTAGTGCATTGTCTACCTCGTGGAAGTGTGATGGTGAATATGTGGGTCTGCCTTTGTAGGGTGCATATTCATCGTGTTGGCTTTTGGGTCGGACCTAACTTGGTGACCTTGACCGGATCAAGCACCTTGAGGCATGTAGATGTTTATGGCAAAGAGTTGTGCATATCATCCATCTAAGAATTGCATATGATGCAATTGGCATGATTGCCTACCTTTATAATTGGTCATGAGCGCTAGCGTTGTTTGGGTATTGATGCAATTGTTTTGGATCTTGGATACTAGAAGATTGTATGATGTAATCTTCTGAATTAATACTTGAGGGTTATCAATTTGTACAAAAATAGTGGGAGTGATAATTAATTAAAGGCCTGATTAATATTGTCAAAATTATCAAATCAAAAATGTTTTGAAAAGTTGCAAAATTCTTTTGTAGAATCCAAATGACAAACACAAATACATTATTGTTACGATTAGTTCATAAATGGGATAAAATTCAAAACTGATTTAGGACTTTGAGAAGTGTTCTCAATAGTGTGTGTAAACTCTAAAGTCGTTGAAAGACCAAAGCCAGTTGAACCACTCCAAATGTGCCTAAGGCTAAAATTGGATGCTTACTTGAAGTATGCCAATGATGCCTAAGACATCAAGAACCTTATGATGAGCTATATGAACTATGTGTTGCATAAATTTCTTGAAGCATGGACATTCTCGAGATGGTAACACATCTTTAGAATCATGTAAAGCATGAAAGGTATAATGTCTTCAAAGTGATGTTTGAGTATAATCAGACAGATGGAGATCAAGTATGATCTCATATGCCCAATATGATTGTGCATATAGACTGACTGTGATTTCTTAAAGGTCAAGAGTTGACCAAACATATGATTTTACAAATCGTTGTGTGAATCATATAGCCAGTTTATCAAATGTTGAGAAACTTGGCCAAACCACTATATGAAGTGTTTGGCATGTTGATGCCAAGGCATGAATGAAGAAAGGACAAAACCTGTGATAATGATCAGTAGAGTAAATTCCATAGACTTAAGCAAGGTCAAGAAGTGTTCTGAAGCCAAGCTTAGGTCCAAGTCTTCATCACTCAAGTATGGAGAGGGGTAAGTAGAAACGAGAATATGTCCTTTTTCACTTATAAAGATAAGGAAAGAAAGTGCCACCATTGTCACCCGTTTGACATTGGAAAGGGAACTAACCTCTTTATAGAGGATCTCAAGAAGATGAAAGAGATAGAGATCTCTACTTCAGAACCTGAGAGGAAGTAAGCTAGAAACTGTGCGGAGTAAGAGTTTCTACCATAACAGTCACATTATGACATTCATGGGCATGTAATAGAATTAGTGAATTGCTATTATATACTTGCCATCAATGAAAACATCATACATCTTGTGTGGGGAAGAGTGTTATGTATTGATGTTTCATTTTAAAGATATGATCTTTGATGGAAATGCCTTTGTCTCACTAACTATACTTGATAGTTGAAGAGACAAATGTGTATGACACATGTAATGAATGGCATAAATAACTCAAACTTGAATGCCTATAGCGATGTCATCTAGATCACATAAATGGGAATTGCATTTTTGGAATCCATATGATGGGTATCTAGATACTTTTGGTTGTTGAACCAATAGAGACATGCTAATCTCATTCATTGTGCAATATGACAAAGGTTCTTCACTAGATGTAGTGGGAGAACGATTATTCTATTAAGGATTATACATATTGATGTATATAGACCTTTTAGAATAAATGCTAAAGGTAATCAATAGTACTTTGATGTATTTACTGATGACCTTAGTAGATATGGTAGTTTGAATTTAGTGAAATGCAAACATGAATCTCTTGAAATGTTCAAGGAGATCATAAATGAAGTACATGACAAACTTGGTATAAGTATTAAATTTCGATATGATCGATATGTAAATACTTTGAACCAAGAGTTTGAGAACCTTATGTAAGATCATGATAATGTATCATGATGGACTCCATCTGAAACACAGTGATAGTGTATCATGAGAAGTGTATCAGAAAGAAGGAATCACACCTTGATAAGTCAGAGTGTGATTACTAGCTAAACTTCAAATTTCCTTTTGGGCACATGCTTAACACTGGGAATAAAGAGAATCACAAAATGTTGTGGAATCTCAAAGTTCCATAAGTAACACACAGAACTCATGATTCTGGTAGAACACGCCTAGAGCTTGAATGATATATGATATCTTATGGACAAGAATGCAGTGAGTTGATCATATGATGAGTCAATAGTCTACCTAGAAGCTAATGAGAGCCAGAACTGAGATATGGCTTGAAGCCATGAAATCCAAGAAGCACTCCATGTACATCAACAAAGTATGACTTTGGTTGATCCACCTGAAGGGGTAAAACCCATAGGGTACTTTTGAGTATTCCAGAAGAAGACTGGCATGGAGGGTAATTTGGTTGCAAAGCATTTCTAACAAGTTCAAGGTGTTGAACATGATGAAATCTTTTCAGCAGTTACCAAGGATAAATCCATCAGGATAATGCTTGCTATTGTAGCTTAATGTGACTATGATATTTTTCATATGGATGTTAAAACTGCATTCCTTAAATGGAATATTGTGCAAGATGTGTATGTAACACAGCCTCAAGGTTTTTAAATCCAGTAATGCAAATAAAGTCTATAAAGCTCCATAGATCAATCTTTGGATTGAAGCAAGCACCTCAGAATTGGATCTTCAATTTGACAAGATAGTCAAAGAGTTTGACTTGAGTCACAATGAAGATGTAATGTGTGATTACAAGAATTTAGTGGGAACATATATATATATATATATATATATATATATATTCCACATATTGATGTGGAGTATAGTCCTTATACTACAAAATCTGGCAACAAAGTGTATTCTAAAAGGTTTTTAGAGAAGCATCCTATGTGATAGGAATCAAGATCTATAGAGATAGATCAAGAGGGCTTCTTGACCTAAGAAAGAGAACATATTTTGGCAAGATGCTGAAAGGGTTCAACATGGTGAGAGAAAACATATCCATGTTCCATGGAGTTAGTCTCTTATGAGCCAAGTGTCCCAATTCTTATGAAGAATAAGGAACACATGGATAGATGCCATATGCATTCGCAATTGAATCTATCATGTATGAACTCATCTCATTATCTTGTATGTATTGGACATGACAAGAAAATATGAACTAACTATCTTGTATGTATTGGACATGACAAGAATATACAAACTCATCATCTTCTATGTATTGGACATGACAAGAAGATATGAAATCATCATCTTGTATGACAAGATGATATAAATATCTAGTTATCTCATATGTATGAGACATGATGAGTGGATATCTATCAGATTCCAGTAAGAGTCACTGGAATATCATAAAGAACATATTTAGATACTTTTTAAGTACTAAAATGATTGGTTCTTTAGTTATGGTAATAAGGAAGAGTTGGGTGTAAAGAGTTACACCGATGCAAGCTTCTGAAATTACAAAATTTTATTTGACCTTGGAATAAGAATTGTTAGTTGGAAATGTTCCAACATATATTAATTGATTAATTCTACAATAAGAAGTTGAGTACCTTAGTGATACGAACATTGTAAAGGATGTTGTATGGATCTAGAAGTTAATATGGATGAATTTGTGGGAGGTTTTGACCATTAATGACTCAGTAGTAATACTGTAACAACAATGGAGCTAATGGTTAGTAAAAGGAATCTCAAATAGCATACTACGACACTTCCATCTCATATGAGTTGTCGTACAGCGAGGGGATGTGAAACATGCAATATACCGACTTGAAGAAAATTTTGCTTACCTGCTATAAAAGCACTTGTGTAGCAAAAACATGATGGACATGTTAAGATCATTTGGAATATGATTCATGGGTGATTGGCTCTAAGTGCAAGTGGGAGTCTGTTGGTATGGTATGCCCAGAGAGCCAATCATATGATGATTGCAATGAGGCATTAGATACCTTATTTGATAATAATAAAGGTAATTCCGACTATTATGTTTGTCTCAATCATGAGATGATGACACATACATGATAGATGTCTAAAGAATGATGACATATGTCTTTAGGTTAAGGACCTGAACAATGAGACCATATGTATGATAAGAGTACATACATTCTTGATATGTCCCTAGTCAGATATTACTGCGGAAGCAAAATAGACAACAGTAATACATAAGACTAGAGTGTGTGTTGACTGATGACAGAGTCTCATTAGTCATGATATATGATATCAAGTCAAGCGCACAGATATATGTTAGAGAACAGTATATCAGACAGACCCACCGTGAGAGTGATACATGGATACCATAGAATGGTAGTCACAATCATCTCTCATAGTGATGTGGTGATTGTGGTTCTTAGACCTGAAATCACTGCACTCGTCACATGTCATTGGGTACACTTTGACATCATCAAACGCAGCCCTAAAACATGGATTGTTATAACGGTGATGATTGGGTGACTTTGACACATGGGGATAGACTGTGAGTGATAGAGATGGGATTTGTCCCTCCTATAAGGAGTATGATACCCAGGGCCCCTTAATAAGCAAGACTGAGAATTGTATGGCCATACTCATGTGATTCAATATATGATATGTGAACTCACATGCATCTCAGACAATTTGCTCTAGGTCAAGGAATATTGGATTGAATGTTGAAGAGGATGATGTTTCATGCCTCGAGTTCAATCTAGATGTCAGTGACAAAGGAACTATACGATCATTGTAACACTAATCATAGATTGTAGGTTGAAGTTGTTCTCTAACTTTTTGATTTACTTGGGTAGGAATGATGAGTTACTCGATTCCTCTCATTGCTTGTGATGTCATAAGTTGTTATGAACATTCACTGCCAACATAAATTGGAACCTGTAGGGTCACACACATAAAATACCCCTGGAAGAGAATATTATCCATGAATAATGTTTAGATTGAGACTAAAGGTGTTTAGGTACTCAATTAAACATACAATTGACTGAATGGACTTAGAACTATCAAGTTCAAGTGTTGAACTAGCTATGAAGAGTGTCAGGTTGTTTGGAGACTGCATTGGCAATGTCAGGACTGCCAACCGACCGATTCACCCAGGTGAGTCGATCGACTGGTGTGATCCAACTGACCAGTCCACTTGGTGAACCGAGTGGCTCATAGTCCTGCCAAATGAGGAAATAAGGATTTTCTCGATTGGAGGAAAACTTTCATGTTTGACTTGTTCAATTCAATTGGAATAAGGATTAATCTTTGAATTAATTGGAAATGATTGAGGAAAGTCAATTGTGGGCAAGTCTGGGAAGTGAAATGACTAGTTCACTTAGTGAATTGATCGGTTCACACTCCCAAGTGACCGGTTCATAAGTGAACTGATCGGCTCACCTTGCCAAATGATAGTTTCAACTGTAAATGATTGGTTATCCTACCACAATACAAACAATTCATGAAATTTCTGGATCCTTTTACTCCTTAATAGACTGGGAACCATGACCCTGCCCTCTACTATAAATAGAGGGGTACTGAGGGCTTCTCAGAACACACAACTTAGAACATCAGTTGCTCTGTAAAGTTGTTGTCCTCTCTGGTTCTGGTTACCAAGAGAGTCTGAGCAGGTGCTACCCGACTAGGCAGGCATAGTGAGGGAAAGACAACTATAGAAAAGCAGTCTGAGTTCGGGAGAGTAGGTTGGTGAGACAACTACAGAAAAGCAGTCTGAGTTTGGGAGAGTAGGTTGGTGCTAGTACACCAACAGGAAGGTCATCTCCTTCCTGCCAGTTCTTCTAGAATGGTAGGAGTTCCAGGTGGTCCGTGTGGACTATCTACAGAGGCGGGAGATGTCTGCCGCTCAGGAGGACACATTAGCCGCAGTCCGTGGTGGATGCCAGAGTCCATGGCAAAGACCAGGAGTTGCACATACACTGTCCAAGACACGACGTTGAAGACCGTACATGGCTGCGAGGTATTGTCGCTGGGAAAGCCTCATGACCAGGTATATCTCGCTAAAACCATCCTTCCCTTATATAGTCATTGATGTGATCTCCTGTTATGGGTTAATGGCCAGTAAAATTTTTGTTTCTGCTGCCTACTCTGAGGCCATATAACCCAACACTATGTGTCGTCCCTGTACACTCAAGATCCCTGGGAGAGTTTTTTTAATGTTGTACATTGGTTTGAGTTTTTAGTTGTAAGTCATAGTGGTACAGACACAGTTTGCATATGTGAGAAGATGATTATATGTAACATGTTGTGGCTAAATGGCCTGTGAATAATGAAGTAGAATACCTTTTGATATGAATGAAATACAGTGGCAACAATTAATGGATCCAATTGTGTGACGATCTGACAACAAATCAGACCGTCATTGTGCAATTAATTGCGGAATTAACCATAATCAACAGAATAACAAAAATCACCAAAAATTAAAACCTTTTTGCAAAGAGATCCAATTCCAGGAAACTCTTATAAAGAGAACCAAATTACTGCATACATTATAGTTCACATTGTACATACCATGTACCATCTCTTCTTGAGGAATATATTTACAACAGTTGCTTTGCCAAAACTATACATAAGCAACATAAAATATCCACCTGAGATATTACTACGGTCCATGATGTTGCTGTCCTTCCCTTGCTGTATGGTCCCTACCTGCTCGTCCGCATCCACCTAAAAATGTTGGTGACCAATGGGGTGAGACCCATGTCTCAGCGAGAGATATAACTCTCCGCCAAAAATATTATCATTACAGATAAACAGTAATAAATTGAGTAGAGGATTCTTAATTATTAATAAGCAAAATAAATCATTATTTAAGCAGAATAGAGCAATATCATCTTTTTAAGCATTTCAGCTATATATGATAAAGCAATAAATCATCTATTTAATAAGGAATATGAAGAACATGTATAACATTTATCCATTTTAGGTTACATTAAGCAATGTAACATCAACCAATGATTTCCGTATTTCATCCTTAAGCAAATACGCTACATGGCTGATTACATTTTACAATCACACTTATGCCCTGAGGAGATGAGGTATACCGCTCATACTACAGCCGACCACGATGGCGTAAAGCATCAGTTCAATACCTAGGTCAATGGAAGAGCCATACTCCATGACCTCATCTATCTCGGTCAGTGTGAGACTACATGCATGACATCTCGTGTCTCTACTAAATAGCTTTCCAGGCTATACTGGCAATTTTGCTATAGAGCTACAGTGGCGGCTGCACTCTCTTCGCAATCGAAAGACTTCATGTTTATCTCACATCGATCCATCATTAAACATCATTGGGAGATTTGTGATACATCCATCCCGACACATATAATGAAGGACTGAGAGATCTTGTGGTTATCTCGTGTCAATCCCACATTAGGGCGTAAGGATATTCACGCCCATTACCCCCACAAATAAAAAAATATGCCCTCCAGGAAATCCCGTGAGAAAACCTGTTTCACCATCACCAACTATTGACGATGATGGATCTATGTCCAGGGCTCTACATGATAATATTTCACTTGATTAATTAAGTGCATTACCATATTTTTTTAGCATCAACCAAGTTTTCAAACATGAATTATTATGACAAATGCTACAAAGAAAAGTGTAATACATCTATCATGTACTTTTCAAAACTTTATAAAACATTGGGATCTCAATCCCTTATCTCATTACCGGGAATTCTCATCCCTCGACAATATCATCATCATGTTTACTGAATCTGGGTATTCAAACCCTTAGTTCATCATTGAACATTGTTATCACTTATCAGGTAACTATTACCTTCAGGTCATCTGACCAAGGTATACTTGATACTTGTTACACAAGCATCTCACATAGCTCACAAAGCACATTAAATAGCATAGCTCATACCTGGCGATGCTCATCATCTCATAATACATGCATGGTTAGTATACTTGATAACAACAATATCAATTACATATCAACACCATGCAATACAAGGGTAACACCACTATTCCCTCATTAGGGTTAGGGTTTCCCATTCTTTATCAATTAGGGTTTCTCATACCATTACCCAAAATTAGGGTTAGTGTTTCCCATTCTTTATCAATTTAGGGTTTCATGATCACATTATCAAAGATCAAACCCTAATTCATACTCTACACTTATTAAAAGTATCAGTGTATGCACATTACATGTTTATTACACAAGTGTGAGTTTCTCTCTCATCCTCTCTAGGATGTTGATTACTCCATACTTTATTAAGTTGGCTCATACTTTCACTAAAGTACATGCACCTATGCTTGTATTGATTTTATTACTTTCATAAGCATCAAATGACAATCACTCTAAGTGTACTATTCACCTAAGTACTTTAGAGGTACTTCCATTGTAATTAACCTTGAGATAACAACTACTCATAGGGTTGTTTGACCATACATGGTTTTGAGACTATTTGATCTCTAAGTGGTTTGAGATTATTTAATCTTTAAATGATCTTGAAAACCCCTTTAACCTTCAAACGGTCTTGAGATCCTTTTGACCTTCAAACGGTCTTGAGATCCTTTTGACCTTCAAACGGTCTTGATCTCTTTTGACCTTCAAACGGTCTTGAGAACCTTTTGACCTTCAAATGGTCTTGATCTCTTTTGACCTTCAAACGGTCTTGAGATCCTTTTGACCTTCAAATGGTCTTGAGATCCTTTTGACCTTCAAACGGTCTTGATCTCTTTGATCTCCAACGGTTTGGGACCTTTTTGACCTCTAAATGGTTTGGGACCGTTTGGACTAAATTAAGTTGAAACCATTTGCACTCTAAATGGTTTGAAACCGTTTGACCTAGATTGTGTTGAAACCATTTGATAACTAAACGGTTTGAAACCGTTTGACCTAGATTGTGTTGAAACAGTTTGAGCACTAAACGGATTGAAACCGTTTGAACTAGATTGTGTTGAAACCATTTGATCACTAAACGGTTTGAAACTGTTTGACCTAGATTGTGTTGAAATTGTTTGATCACTAAACAGTTTGAAACCGTTTGACCTAGATTGTGTTGAAACTGTTTGATCACTAAACGATTTGAAACTGTTTGACCTAGATTGTGTTGAAACTGTTTGACATTATTGATCTAGAGGTGTGTGTTAATATGATGTCATCATCATCAAGCTTCAGACCTCCATTTCTACTGTCCATACAACTGATGGATTCGTTGATTCATCAATTACTCAAGAAAAATTCGAGAAGAATGAAAGATCAACATATATTACAAGATTGAAATCAAATAATAATATCAATGGGTTCAAGTTATATAACCCACCTTCAAAGCAACTTCAAAGCTCCAAGATTTTCGTCTTTAATGGTGAAGATAGCTCCTCCAATTATCCAAGGCACGTTCTCAACCCTTTTGATGTAAAAGATTGCCAACGTTGAGCATTGGATGGAAGAGAGAAGAAAAGAAGAGTTATAACTCGATTTTAGCCTTCAACCCAAGGTTGAAGATGACCATAGATCTTACCTCAAGCTTGGGAAACGATCTCCTCCTTCTCCTTTGCTTCCTTGGTCGTCGGCCTAAGTGGGGAGTGAATGTGTATTGTGAAAATAGCCTTTCAAGTAGTGGATAATTGAGTGTATATAATTGAATTCTTAGGAGAGAGAAAGTAGGAGGGAAGTCATCAACTTTCCTTGCCACACGCCCCCTCCACTTCCTTATCTCTGAAGCTATCCTTCTTATCTTCAAATTCCTTTGAATTATCCTTGAATTATAATCAACCATTAATCTCCTTAATAAATATAATACTATTATCCATTAGCACATTTATGTTAGTGGACATTACTTTTCAATTAAAAATGTAGGTAGATATTTTCACCTACTTAGGATTATTTCGGCACCTCTCAAGGTATTTGGCCGCCATTCCATTAAAGGATTTTGCCCATGGCTTTTTAATTGATGGATATTTTTGCTACAAAATAACTTATGGTTTCAATTATGCTTATTTCTTGATTATTTTATTATCAAGAGTATCATTTCTCAAATATGGTTCAAACAAGACGCCCCTTTCTTTTTATTTTCTCTAAGTGATACCAAGAGACAGTAGGGACGTTCTTGAGGTGGTATTTTACATATTCAACCCTAGGTTTTGGGTAAATTGCAAATCACACCAAAACTAGTATTTAATGTACAGGTGTTATTCAAACAAGCCTCTTCTTAGATTTTAAGCCTCCACAAACCATCCCTTAGCATCCTTCTCATTATTATGATGCTAAAGTACTTGAGGAACATTTATCATGTACCATTTTGCAAGGTAACCCCTTATATTGGGTAAATTGCACTTTAATCCAAAACAAGCAAATATTGCTTCAACATTATTCAAATAGGACCAAAATTAAAACATAAGCTCTCCTTTAGTCTTAATTACTTTTAAAAAGATAAAGATAAGAATATAAATGACTTACTTAAGAAAAACTTCTAGGGTTAGGCCATAACCCATGTCAGGGATGTTATAATTATCCACCCCTAACATGGATTTCGTCCCCAAAATCATCAAGAGAATAGAGAAGGGTACTTCCTCCTCATTTCTTCCTCTAGTTCCCATGTAGCCTCCTCAACGCCACAATGATGCCAGAGAACTTTCATAAGAATTATGTCTTTCTTTTTCAACTTTTTGATTCTCCTGTCAAGAATCATCATTGGTCCTTCTACATAGGATATATCTTCATTTAACTCTACCTCCACAGGTTGCAATACTAATATCAGGGTGACACTTTCTCAACATGGATATATGGAATACTGGATGCAATCTATGTAGTTCAGGTGGCAACTCCAACTTATAGGCTACCTTTCCAATCCGTTTAGTGATTGGATAAGGCCTTATAAATCTAGGAGCTAAATTACCCTTTTTCCCAAATCTAAGAACACCTTTCCAAGGTGAGACTTTGAGATATACTCTGTCTCCAACTTTGAATTCTAAAGGTCTTTGCCGTTTATCAGTGTATGACTTATGTCTATTCTGTGCACCCTTTAAGTGTATTACTTTAATCATTTCAGTTGTCTGTTGCACTAATTCAGGACCCAAAAGTTGGTATTCTCCTATTTCATACTAGCACAATGGAGATCTACAACGTCTACCATATAATGCTTCACATGGTGCCATATCAATACTGTGTTGATAACTATTGTTGTAAGTGAATTGTATTAAGCTCAAGTGTAGATCCCAACTTCCTACAAACTGAAGGACACATGCCCTAAGAAAATCCTCCAAAGTTTGTATAGTCCTCTTAGATTGTCCATCCGTCTGGGGGTGAAAGGTGGTACTGAATCTTAACTGTGTACCCAATGCTTTATGTAGTCGTTCCCAAAAATGACTAATGAACTGGGGACCTCTATCAGAAACAATTGTGGCCGAAACTCTGTGTAACCACACTATCTCATCTATATAAATCTGTGCAAGTTTCTCAGTAGTATAGGTTGTTTTGATAGGAAGAAAATGTGTTGACTTAGTCAACCTATCAACTATCACCCAAATGGAATCATGACTTTTGGTTGTTCTAGGTAAACCAACCACAAAGTCCATGGTCACGTGATCCCATTTCCACTGTAGTATAGGTAAAGGTTGCATTGTTCCTGCGGGCTTTTGATGTTCAGCTTTAACCTGTTGACACACTGGACACCGCATAACAAACTCAGCTACATCTTTCTTCAATCTGGGCCACCAATACATATTTTTTAAATTATGATACATTTTGGTGCTCCCTGGATGCATTGCATACATAGATGAATGAGCTTCCTCCATGACTAACTTCCTTAAGTCATTGGCATCAGATACTACCATCCTACCATGGTAACAGACTACCTCATCATCTGATTCATGAAAACCATCCCGTTTCTCACTACCATACTCTGACCTAATCTGTTGAATCATAGTATCATCATGTTGTGCCTCTTTGATTAGTTGTTTCAGAGTAGGTTTCACTTGCATTTCAGCTAACAGTCCAACTAACAAGGATACTTTAAGTTGTACATTGTTTTGCCTCAAAGGGACAAGCATGTCTCGTTTAAAGCACACTAAAGAGTTCAATTGTGCTTTGTCTATGATTGGCGATGATGATTTTCTACTTAGTGCATCAGCCACTACATTAGCCTTTCCCGGATGATAATCAATTTTACAATTGTAGTCCTTGACTAACTCCATCCAATGGCATTGTCTCATGTTCAACTCATGCTGTGAAAAGATGTATTTTAGGTTCTTATGGTTCGAGAAAATCTGGAATGTCTCTCCATAGAGATAATGTCTCCAGATCTTCAACGCATGAACCACTGCAGCCAATTCTAGATCATGTGTCAGATAGTTTTCATCGTGTTTCTTAAGCTGTTGAGAAGCAAAAGAAATCACTTGTTTATCTTGCATCAACACACATCCTAGACCGTTCTTAGAAGCGTCACAGAATACAATATACCCCTTTCCTTGCTCAGGTAACACTAACACAAGCACACTTGTTAACCTTTCTTTCAACAACTGGAAAGAATGCTGACACTTGTCATTCCAGAAAAAAGGAACCTCCTTCCTGGTTAACCTAGTTAAGGGTAATGCTATAAAACTGAAGTTCTTAATGAACCTCCTATAGCAGCCTGACTGTCCTAGAAAACTGCGTATCTCCATTTGTGTCTTTGGTTGTTCCCACTCCAAGACAGATTCTACCTTTTTAGGATCAACACAGATACCTGAGGCAGATATTATGTGTCCTAGGAAAGACACTTTTGATAACTAGAACTCACACTTGCTAAACTTGGCATATAGCTTGTGCTCTCTCAGTAAAGTCAGGGCCTGACGAAGGTGTTTCTCATGCTGTTGAGCATCCCTACTGTAAATCAGGATGTCATCTATAAAGACTACTATGAATTGATCAAGGAGTGGCCGGAATATTCTGTTCATGAGTTCCATGAATGCAGCTGGTGCATTAGTCAGTCCAAACGACATAACTATGAACTCATAGTGACCATACCTTGTTCTGAAGGCTGATTTAGGTATGTCACTCTCCTTGGTGTGTAATTGATGGTATCCTGACCTCAAATATATTTTAGAGAATATAGTTGCACCACACAACTGGTCAAATAGTTCATTTATCCTTGGAAGAGGATATTTGTTCTTTATGGTTACTTTGTTTAGCTGTTTATAGTCGATGCATAATCTCATAGACCCGTCCTTCTTTTTCACAAAGAGAACTGGAGCACCCCAAGGTGAAGTACTCGATCGAATAAAACCCTTTTCAAGCAACTCCTGTAACTATTTCTTGAGTTCTTGCCATCTCAGCATGTGCCATTCTATATGGTGTTTGAGTTATAGGTTCCGTACCCAGGATTAGATTAATCTCGAAATCAATCTCTCGGGGTGGAGGAACACCTGGGAGTTCCTCAGGAAACACATCCTCAAACTCCCTAACAATCAAAACTTCAAAAAGACTAGGACTCTCTGCTCTGGTATCTATCACATGTGCTAAGAATGCTTCACATCTTTGTCACAACAGTTTCTCAGCTATCATTGCTGATACTAGACAGGTTGAAAGAATCTTTCTGTCCCCCTGAAAGACCCATATATCACCATTGTCTGAGAACATAGCCTGCTTGGAGCCACAATCCAAGATAACATTATACTTCTCTAAGGGTGTCCATCCCAAGGATTATGTCGAACCCATGCATCTTAAGTGGTATAAGATCCATCTGAATGCTATGTTCTGAAAAAGAAAGAACACAGGGAGAACATACTTCCTGCAACACTGCAGATCCAACTAATAGAGTTTCTAATAACAAGTTATCTGCTCTATAACTGATAGTCATATTGCAGTCATGAATCACTTCTTGAGTGATAAAGGAATGCGTAGCACCCGGATCAATCAAAACAGATACAAAGTAGGATGAAGACATATCAGAATGAAATAATTCTATCTGGCCTGTCATGACTCGTGGGTTGACCAATGCTTTTGGCTGATTCATAGCATAGAATTTTGCTGTTGCTGGTTGTCGACCACTCGCCCTGTTGTTGGGTGTAGATGAACCAACTTGGGACACCTGTCCACATCCTCATGTGCCACTGCTAAACTGTCACTTCTGAGAGCCTTTTTGACTCTGCCTCGGTGGTTGGGTTACACTCACGTCTCTAGCTAGACAATCTTTCATCAAATGTCCCATCTTCCCACATTTATAACAACTTTTGTTCTCCCATTGTGGCCTAGATGGTCCTGTTACTGACATTGATGTTGAGCTTTGGGCTCCCTTTGGTGGTAAACTACAGCCTCTACCCTTGCTGGATGTCCACTGCGTCTGAGTATTGAACCTCAGTGGTGCTATTGGTGCAGAAAACCTTGGTTTCTTAAAACTTTCGGACCTCTGTCCTTGGAACTGTGTATACACTTTCTTACTGTTGGCTTGACGTTTCTCAGTCACGGACCTTTCTATCCACCTAACTGACTCCACAAAGGTGGCAAACCTCTCTCTATTCTCTACAGCAGATGCGGGTGTGGTCAAATCAGCGTTCAAACCCTTCTCAAATTGTTGAATCCTCTCCTCATTTGTAGTACCCATGTGTGCACAAAACTGTAGAAGCTCCATGAACTTAGCTTCATACTCACTAATGTTCATTGGTCCTTGCCTTATCCGCTCAAACTGAGAGATTTTATCGTCTAGGTAAGTCTTGGGAAAATATCAACTAACAAACTCTCATCAGAACTCTCTCCATTCAACCTCAACTCCTGGTCGTTTCTCTTCCTCAATGGCCCACCAGTGGCCAACACTCCCTTTCAAAAGATACATCGCATGCCTAACCTTCTCAGCTTCTGGAATATTAAGAATTCTGAAGGCCTTCTCCAGCTCAGTCAGCCACAAGTCTGCGTCTGCTGGGTCAGCTATACCAGTATAATCAGTAGCTCCTACTCATCGAAGCCATTCAAAGTCTTACCAGCTCCATGTCCCTTATTGGGAGCTGGTGCCCTAGGTACAGGTGGTGGCATCCTATTCACCATATGGGTCATTGTCGCCATGAACTGTCCAAATAGAGCATGGAAAGCTGGGTTTTCTATCGAAGCTTGGTCAAGCTAGGAACTTTCAGGTACTAGTTCCTCTCTAGCTTGACCCCTTGCACCTCCTCCTGGTACAACAACACTGCTTTCAGCAGCATGTTCTTCATGTGGTCCAGTCATCTTTAAGCTTTACTTCTTGTCCTGAGAGCAGAAGTCACTATCAGATAAACTAGAAGACACTAGAACAGACTCAACGACCTTAATCCTATGTCTTTATAGACTCAGCGAACCTTAGGCTCTGATACCAAAACTATGTGACGATCCAACAACAAATCAGACCGTCATTGTGTAATTAATTGCAGAATTAACCATAATCAACAAAAATCACCAAAAATTAAAACTTTTTTGCAAAGAGATCCAATTCTAGGAAACTCTTATAAAGAGAACCAAAGTACAACATACATTAATTATAGTTCACATTGTACATACCATGTACCATCTCTTCTTGAGGAATATATTTACAACAGTTGCTTTGCCAAAACTATACATAAGCAACATAAAACCTCCACCTGAGATATTACTATGGTCCCTGATGTTGTTGTCCTTCCCTTGCTGTATGGTCCCTACTTGCTCGTCTGCGTCCACCTAAAAATGTTGGTGACCAACGGGGTGAGACCCATGTCCCAGCGAGAGATATAACTCTCTGCCAAAAATATTATCATTACGGATAAACAATAATAAATTGAGCAGAAGATTCTTAATTATTAATAAGCAAAATAAATCATTGTTTAAGCATAATAGAGCAATATCATCTTTTAAAGCATTTTAGCTATATATGATAAAGCAGTAAATCATCTATTTAATAAGGAATATGAAGAACATGTATAACATTTATCCATTTTAGGATACATTAAGCAATGTAACATCAACTAATGATTTCCGTATTTCATCCTTAAGTAAATACACTACACGATTGATTACATTTTACAATCACACTTATGCCCTGAGGAGATGAGGTATACCGCTCATACTCCAACCGACCACGGGGGCGTAAAGCATCAGTTCCATACCTAGGTCAATGGAAGAGCCAGACTCCATGACCCCATCCATCTCAGTCAGTGTGAGACTACATGTAGGACATCTCGTGTCTCTGCTAAATAGCTTTCTAGGGTATACTGGCAACTTCGCTATAGAGCTACAGTGGCGGCTGCACTCTCTTCACAATCGAGATATTTCATGTTTATCTCACATCAATCTGGCATTAAGCATCATCGGGAGATTTGTGATACATCCATCCCGACACATATAATGAAGGATTGAGAGATCTTGTGGTTATCTCGCATCAATCCCACATTAGGGTGTAAGGATATTTGCGCCCATTACCCCCACATATTCAAAAATATGCCCTCCAAGAAATCCCATGGGAAAACTTGTTTCACCAGCTACTGACGATGATGGATCTATGGCCAGGGCTCTACATGATAAGATTTCACTTGATTAATTAAGTGCATTACCATATTCTTTTAGCATCAACCAAGTTTTCAAACATGAATTATTATGACAAATGCTACAAAGAAAAGTGTAATACATCTATCATGTACTTTTCAAAACTTTATAAAACATTGGGATCTCAATCCCTTATCTCATTACTGGGAATTCTCATCCCTCGACAATGTCATCATCATGTTTACTGAATCTGGGTATTCAAACCCTTAGTTCATCACTGAACATTGTTATCACTTATCAGGTAACTATTACCTTCAGGTCATCTGACCAAGGTATATTTGATACTTGTTACAAAAGCACTCACATAGCTCACAAAGCACATTAAACATCATAGCTCATACCTGGCTATTCTCATCATCTCATAATACCTGCATGGTTAGTATACTTGATAACAACCATATCAATTACATATCAACACCATGCAATATAAGGGTAACACCACTATTCCCTCATTAGGGTTAGGGTTTCCCATTCTTTATCAATTAGGGTTTCTCATACCATTACCCAAAATTAGGGTTAGGGTTTCCCATTCTTTATCAATTTAGGGTTTCATGATCACATTATCAAAAATCAAACCCTACTTCATACTCTACACTTATTAAAAGTATCAGTGTATGCACATTACATGTTTATTACACAAGTGTGAGTTTCTCTCTCATCCTCTCTAGGATGTTGATTACTCCATACTTTATTAAGTTGGCTCATCCTTTCACTAAAGTACATGCACCTATGCTTGTATTGAGTTTATTACTTTCATAAGCATAAAATAACAATCACTCTAAGTGTACTATTCACCTAAGTACTTTAGAGGTACTTCCATTGGAATTAACCTTGAGATAACAACTACTCATAGGGTTGTTTGACCATACATGGTTTTGAGACTATTTGATCTCTAAGTGGTTTGAGATTATTTAATCTTTAAATGATCTTGAAAACCCCTTTAACCTTCAAACGGTCTTGAGATCCTTTTGATCTTCAAACGGTCTTGAGATCCTTTTGACCTTCAAACGGTCTTGATCTCTTTTGACTTTCAAACTGTCTTGAGAACCTTTTGACCTTCAAATGGTCTTGATCTCTTTTGACCTTCAAACGGTCTTGAGATCCTTTTGACCTTCAAATGGTCTTGAGATCCTTTTGACCTTCAAACGGTCTTGATCTCTTTGATCTCAAACGGTTTGGGACCTTTTTGACCTCTAAATGGTTTGGGACCGTTTGGACTAAATTAAGTTGAAACCATTTACACTCTAAATGGTTTGAAACCGTTTGACCTAGATTGTGTTGAAACCATTTGATAACTAAACGGTTTGAAACCGTTTGACCTAGATTGTGTTGAAATAGTTTGAGCACTAAACAGATTGAAACCGTTTGACCTAGATTGTGTTGAAACCATTTGATCACTAAACGGTTTGAAACTGTTTGACCTAGATTGTGTTGAAATTGTTTGATCACTAAACAGTTTGAAACCGTTTGACCTAGATTGTGTTGAAACTGTTTGATCACTAAACGATTTGAAACTGTTTGACCTAGATTGTGTTGAAACCGTTTGACATTATTGATCTAGAGGTGTGTGTTAAGATGATGTCATCATCATCAAGCTTTAGACCTCCATTTCTACTGTCCATACAACTGATGGATTCGTTGATTCATCAATTACTCAAGAAAAATTCGAGAAGAATGAAAGATCAACATATATTACAAGATTGAAATCAAATAATAATATCAATGGGTTCAAGTTATATAACCCACCTTCAAAGCAACTTCAAAGCTCCAAGATTTTCGTCTTTATTGGTGAAGATAGCTCCTCCAATTATCCAAGGCACGTTCTCAACCCTTTTGATGTAAAAGATTGCCAACGTTGAGCATTGGATGGAAGAGAGAAGAAAAGAAGAGTTATAACTCGATTTTAGCCTTCAACCCAAGGTTGAAGATGACCATAGATCTTACCTCAAGCTTGGGAAACGATCTCCTCCTTCTCCTTTGCTTCCTTGGTCGTCGGCCTAAGTGGGGAGTGAATGTGTATTGTGAAAATAGCCTTTCAAGTGGTGGATAATTGAGTGTATATAATTGAATTCTTAGGAGAGAGAAAGTAGGAGGGAAGTCATCAACTTTCCTTGCCACACGCCCCCTCCACTTCCTTATCTCTGAAGCTATCCTTCTTATCTTCAAATTCCTTTGAATTATCCTTGAATTATAATCAACCATTAATCTCCTTAATAAATATAATACTATTATCCATTAGCACATTTATGTTAGTGGACATTACTTTTCAATTAAAAATGTAGGTAGATATTTTCACCTACTTAGGATTATTTCGGCACCTCTCAAGGTATTTGGCCGCCATTCCATTATAGTATTTCGCCCATGGCTTTTTAGTTGATGGCCACTTTATTTAATTTATATATTTTTGCTACAAAATAACTTATGGTTTCAATTATGCTTATTTCTTGATTATTTTATTATCAAGAGTATAATTTCTCAAATATGGTTCAAACAAGATGCCCCTTTCTTTTTATTTTCTCTAAATGATACCAAGAGACAGTAGGGACACTCTTGAGGTGGTATTTTACATATTCAACCCTAGGGTTTGGGTAAATTGCAAATCACACCAAAACTAGTATTCAATTTACAAGTATTATTCAAACAAGCCTCTTCTTGGATTTTAGGCTTCCACAAACCATCCCTTAGAATCCTTCTCATTCTTATGATGCTAAAGTACTTGAGGAACATTTATCATGTAACATTTTGCAAGGTAACCTCTTATATTGGGTAAATTGCACTTTAATCCAAAACAAGCAAATATTGCTTCAACATTTTTCAAATAGGACCAAAATTAAAACATAAGCTCTCCTTTAGTCTTAATTACTTTTCAAAATATAAAGACAAGAATATAAATGACTTACTTAAGCAAAACTTCTAGGGTTAGGCCATAACCCAGGTCAGGGATGTTACAAATTGTGTCTTACTGAGCTTGAAATCCTAGCATGTGATTGGTTTTGCTTTACCCTATTTCGTGGTAATTTTGTTATTAGTGATAATTCCACACTTTGTTTTGAGTAATCTCTCTTAGTGTTGTGATGGTCTTCGTCACATAAGGTACCGACATATGCTAAGTAGACCTCATGTCTTTAATAGTGTTGATTTGCCTTGTCTCTAGCAACGATGCCAAAAGTTGATCGCCTAAAATTGCATGCCCAAAATGGATGCAGACCTTGAGTAATCATACTATATATTTATATCTAATACTTGGGCACATGCAATGATAATACGAGGCTTTGTGTAGTAAGCAGGTTCGAACTCAAGGATAAGGGTGGCAAGGTGTAAATAACTTAAGGCCTTTGCTTAATTACATCTAAGCAAAAGGAGATAAGTGTTGTCCTTCACGAGACGATGTTATCAAAACAAAGAATTAGATAACAAAAGCAAGGTAAAACTATATTAAAAAGACACGAATGAAAATGGATCTTTTGATGTGTTTTGAATATATGCATAGAAACTTGGATTGGCTTTCACCATTTAAGAACTCTCACCAACATGCAATACGCACACCCATTACATACTCTTAGTATTGTTTACAAGCAATCATCATAAGTGTCTATTCCCTCCTCTCTTGAGCTTAGGATAAATGCATATTGTAAAAGTGTCTCTCTCCCAAGATAGCAAACATACAATTAATAAAACAATCATACGATCACCAGCTTTAGCATTCCAACATTGTCATGCATTTGTGCTACTCCATTACTCTAGACATAAATTTACTACTATTTTAAGACATTAGTGATCAAACAACACAAGTTACTAGATAATCATGCAAGTGAAGTAAAAGAGAACAAGAATATGGAGATACACATTGCTAAGAGTATATATTCAATAGATATAAGTATTTACATGTTGGGAGAGACTTATTGTCTACTCCCAACCCAAGTAAATGGTTTATCCACTCATGGTAGTGAGTGACAATATGGATTTATGAATGAACACATCCATGGCATGTAGATGGGTGAAGGGGGTGAACAAGACAAGGAAGGAGGAAGATACAACACATAGAAACTGATATAGAACTGAAATTTGATGAAGACATCCTTCATTGGATCACTGATGGTATAGTGGTGGTGAGGTCCAGCAGTCCTCCTTTCTCTCAAAGAATCTCTAGATGTATGGGAGGGCAAACGATCACTGGAAACCTTAGAATCTCATCCTTGGCCCTCGATAGCCGATGGGTGAGAAAAGAACACGACAACACTTTGTGGTAAAGAATGAAGTCCTTTTTTAATGGAGCCCTTGGTCGTGTATTTATAAGAGACACTTGTGTACCCAAGTCACCTGGTATAGGGCACTTTACTTGTGCTCCAAGCTCTAAATCATGTGCCTTGGGTTGCATGCTTAACTAACAAAAGAGGCAACGAGGTACTTCAATAGCTTTGTTGGGCTTGGCACCATCGGTCAATGCTCTGACCATTTGTCAGTTCTTGTGGGCTAGGTGTCAAGCTCAGGTCACCAATATCTTCGTAGGTTGACTGCCCATGGCACCGTTGGGATGTTGAGCCTCGATCAGTGATACTATTAGGGTAGGATGTGGGCAGGCCTTTGAGCTACAACACCATCAGGCGATGACTGAGCTTGGACATCCCTCGACGATTCTGTCTATCTATTTATCGATGGGTAGTGGTTCCATCAGTGTGCGGCCAATGGTCACACTAGACTTGATATCATCGATGTAGATGGACATAACACCATCAATGAGTGATTGAAGGGCCTATAGATCAACTCCATTGGTTGCTTTAGGTCTTCTTTTCCTACATGAATGCCTCATTTTCTTCCAACATTAATCACTCTTTTTGCATGCTTTTAATCTCTTTGTGACTCAATCTGGGGAGTCACTTTATGCATCACATTGGTCACTTTTGTGCCTCTTAATATTATAATTAACACTACATTATCTTCCACTTTAATTCCCTCCTCTCCTATCATTATTTCCCTCTCTCCGTCATTACTTCCCTTCCCATTTTTCTCATCTTCCCTTGCTATTACCTCCTCACATCCCTCATACATACTCATCACTTCCCTCCTCTATTCCCATCACTTCCCTCCACCTCCTCTTTACTTCCCTCCACTTCAATTTTCTCTCTTCCTCACTTCATTCCTCTCCCCCCATTACTTCCCTCCTCTACCTCATCACTTCTCTCCTCTTCCCTCTTTACTTTTCAACATAGTTATTTTTCCTCTATCCCAACATAGTTATTTTTCCTCTTCGTAGGTTGACTGCCCATGGCACCGTTGGGATGTTGAGCCTCAATCAGTGATACTATTAGGGTAGGATGTGGGCAGGCCTTTGAGCTACAACACCATCGGGCGATGACTGAGCTTGGACATCCCTCGACGATTCTGTCTATCTATTTATCGATGGGTAGTGGTTCCATCAGTGTGCGGCCAATGGTCACACTAGACTTGATATCATCGATGTAGATGGACATAACACCATCAATGAGTGATTGAAGGGCCTATAGATCAACTCCATTGGTCCTAGATTTGATCATTTTAGGGGATATCAGGCCAAGACCAATGGTTGTACTTGTTATAGCAATTTTCCTGCACAAGATGGGAAGTATAAGTGAAAATTCCAATAATAATAAAATGCTACTAAAAGTGATTTTTAATAATATAAAGCCCAAAACCTTAAGGGAAATAAAAATAAAATAGGGATGCAACATCCAAAAAATTGGATGTTATTAGTTATTAAGGTTTATACTAATTTGTTGTACTATATAAAATATATCAAAATAAATTTTATATGTAGATATGGCTTATCTATGATTTGGGTTAGGTTTCAATATACTTTGACTTTAAAGCTAGTATCCCAATTACATAGTTTGAGTGTTGTCTTGTTATTACCCATTAAAAAAAGAGTAGGTTTCATATGATTATGATATCCCCAAGTGAACTTTACTTTGTGATGTCTTGATGTGATATCCATGGAAGGATTGAACCCTGAGTATGGTCTTTCATGCTTAATACACCCCTCCTTTTTTGGGATAGAGGAAAAATAACTATGTTGAAAAGTAAAGAGGGAAGAGGAGAGAAGTGATGAGGTAGAGGAGGGAAGTAATGGGGGGAGAGGAATGAAGTGAGGAAGAGAGAAAATTGAAGTGGAGGGAAGTAAAGAGGAAGTGGAGGGAAGTGATGGGAATAGAGGAGGGAAGTGATGAGTATGTATGAGGGATGTGAGGAGGTAATAGCAAGGGAAGATGAGAAAAATGGGAAGGGAAGTAATGACGGAGAGAGGGAAATAATGATAGGAGAGGAGGGAATTAAAGTGGAAGATAATGTGGTGTTAATTATAATATTAAGAGGCACAAAAGTGACCAATGTGATGCATAAAGTGACTCCCCAGATTGAGTCACAAAGAGATTAAAAGCATGCAAAAAGAGTGATTAATGTTGGAAGAAAATGAGGCATTCATGTAGGAAAAGAAGACCTAAAGCAACCAAAATGAGGAACAAAGTGACCAAATGAGGCTCAAAGTGACAAAAACAAGGCATTTGCTTACCCTGGCACAAAGTGACAATAAAAAACATTGAGAATGTAAGGTAGACAAAACAAGGTGCCAAATGAGCAAAATGAGGTAGAAAGAGATGAACAAAATAGGCAAAGAGTGGATAAACAAAGTTTCAATCATATATGTAGAAAAATGAGGGGGACAATGAAATGAGGTAGAAAATGACTAAAATAAGGCACATAGAGATATCAAAAGGCATGCACAAAAAGATGAAAAGCACATAGATAGAGTGGATAAACCATGTGCCAATGGTAGAAAATGAGGCACAAAGTGACCAAAATCAGGCACAAAGTGAATAAATCAGGCACAAAGTAATTTTTATTTATTTTATGTATTTAATACATGACGTGCCCCCAAACTTACCGATTCTAAGCGCTTCTCTCCTTTTCTATCCTCACTAGGCATGGCCATTCATTGCTCATATTTGAGAATATTAGATTACTTTGAATACCATATATGTCTTACATCACCTCATCTAATTAAAGAAAGAAATGAAAATGTTATCAAAGTCAATAGGCAGTCATTTTGTCACGTAGGTCGGAAGGAAAATGCATTTGTCATTTTTTTACTGATGTCATACCAAACACATTATTAAGGAAGAAGAGGAAATAGAATCAAGTGATAAAAGTAATATGAAATACTACAATGTTAACAACATCATTGCACAACATCTTTCCTGGTGTCATGTCTAGGGGATGACGTCCTCTGCCTCATCTAGCTTTTCTGACCATACAACCAACTCTAGCAACTACATCAAGATGACGTGAGTGCGAATATTGCTACAAGTCAGTTTCCGATGCAACAATATATACCTTATTTGGATACATTAGGCTAAATTAGTAATTCAAAATAATTAAAGGTAAAATCCATACAACCCTTCCAACAAGTTATTATAAATACTAAGACAATGACCAATATGTAATTTGGCTAACGAAAGGTAAACGTTACATTTGACCTCTCTGTGACCTTTCATACAACCTTTTTAAAATACAGAGATACTAATTTGTATTCTAAAAGAAACAAAAATGCATCCATTCCCATCTACAACCCCACATGTCTGCTTGATTATAATAAAAAACTAATTTGTAACTAAAATATTTAAAAAGTTGCATACAATACTTTCCACACCCTTTCTAGACAATATAAATTAAAATAGAAAGACTACTTTATAGTGTGGGAAAATAAAGCAAATAATTTGTATAGAAAACCCTCATTGGCTTTCTTTTTATAGATGCATTTCTTTCTTCCTCTCGTGATTACTTTTCTCCTTGCTTCCCTTATCCCCCCATCACTTTCTTTAGTCCTCATTTCTTCCTCCCTAACTTCTCTTATCTCAACTATAACCTCCTTGATCCTTTTCCATTACTTTCCTCCGCTCCTCTTTACTTATCTTCTCTCCCTCCTTACTTTCATCACCACTTCCGTCCTTTTCCCTATTAATTCCTTCATCACTTTCCCCCTTTCCTCTTTATTTATCTTCTTTCCCTCACTACTTCCATCATCACTTTCCCCCTTTCCTCTTTATTTATCTTCTTTCCCTCACTACTTCCATCATCACTTCTGTCCTTTTTTCCTATTAATTCCTTCATCACTTCTATCATTTTCTCTTTACTTATCATCTCTCTCCCATTACTTTATTGTAGACTTCTATCATTTTTCATATTTATTCCTTCATCACTTCCCTCCTCTTTTATTTATTTCTTTTGAAAAATGAGAAAAAATGCAGTATGTGAATGTGAGGGGATACAAGATGGATCGTAGGAATAGCCACTCACAAGTTAGTTGCTAGTCTGTCCCACTTGCTTCTTATGTCACCCTAGACCTGTCAAATTGGGTCAAAATCCGTGGGTGTCCATGGGTCGACCCATTTAAGTTGGGTTTGGGTCCTAAAATTTACCACCCGCTGGAAAACACCCAGACTCATACCCACCCGTTTAACTAGCGGATTTCATGGGAAATCCGCGAGCACCCGCGGGTGACCCACTTAATTACACTAATTTTATTAATAAAATAATTATATAAGATTTAGTTGTCAGTAAAAAAAATCTACACATGTTGCATATATGAAACTTGCCGCTTGCGTGCGTTTGCGTCCATGCCACTACCACTTGGTAGTAATAGATAATATTAAATATGTCTTGTACTCTTATCTCAAATTTTAAACCACAACCACGTTAACAAAACACATAGATTAGTTTATAATATTTGTTACTCATTAAATAGTTTGTAAAATTTATTCTTTTGTATTGTTTTGTGAGAATGGGAGGCATACATAAGGTTGTGTCATCGTCATACTACAAATTAAAAGGGTGTGGAGTTGTTGGTTGTATCATCTTCATACTGAAAATTAAAAGGGCGTCGAGTTGTTCGTTGTGTCATCTTCATATTGCATAATAAAAGAATGTGGAGTTGCTGTTTGGAACAGACTAAAGTTTTAGTCTTTTTTCAGTTCTCCGATTTATACCCCATCTCATTTAGATGCCTCCTTCATAATAGACGTTGTTCAATTAATGTTTATCTATTTAGTGTAGGTAGTCCTCGTTATTTAAAAGATGTATGCTTTTGAGTTAAGCATCTAAAATCTGTATTATATTTACTGTTCTAGCATCTATACAATGCTGGTAATTAATGCAGCCAGTCAGAGGCTTTTCTTTACTAGCGTGTAGAATCTCTACCTATGGGGGTATTGCTGTTTGATGCTCTTCTTAAAGTAAGATTTTGGACAAATGAAATACATCACAATGTGATTGTTTTGTGCCATATCTTATATAAACAAACATTAGCATGGTATTTTTTTAAATTTCATATGGGCACCCACGGGCAACCCACAACCCGCTGAGTCGGGTTTAGATTTATCTTTCTTCTATCCATTTAGAACTATGTCTTTTTGACTCGTACCCGCGAGACCCAAACCCGCAACGAACCAACCCAAATCCAACCCACCCATCCGTTTGACAGGTCTATGTCACCCCTTCTTCTACCAGTACTGTCTTCCCCTTCCATTCACACGCCACATTTCTTTTATTTATTTGCTGTGGCGACTTCAACATGTCACTAATAAGAACCTCATACTACCATCTTCTTCTGCTTATAATTTTATTTTTAGATCTATAGGATTCACCATTCAGAAAGGAATGACAACTCAATTTGTTGCTCGTACTTCTGTGAATGTATTTTAATAAAGCAACACTTGTATGTTTATCAAAAAAATTCTATTTTAGAGAGAAATAAATAAAAGAGGAGGGAAGTGGTGAATGAATTATTAGGAAAAAGGACAGACGTGATATTGAAGGTAATAAGGGATAACAAATAAGTAAAGGGGAGAGGAAGGAAGTAGTGGAAGGAGAATAGAGAGGTTATGGAGGAGATAAGAAAATTGAGGGGAGAAGTAATGGAGGAGATAAGAAAAATAGGAGTGAAGTAATGAAGATAGAGGGAAGTAAAGGAGGGGATATGAGAAGTGAGGAGGGAAGTAATGAGGAGAGAGAAATAACAGAAGGAGAGGAGGAAAGTTATCTATTTATATAAGAAAACACTTTGAGGGTTTTCATGACAATTTTTTTAATTTTTTTAAATTATAAAGTGATGTCCGTAAATAGATTTTGGTGGGAGTTGGGAAAAGTACGAGAGATAGAGAATAAGAAAGATAAAGACGCACATATAATCCGAATTTAGGTACACTTCATGTATGAAATGCATATAATTAAATAACATAAACAAAATATGATTATTAAGTTTTGTGGGACATATTCTAACATAAGTAGATTGATTGATATGATTTAAAGGGTGTCCCTGTACTTAATTAAATTGATTGATGCCCATCTCAATACTTGGATGTGACTAGGAGTTTGTTTTTCATCACTTGTGGTGGGGGTGTCACATGTCTGACTCATAGGAGGAAGCAACCCTCGATTTAGTTGCCGGTCCACGTGATAAAAATCAAACTCCTTTTAGTTGTAAAGGATACATAGTTTTTTTTTTTTTTTAATTTGAGCGTACTAGTTTTCTCATATTGGGGATACAATGATTCTGTGTAAACGACTTTCTCTTCTTGGTTATGGCGCGTAAGAGGGAGATAGGGTAAATACAAAACCTCCCTCATTAATTTAAAAAAAAAGGAACATCAATCGATCTACTTATGTACTGGACATCCCTTGAGTCACATCATCAACTCATGGATTGATATGCTCTAGCTTAATAATCCGAAATTTCATTATGTTGATTAAATTTATGCATTCAATACATAAAGTGCACCTAAACTTTATTTTCCGTGGCCTTCAAGGGTGATCGGATCGTGAACGCAGGCAAAGGTCTCAAATTCGAATCCAAACTGAGATTTATGTCTCACATAGTTTGCACCAGAACTAATGAGTTGCACTATTGATTTACCTTACTTAGATACATAAAATGAATACTATGATTACCTTTCTAAGGTGCGTCACTCAACCAATCACCGCGTGCTATTATTGCTCATTTGCAGAAATAAACACGATGGTAGCTGTCAACAAACTTAAAAGGATAAAAAATCACAATAGTACACTTTGATAAAAATATGTAATGAATAACACCAAACCCATATTAATTCCCGAAATAGCCCACTTTCAAGAGAAAGCGCCAATAATTTTGGCGTTTTATTATTTGCAGGACCAAAAGTGCAAAAAAAATAACGTTTTCAAAAGAAAGCGCCAACAAAATGGCGTTTTACTATTTCCAGGACCAAAAGCGCAAAAAAATTGGCGTTTTCCGTTGAAAACGCCAAAAAAATGTCGTTTTCTGTTGAAAAACGCCAAAAAGTAGGCTTTTTTAAAACGGTTTTACATGAAAAACGCCTAGTTTTTGGCATTTTTAGGTGAAAACGTCGTTTTTTGGCGCTTTCAACTGAAAACGTCATTTTTTTGACACTTTTGGTCCTGCAAACAGTAAAACGTCAAAAGTATTGACACTTTTTTTTTGAAAGTGGACTATTTCGAAAATTAAGATAAGTTTGGTGTTACGTATTTTTATCAAACTGTGCTATTTTGATTTTTTATCCAACTTAAAACCTTCTTGCACGACGTTGTATATAATAGTAATAGTTGATGCATATGATTCCTTAGAGGCAGCGACCTTGTATATAACAGTAACAGTAACAGTTGATGCATAGGATTCCTTAGAGGAAAAGTAAAGGACCATCGAGGGGTATAATCGGAACCTCAAATCTCAACAGCCAAATGCTCCTCTTACTTCCACCTCTCCGCCACACACACCCCCCACACACACAAGACAGAGGGCACGCGGTCAGAGAACGTAACGCCGTCAACATGGAACCCTGTGCCATCGGTTCCTTTCCGTCACTTTGGCTCCTCATCTGTTACCGTCCGTTAACGCGTCTACACGTGGGCGCTCCACCCCGCTCCTCCGGCGTCCTTTTTCACCACCACCACCACCTTGTCCCCCAAGCCCCAACTGCACCTTCGTCTCCTTTCCACCCGTTCGCAACCACCGTTTACTCCGAAAAATTTCGCGATCGCAGGGCTCGGATCACCAACGGAGGGCGAGGGCGAGGAGGAGGAAAGGGCCGTGAAACTCTGCAAGAAAAGGGGAACCCAGCAGGTGTTTGCACGGTTGGGCGGGCCGGATTGTCACCCCCACCGCCCCGTGTTGCTTGGGATTCTTTCCCCAACTGGGTGAGCACCACCAACACTCGAACCAACATTTCAATCATCTCCCCCTATCCTGCGCTTGTCCTGTGATCTTACCGTCTCCCCCATTTTCTTTGATCGGTTCCTGCTATGAGTTTTTCGTGTGCATCATTTTCATCCATCCTTGTGCTTTTTGATCTGACGGATTTTGATGTCGTTTCTCGCTGCAGGGATTCCGGTTGGGAGCAGTCCTTAGCCGCCAGGGCTCCCAGGCTCTCCCGCCTCTTGGTTCCTCCGGGCAGAAAAAGCTCCGGTCTTGGAATTTGGGGGTGGCGGAGTGTGTGTAATTCTTGTGGTTTCAAAATCTCTTGACGAAACTTTGAAATCGGCACTGGCCTCTCGTCTCTAAGTACCGTTCCTAGGGTTTGATTTGATTTGTTGGCTGTCCTTCGCCAGGGAGGAGGGGGGTCCGACAAATCGAAATCTTTCCCTTCCATACATTCGCTATGGAGCATCACTCTTGAGGTTTGAGGGGCTTTCTTCGTGCTGTGCTCACAGTCTGGAATCCTGTCTCCCCGATCGGTTTCTGGGTCGGTAGAAAGGGGCGATCTTAACGATCTTGCTTGCAGTCGGTGTTCTGTGAGCAACCAGCATGGCTTCTTCTGGCATTGCTGTAGCTACCATCAGGGAAGACGCCCGGGCTCTCTCCCTGCTCCGCTACGATGGTTTCAGGTCGCCACACCAAGACTACCTACATGACTGCATCATGGTCTACCTCTCCGTCGCCGGATCATCCGTGATCCCCATACGGGTGCATGACTCCGAATCGATCGCCTCCGTCAAGCTCAGGATCCAGACCTGCAAAGGTTTCGTGGTCAAGAAACAGCGTTTGGTGTTTGACGGACGTGAGCTTGCTCGAGACGACTGCCTTGTGAAGGACTACGGTATTGGGGACGGGAACGTCCTCCACCTCGTCCTCCGCTTCTCTGACCTGCGTGCCATCACTGTCAAGACCGCCTGTGGCAACACCTTCGAGCTCCGCGTCGATTCGAAGCAGAATGTCAGGTATGTCAAGCGCCAGATTGCTAAAAAAGGCAAGGGCTTTGCCAACCCCAATGACCAGAAGCTGATCTGCGACGGTGAGGAGCTTGATGACCAGCGGGCAGTCCATGACATTTGTAAAGACAGTAATGCTGTGATCCACCTTGTGGTTCACAAGTCTGCCAAGGTGAAGACCAAGCCTGTTAAGGAAGACTTTGAGCTTTCCATCAAGGCACCCGCAGCTGCTGCTGCTGATGTTCCTATTGACCGACTGGGAGGGTTATTGAACGGCCTCCAACTAACTGGAACTGAAAGGAACAGACTTTATCAAAGGGATTTCTCCCTTGAACCCGTCTTTGGAAACCCAAAGCTCGTTCTTTCCCCTGTCATCAGGGACCTCATTGACGCTGCTGTTTCTGGACTAGCAAAAGGACGTGCACCTGTCCGATCCCCTGATGGCTCAGGTGGAGCTTATTTCCTACACGACGCCTCTGGTCAGGAATATGTTGCTGTCTTCAAACCCATCGACGAGGAGCCCCTTGCTGTCAACAACCCACAGGGTCTTCCCGTTTCACCTGATGGTGAAGGCCTCAAGAGGGGAACCCGTGTAGGGGAGGGTGCTATCCGAGAAGTTGCTGCCTTCATCTTAGATCACCCGTTGACTGGTCCCAGGCTGCCCTGTTCCAGCTATGATTCCATCGGCTTTTCTGGTGTTCAGCCCACTGCCATGATTCGCTGCTTGCATGAAGGCTTCAATCACCCTGAGGGGTATCAAGCTTCTGAGAAGAATCTCAAGTATGGCTCCCTGCAGATGTTTGTGAAGAATAATGGGAGTTGTGAGGATATGGGCCCTGCGGCGTTTCCTGTGGAGGAAATTCACAAAATGTCGGTGCTGGATATCAGGTTAGCCAATGCCGATAGGCACGGAGGAAACATTTTGGTTTGCAAGAAAGATGCACAGGGTCCAATCACTTTGGTACCCATTGACCATGGATACTGCTTGCCTGAAAATGTGCGTACTTCTTTCCCCTGCTCCTTGCTATTTCCACTGTCTTCTATATAATTGCATCTACGTTCACTTGCTTTGCTCTCTTTGATATTACTATTGCTTGTAACGCTGTTTTGTAATATCTTGATCCAGTTTTTGTAGATTTGTTGTAATTTGAGCTGTTTACTAATAATTCCGTATTGCAATACACAGAAACGTTCTTTCACATGAAAGATTGTAAATTGAAGTACCACTTTAGATCGAGATATTGATTATTACAGTAATAAACCTATGCATGTTATTTATACATATTTATTTAGTAATTTACCATCTCTTTTAAAAAAGACAAACATCAGCTCTCTCTCTCTTTTGTTGCAGTTCATGGTCAAATTAGGGTAATGTTTATCCTATTCTATGGCCCTCCATCCTTGATATATGATAATATGAAGAAAAAGAATGACGTGAACTTGTGAAGTTTTCATAATCAAAGCTGTGTCAGCGCCCTTTTTCTGAAGGATTGTTGTTTGGGTCTTTTGTTTCCATGTTTGTCTTGCAGCTTGTGCTGATGGAGTGTTTCTTTTATCTATGACCTACAAAGTGATATTGTGGTCCTCATATATAGTTGTTACTCAATGACTTTTCTTTGTGACAGCAAACTTTCTTTCTGGGAGTACGTAAAAGTGGGACAGCCTTATTTTGAAATTCTTTTCTTTTATTGAAATATCTTGTTGTTGCTTACTGTAGGGGGTTCGGGTCATTCACTTTATCTATAAAACCACAAATCATACTTCTCCAGTTTGGATTTGAAACTTCTCAAGTGCGACCTAACAATTGAAATCTTAAAACTTTGGCAACCACCTTTTTAGTGCTCAGTTGGGTTATGAAACTTCACAAATGTAACCTAACTGTTAGTCAGTCTCAAATTGTAGTAAACCACTTTTATTTGGTCTGGTTTATTTAGCGTGGTCTCATATTGGTACCATTGAGCATTAACTGAAGGCATAGCACCACGGATGAAATGCGAACCATAGCTGAGGAATAATACATTGAGTCACTAAAAACAAACTTAACATTGTCGGCTAACTCTTTTAAGAGATTATTTTAAGAGATGCAGTTTCTTACCGTCTCTTTTTTGTGATAACTGCAGTTTGAAGAGTTAGCCTTATTTTGAAATTCTTTTCTTTTATTGAAATATCTTGTTTCTTACTGCAGGGGGTTCGGGTCATTCATTTTATCTGTAAAACCACAAATCATACTTCTCCAGTTTGGATTTGAAACTTCTCAAATGCGACCTAACAATTGAAGTCTTAGACTGTGGCAACCACCTTTTTAGTGCTCTGTTGGGTTAAGTCTCAAATTGTAGTAAACTACTTTTATTTGGTTTGGTTCATTTAGCATGGTCTCATATTGGTACCATTGAGCATTAACTGAAGGCATAGCACCACGGATAAAATGCGAACCATAGCTGAGAAATATTACATTTGAGCCACGAAAAAAAAAACCTAACATTGTCGGCTAACTCTTTTAAGAGATTGTTTTCCTATATTAAGATGCAACTTCTTACCTTTTCTTTTTTGTGTAACTGCAGTTTGAAGATTGTACATTCGAGTGGCTTTACTGGCCCCAAGCTCGAGAACCATACAGCTCTGAGACAGTGCAGTACATAAAATCTTTGGATGCTGAGCGGGACATAGCTCTGCTGAAGTTTCATGGCTGGGATCTAACTGTTGAGTGTGCTAGGACCCTCCGCATATCCACCATGCTTCTGAAGAAGGGTGTGGAGAGAAAGTTTTCCCCATTCACTATAGGAAGCATTTTGTGCAGGGCAACCATCAACAAGATATCAATAATCGAGGAGATTGTCTATGAAGCCAAAGAAGCTGTTCTCCCAGGAAGCAGTGAAATTGTTTTCCTGGAAGTGATTTCTGAAATCATGGATCGTCGTCTCGATGAGTTAACGGCATAGAACCAAACTACACAGTATAGCTGTCTTCATATCTGTATGTGTATATATATGCATAATATCTACTTGTAAGAGTCCGATGTGCAGGGATGTAGCATATATCTGCGTGAATGCTACAGCTTCTTCCTGTTACCATCTAAATTGTTAATACCCTTGTCCTGAACCAAACCACAGTGATGTGGTTGGAGTATCTTTAGACTTACATGCAGCTCTTGTTACCTTTTTTAATCAAGTATGCTGCAGCAAGTATGTAATCAAAAAAAAAAAAAAAGGAGCGTATATTTCTGATGCTTTATCAGGCCTCCTATGTACTGTGATGTACTAAGAGAGGCTCTCCTTGATGTCTCTAACATATTAGATTATTAAGCAATGATCTTCAAGCAGTGACGACTGTTTCTGATGCTTTTTGGGGTATTCCATATGCTGTGATCCCCTAACAGGGCCTTTAACTTGATGTGTGTAGTTATTATATGAGTATTGCTATATAGACCAGAAATGGTTATTAAGCTTTAACCTTGAAGCAATAATCGTGGCTGTTTGATCAATTGCCGTCAATTTGATGATGATTTGATAATGCCTTATTTTGACACATCTATTTGACAGAAATGACTCTCAGATAGAGCCTATTGGACTCACACTTGAAATATCTAAGTGTGTAACAGTGCCCTTTCTTAACTGCGGATTTATGCAGGCTTGCTTATCACATACACAACATTGACTTGAGAAATGCCAAAGTATTTCAGAACCACCACCACCCCACCAACACCACCACCACTACCACCATCATCATCATTTATCTTTCATCACCAGTCCTCTTTCCAAAACCATAATGACTTATACGGGTGTTGTTTTTGTATTATGTTATATTATAGGTCATATTCTCATTTTGATATAAGGTTTGAAACTATTCCTTTGTAAACTAATGCTACAGCTTCTTCCTGTTACCATGTCCTGAATCTAATAAATTGTTAATAACCTTGTCCTGAATCAAACCACAGTGATGTGGTTGGAGTATCTTCAGACTTACATTCAGCTCTTGTTACCTTTTTTAATCAAGTATGCTGCAGCAAGTGTAACCAAAAAAAAAACGAGTGTATATTTCTGATGCTTTATCAGGTCTCTTATGTGCTGTGATGTACTAGGAGAGGCTCTCCTTGATGTCCCTAATATATTAGATTCATTAAGCAATGATCTTCAAGCAGTGACGACTGTTTCTGATGCTTTTTGGGGTATTCCATGTTTTGTGATCCCCTAACAGGGACTTTTAACTTGATGTGTGTAGTTATTATATGAGTATTGCTATATGGACCAGAAATGGTTGTTAAGCTTTAACCTTGAAGCAATAATCACGGTTCTTTGACCAATTGCCGTCAATTTGATGATGATTTGATAATGCCTTATTTGACACATCGATTTGACAGAAATGGCTCTGAGATAGAGCCTATCGGACTCTCACGAGAAATATCTAAGTGTGTGACAATGCCCTTTCTTAACCGCGGGGTTTATGCAGGCTTGCTTACCACACGAAGAGCCGCACAGAACATTGACTTGAGAAATGCCAAAGCACTTCAGAACCACCATCACCACCACCATCGTCATCATTTATCTTTCACTACCAGTCCTCTTTCCGAAACCATAATGACTTAGATGGATGCTGTTTTCATATTATGTTATATTATAGGTCATATTCTCATTTTGATATAAGGTTTGAAACTATTCATTTGTAAATTTCCCTCTAGATAATATAGGCATATATCTTGGTTTTCTTAACGAAGTTTGACTTGATAACATAATTTCATAGTGACATAGGTTAAATTGCGCATGTTAATCCAAGATTGAATCTTCACGTGGTTTGTCCTCAATACTAACCACCCCATTTTACATCTTATATGGTTTCTTTATCAAGCGACCTTTCTTTATCTTTTTACACATTCATCTTAACGTTAGTAACATTTTTGCTTTTATCTTGTTGAGATCTTATTTTTCAATTTTCAGCCTAACATTGAATTTTTTTTTATAGAAGGTTGTTTGTATATTTTGTGTGCAAAATCTATTTTTTTTAATTTAAGAGGAATCTTTTTGTCATAAACTAGCTTAGTTGAACTCCACTCATTGATCTTGCAGATGACAAAAATCATTTGAAGCATACTTCATGTTTTGGTACATTTATTTCATCTAAGTTACCAGTACCACCACAAATTAGACAAGATGATTTGCTTCAATAATGAATAATATTACATTATAATTATTTAAAGTTCAACTTTCTGATCCATTTTGTTTCTATTTTAATTAAATGATCATTACATTGTCAACTAATAACAAACACCAAGTGACATTTTCATGAACATGCTTGCCAACTTTTCCGTAGTAAAAATGAATAAATATGTGTTTCAGGTCAAAGCTTGGCCAACAGATGATACACACCCGATGATATATCACCACAAACATGTTTTGTCTACTCATATATATAACCATTAATAAAAAAATATAGTAGTTCCCCTAGAAACCTACTATTAAGATAAGTCGCTATACACATCTTTAATTAGGTTACATACTCATTTTCTTTAAAAGACCACTCTAGCACTTTCCTTGAAACTAGATTGTAAACCTTTTACAAGCTTTTGAAAAACATACACGTCACTTACACTACTACAGAAAATGCTTTTTACAACCGTTCCTTTTCTCAATTTACAACAGGTGTTAACCGTTGTATTAGATCGCGTTGTCTTATGGGGGGTGCTTTACACAATATGTGATCGCATATTGTAATAGATGTATTTTATACAACAGTTGAAACATGTTGTCTTTTAAGGAATGACCTGTTGTAATATGGGTATTTTACACAACATGCGGTGCACCTATTGTAATATATATTATACAACAGTTGAACGACGTTGTCTTTCGCTAAACACACCCGTTGTAATAGGGGTATTTTTTACAACATGCAGTTCACCCGTTGTAATATATATTATACAACAGTCGAAGCATGTCTTTTATTAAACACACCCGTTGTAATTTAATAGGTAGGTCTATTACAACATGCAGTGCACCTGTTGTAATATACATGTTTATATAACAGTTGGAGTATGTTGTCTTTCCATACATTTAACCGTTGTAATAGGATTGTTTAGACAACATGGTGTGTGTCTGTTGTAATATACACAATTTATACAACATGTTATGCATGTTGTAGTTCACTAGAAACACCCGTTGTAATAGGTGTATTTTTTCCTGACAAACCTGTTGTAATAGGTGTGGATAACACAACATGCGTTGTTTGTTGTAAAATCATATATTTTACAACATATCATTAACTGTTGTCTTTGATTAGAGTTTGACAGGTCATATATCGAACAAATTGTATTGATAAAATTAACCATATTATTAATAAATTATAATAAATATGCAATTATACTTTTTCATTTCACAAACAAACACATAGTTGAACAAAATTTCTATCAAACCTTGAAAGAAACTCGTACTAAATTTAATTAATATTAAATCATCCATACAACGATTCAATAATACAAAGTACTGAGTATCCACTCTAGAATCGAACTGAAAACTAACTAAAAAAGTTCCACACATTGGTCTATGGTAAAGAACAAATGTCTCCCCCACATGTCACATAATCTTATGTGTGCTCAAGAACACATGTCGCCCACTCGTTTCAGACCTCATCGATTTCTTCTTGGTTGAAGCAATGACCAATATACTTCGAATAATACTGCAATCATATGACAAATATATCAACATATTGTGATTTTTTCAATTTATTTAGAAATTTGAACAAACTAATAGAATATAATGTTAAGTAGCTTACACATTCAGGAATATTTCTATTTCTCACATCAAAGATGTCTTTCATATACTTCAGCACATAATACCCGCAATCTGTATCGTTCGGCTACTTTGGACACTGTACAAAATAAATATTAATTTGTTATCTAAATAATTGTGAGAACTTGTTAGCAAATAAGTGGATGGAAAGGTATAAATAGCCAGAAAACTTAATAAAAGCTATGTGTAAACGGAATCAAAAATTCTATAAGAGTGAAAAAGGCATGATTTATTGCTGAAGAAGGCGTGATTTATATGCCATACTGGATGATGCAAAACTTGCTCTTGCAAGAGGGGGATTTTGTAAGAGTGAAGAATGACACCCTTCCAAAAGGAACCTTTGTTAAACTGCAGCCTCACACGAAAGATTTTTTAGATATATCAAGCCCCAAAGCTATTTTGGAAACAACTCTCAGGAACTACTCGTGTTTGACAACTGGCGACGGTATCATGGTAGCTTATAACAATAAAAAATACTACATATACATTATATAAACCAAGCACATTATATAACCTGAGCGTCTTGCTGCTCCCGCTCCTATTAGTAAGGCATATAAAGTTGAAGAAGCTTTGGAAAATACATGACTCAAATTTAACGTACAACTGGTTTGTCATGTGGAAAGACAATTGACCATCGTTTCCCGCCCAACTGTACTGATGACGGTTATGCCATGAAAGACAATTTCTCATCTAAATAATATCCTGACACAATCGATTTATAATCTGCAGAGATGACGACCCATGAAAGACAATTTCTCATCTAAATAATATCCTGACACAATCCATTTATAATCTAAAAGGATAAGTTATTTATGAGAGGAAGCATCTCAACTTGGTTGGCCTATTTAGCAATATTCATATACAGCCAATGAATACCTCATCTTCACTGTGATCTCTAGTATTGACATCCCTTACCTTTTTCATGAGGTTAATTGGTACTATGGTGTTAACATCATAGACCTCATCATCTACATCCTAGCACCAGCTCTGGGTTCTGCAACGCCTATGGTGCTGGAGAACTGATATGAACATGACCTATACTACAAGCCTGCTCTCTTGTTTATCCTTGCTGCCTGGGCGGGAAAGGATGGTCAGTTGTATGCTTGGTTGGTTCTGATTTGGTAAAGTCAGCAGACCTGATGCATGATTTTAAGACTGATCGTCTTACATTAACATCTCCACGATCCTCTTAGACACTTTGTTAAAGGGGGTTTGTACAGATCAATGTTGCAATATACATTATCAATACAAACGTGAGATGCAGAAGATAACCATTCACAAAGCTTCGTAATCTGTCATTAAGAGAAAAGCTACATAACTGTGCTCCAATCCATAACTTTTTACTTAAATCTGAGATGCTCATAATTTTTAGATTGTTGTTATACAAGTACAGCCATGTCTATATAGCATGTGTATGCTCATTATTAGCTATTTTGAGAATAGCTCCTTACTGTCAAACAGTTAGTGCAACCTAAGATCTAGGTATGTACTTCCTGTCTCGATAGTTACATTGCCGTCGATAAAAATTTAACGCTAGCCCCCACATTAGCTATTTAAACAAGAAAATATGATTGCTCTAGTCTAGCCAACATGAACGAAATGTTTGACACACATTCAAATTTTAACCACAAGTACTCGTGTTTGTTCACATGCAGTAATATTAACTCTCTGGAACCAGATAGATCAGTTAGTAAAGCATGTAGCGGAAGCATTATTTCAGAGTTATCTAATTTAAGCATATAATTCAAAGGTCTCATGCCTTCATTAACCAAACTCAAAAGTTCTGTTGAAACTTGATTTGAAGTACAGGATCCAGTCACGTCGCGTACTTGTCAGTAATAATAAAAATTGAAGACAAACAAATTTAAATGAAAACTTATATATTATGAGAATAGAGAATCTCACAGTTACTGTTCAGTAAACACGGTAACAGTTTTCTCTAGGGATCTTAGTTAGGGATAGTATTCACGAAACTTATATGGTCAGTGGACCTCCAACTTTGCATTCCAAGAGGCCTTAGCAAGCATACAACTGTGTAAAGTCTATAAATGCAGGCCTTAGCAAGCATACAACTGTGTAAAGTCTATAAATGCATCTTTCACATGCAATGAGAATAAGCACGGTATGATTTTCCAACCATTACTTAACCAACCACCAACGCTACTCTTCTACTCATCTTTAACCTTGAAAATATTCCTTTAAAAGGAGTGCTCATATATTTAGGGAACACCGTCAGAAGAAGCTAATGCCGGGACAGTTTAAGCAATTTATCCTCCTGTCCAAGTGTTCCATGGCTGTGCATTCACAAAATCATTCACCACTGTGGTAAGTACTGACTGTAGTACTGTCAAGTGTTTAACTATACCAACTCCACACTTAAGTCAATAATGACATTTAGATACAGGGAAAAAATATGTGCTCAAGCCCTAGTACTAATGCACTGCAAGGAGTCAAGCTATTGCTGTTTCCAAGTCCCCCCCCCAACAATAAACATGCATCCAGGCATGTCAAAAATATGCTAAATGAAACTGGAACAGTTTCTTAAGGGAAAGATTGATTCATTTACACTAAGTTATGTGGCACAGCTTCGAGATGGCAGAGATATATCTTAATCAGATTGTGGATGAATGATCTTCTCTTGCTGCCATATAGAGCGCCACTAATATACAAGATCAACAACTTGATGAAAAACTGGATACACTCTCTCGGTCCCCCGATGGCGATGAGAGACTTAAAACAATCAAAATGGACCTCTATCACCCAAAGACTCCGGGCACGTTTGCTTCTCTGCATGTAGCTGTATTGGATTGTATGTTGTATCTGAGGCTCCAACATTGTAACAACATTGTAAGAACTATGCTTGGTTTAAAGGAGCGGGGAACTGGAGACACGGAGACAATTCTGCATTTCTGGACAAGTAACAAATGCTGGACGGACCTTTCCTTCTCAAAACGGCCGAGCGCCGAGATCCAGCATGGCGGCATGCTCTCATGCTGCAGTGCAGTACCCAAAAACGGCCAAATGCCCAACATAACTCACAAAAGTGCAGATAAACCAAACATAAAGTTTGGTGTTGTGGGGACACTTTAAACCACAGATTCATCTACTTGGATTATCTAAATCCTGCATTCTAGCAAATCCATCTAGATACAACAACAAAAATGTGCTCTTACTGTAACCTAAAACCCCAAATGAGGGAGAGCTGAGGGAGAAAAGATATTAACGAGAAGGCCTAAGGGTAGATAGACAGCACCGAAAGCCCCAAACCCCCTCCACACAAGGTAGAGGTGGCGTCGTGGTGGTAACGGCATGGCAATGACCAAAGATATGAGGCTACGAGTCGTTCGGTCCTCTCCGCTATATAGGTTTCACATACACAACAAACAATATAACAAGAACATTAATTGTAAAGAAGACAATCCTAGTCACCCCCACTGTGATCAACAATCTATAAAGAATTGGATAGAGGAAGGAATCACATCCATATTAAGTAAAGAGACCTTTAAAACAAAATTTTGAATTAATAAATGTCCCAGACTCATTCAGGGAACAAGGAAAATGCAAGGGTTAACATATCATTCAACACTCAGATTTTTATGGGCTATGCTTCCACATATACCTTCTCCAAGAAAAGGCCTCCCAAGGGAAAAGGCAGGACAGAGAAAGGAGTCAGATCCAAATAAGAGGAGAGACCTCGAATACACATTTCAAGGGACCAAGGCCAAAATTCATTAAGAGAAGAAAATGAAAGGGTAACATTACATTAAAGACTTCGGATTATGTGAGCCACCTTTCTGCACTTTTCTTCTCCCTATCCAAGAGGACCAAGCCGCTCACCTTCATGCTCCTTAGTCAGGCAAATTGGATTGCAATCAGTAGTGTTGTTGACTTGTTGCCTCTCTTATATTTTTTCGTTCTAAGGCATTTGAATATGTTGGCAATATGGATGTAAACTTCAAGACCCTATACAATATGCTCGAAGATACCCGAGAGACGGCCATTCTGAGTAGCATCGACGGTCCATGCCATTTCTTACAGTTGTATTATGAATTTTTCAGATTCGCCACAACATCTAACACTGACGGTGCTGTCTTGGAATTAAATTAGCAGCACCAAGGTTGCTATATTAGTGTACATCAGTACATGCTGTTGCTTCTGGTTTGATTCGTGGTGATGGCCTGATGGGTTATGGACCTCCCTTCAGCTGTACTTTCTTTGAAAAAAATTAAACCCCCATGCCATCTGCATGAAATTATTTGGGTCTTGAACTACATTTAATTCATCCATAGCTTTTTATGGATGAAGTTGGATGCAATGTAATACAATTGTTTAGATTAATTATGTATACTTGATAAACTACATCATATACTTTATTCAATTTTGTAAAGTAAACAAATACTCTAAACTTCAGTTATCGCATGGATTGTATGTTTTGTATTTTAAGATCAAACGTATTTAGTTCATAAGATGCAGCATGTATCTGAACGTAGATATGATATGAAGGGTTGGAAGTGTTTATTCAATTTTATATTAGTCCACATCCATCAAGTATATGAACATTTTACACCGTTATTACAAATTCTAAGTAAAGCGTTCATTGACATCAAATATTCAATAAATATAAACTACTATGCACACAGAATACCCTTACTCCAATTAAGGAACATGTAGACTAGTAAGAATGATAGAATTATGGACAATGGAAGATATATGTATGTTAAATTGAGTGTGACATTCTTTATGGTATCTAAATGGAGCAATCACGGCTTCACTATCTAAAATTGTCGATCATGTCTAACCTAAGCCCATAAAACACTTTTATGCCCATAGAACTCGAATATCAGGGAACCAAGGCCCCAAAGAGCAAGGTCTGCAATGTCAACTAGCATAGCGGTAGACCAAATGTCAAAATCACCCCTACCACTAAATATGAAAAAATATGTAAAAGGTGTTTTGGAATAACATTTTTTCCTAAAACTGCTGGCCTTACAAGCTTGTGCATTAAGGCATAACAGAATAGCTTGTAGGCTTCCAAAATATGGAGGTTTTCTAAATCAGTATAACTTCTCTCGACTAATAATGTCTCCATCACTACGAGTAGTTCACATCTATAAAAAAAACCTGAATAGATAAGACGAGGCAGATGCACATAAATATATACTGACAGACCTACCACACATGATACATAGTATAGGGTTTCAATTTCGAGTTAATCCATTTTTCAGAAGCGGCTTGCATCTGGATGCCACAGCTTTGTAACAACCTAGGTTTCTTTGCCTAGCAGGCAGTGGTGTAGCTACACTTGGGCCTGGGTTGGCTAGTGCTTTACCCAAGATTTTGTTTGCTTACTAATTAATACATACTTGACTTAGATTTCTGAAAAAAGTACTAATGGTGCCCTACCTTCTATGGTTGTCAAAGCCTTCACCTTAATGGTGCCCCGCCTATATAGATTTTCTGGCTCCCCACTGCTAGCAGGAACCCGAGATTAAAAAAATAGAGCTAACGGCAGATTCCCGGCATAAGAAGATTCTTGCTGTGACAAATCCCAAGTTTGCACTTGGCTGGCAATCCCTCTCCATCACACCAAAAATAGAACTAAAAAAAGAAGTGTTATCCCCAGCTGTGCAGGGCCTATGCCTTCCACGATCTAAGGCCGCTCCTAGTCATATGTCGTCACTTAACAAGATAAGAGTCATTAGAATCCCACATTAAGTCAATGGTTCTCACACTAAATATGCGAGATTAATAAAGAGATAAGGAACAGAAGGAAAGGTGCTTTGGGATTGTGGTGTCTTTTTTTAGTACTGAAACAACAGTACCAAGTTCACTATTCATCGGTATTCAGCAGAGCAATTATAAGACAAAACTCGTCAAGCAGAAGACTACATCTAGACATACCTATAGTATGCATTCCAATACTATTCCTGAGATTTTATCTAGGTTTCACGCCCCCTCCCTATTCAGAGAAGAAGCTGCACTTCTATGCGGCCTTGCTCATTCACGAAGTCACGTGCTAACTGCCACAAAAGTATCCTTTGTAATAACCTGAGGACTCAGGTCTGAGAGATCATAAATGACTGATTTAAAAGAAGGGGCAAAGGATGTAAAAGCAAAAGAAAAAGATGATTCTGTGGCTGGAGCAGTACAGCCTTGAGTTGAGCAGTGTTCGATTTTTCATCTTATTTGAGGTCAGCAGAATGGTATCATCAGATTGGGGTCCCATTCCATGGTTGTACTGGTTTTTCACTAGATCCATTTTGAACTCAAGTAAAATATTGGTTTTTTCTCTTGCTACTAGTAGACCCAACAAGGTCCAACAACATGAAGAGACAACCCCTCAGAATAGAGATTAATGAGTCTAAAAAACTTTAGATAATTTGTAAATATGGCATTGATATAATGAAGTTTGAAATTCAATAAAGGTGATAGATAGGGAAGAAACTAACAAGTGAACATAAATCTCATTGGAAAGCTTACTCCTAATGCATGAGGAGTCCATATAAAGGTGGTTTGGCCTTCCACATGGATGCAATAAGCATCTGCAGCAGCAATATGGTCAGCTAACAACCTAAGCAAAAATGAACCAAAAGAAGCATTGTATATCCTATTAACTATTAATCATTATCTCTGACAGCAGTAGCTAATCCATCCCAAGAATATTTGAGAATGCAAGCACATAGCAACCATATTAGGTCCAGTACTTCTTACGTCACAAGTCTTGGGAAATAATTCTAGTTCAGATACAGGCTTGAGATCAGAAAAGCAATCTATTTAGCGTGCAATTAAGGAAGAGGTGGGAGGATAGCTGGAGTAGTGTAGACACCCTATGACAGACAGTAGATAATAAGATAAAAGGAGGATACTATCCTTTGGGGATGATATCCACTATACTCTATTCACACCCATATATGAACTCATAACATCAATATGCTTGGACTGTGAGGAGTCTAAACTATAACAAGAATCTTCATTAGATCCAACAATCAAACGGAAATTATCTCTCAGATCACTTTGGGTTTGGCCTACTTCATAGTTTTTGTGGAATTGGGTTCAAGTAGGGTTATTCATGGGGTGATATCATTTCTGGCCATTTTATATTATTAGGTTGGTTCAGTTCAAGTCAAGTCAGAACCAAAGTTGGGTCTACCAGGATAATTTATTGGGCCAGGTTGCCATGATGATTACTATTATAATGGGTGATCTGATGGGTATAGATTATCTCGGATTGTTTACTTCTATCTAGTTGGTCCTGGTTCCAACTATAGTTGGGTTCAATTTAGATTTATATCAGTATCTGATTAATTTTCTGTCAGATTATCTTAGTTTTTTACTGGATAGTTTTTTGCCTCCATCATCACCATGGAGGGTACTTACCATATTGACGGATGGTGGGTGATGGAGCCATGGGCTTTGGCACCTTTCAAAATCCTGAATTTGACCATTCTGCACTTGTAGGTTGGGGGGTTGCTTTCTGGAGTGTAGGGTCTAGGTGAGTTTAAAGTGTGTTTAGGTCCATTAGAGGTCGGCTCAATTTAGGTCTCATCAGGTAGATGTAGGGCTGTATTATATAAATTTTGGCCTCGTTAGGTTAATTTAGTCCTAACACAATTTATTTTGGTCAAAATAATTAATTATCTGTGAGTATTCACTAGTCTATTTAATGGCCAAAACATGAATTTTATTCCAGCCATCAGTTGAATCTGCTAAAAGACTGACTAGTATACCCATGATGGTCCCATGTCAAATAAATGTCATATGCTTGCAACCTACTATTAAAGAATGCTTCAAGTCACTAGGATTCCTTCAATATTCTATGATTTGCTTCACTATCATGTGAGTATGATGCCTCCACCATTTGCTAAGTTTCAACTTCACTACCTACTATTGACAAAAAATGATAGGCTTTCTTTGACTGCCCCATCTTCTGCAATCACTCATGATCGAGTGCTAGAAAGTTCTAGAGATGAACTAAAGGCAATAAAAATGACTAGCAAAGAGAACGATTACTGAAGTTTACCTCTTTTAAAGTGCATACATTACAGCTAGACTGTATGTAATTCTACCTCAGGTTCAACAACTGCATTGGGGAAGCACCTACTATTGTTATATTGAAGAAGACTGATAAGAAGGAAACATACTATAGAAGGTATATAAATGCTAGGCACAATTATCAGTTACAATAAGATGAAGTTAAGTTGAACATGACTAAATCTATCTACAAGATGAAGTTAAGCCATGAACCTTTATAGGCCAATCATGCTTCAGTTCTGACTTTGAACCCCTGGTCAAAATCTTCGTGTACTCTTCTGACAAGATGAAGTTACTATGTTCCAAGCACATCCTCTAGTACTCTTCTTACGTCACCACCCAGCTAATCTCATCACTGCAGAGTGAGATACTAGAGGGAACAATGAATGTCTAGGAATGAAAAGAATGTATCTATGGTGTATGTCTTGTTGTACCATGCCCTAGAAATGATTGATGATGCCATATGTGGGTACCACACCCCACCAAATGATAACTAACACATGGAAAAATGAAACTGAACGAAAGGAATGGAAACAAATAAAAATAGCGTTCTACCTAGATACATCATCGACAGTCTTCACTTGAGGAGATTGCCGCTTTGTTCTCACTAGGTCTTGCAATGCGTGAAATAGGGATAGTTGAAGACCTGACCACAACACACGATGTATATAATTAGTAACTACTCTAATAACAAAAGTTCAGTAGCATTCTGATAGATATCAATCATAGTTAGTTTTCTCTGTCATTTAGAATGTCCAAATAAAATGCCAATTAAATTAACAGAAGGCATTCAAGAAAACTAAATAGTGGAGAGAGTATCCATTATCTATTCTGGTTGTTATATCTTGAAAGTTGGACTTCCTTGCTTCTTCAAGTCAAGTTGAAACATTTGATAGATGACACTCTAAGACAAAACATAACAACCAATGGGTAAATGTAGGCATACAATATGCTCAATTATATATAAAACAATAAAAAGAGGGGAGTATACATGCACAAGTTAAAAGGATTTCACCGTTTATTTGGCTCATTCTAAGTGCCCCCTCTCCAACTTATAGAATTACAGTTTTGTCTAATATAACCATCTATTAGCCTATTACATTCCACATGGTATAAGAACAGTGATCCAAATCCATAGCCATTAAATAAGAAATAAAAAAAGGATCATATCCATCAACAACTGATAAGAGGGGCCCTTATTCCTTAGTGTGTTTCCCATTGTACTTTTTCCACTACTAGGATCATTTGTTATTGTTGTTGTTGTGTGATTCTTAATTCTCAATAAACCCTCTATTGCGGTCACAATGATATCAGTCCCTACTCTCTGATCACTGTCAAGGAAGTTGGAGAAGCCCTGCTACCATAGTCCAAAATCAGTATTCAAGATAAGTTTGGGCGAGCTTAAAAACAAGAGCTACTAAATGATTAACCAGGACATTCACAAAAGGCCATAGGAGGTTAGCTTATCTTCACCTGATGTGAGTTGTTCTATGGACCTAGTGTATGTTGATTCGTGGTGATGGACCTACTAAATTTATGCATGTATTTACACACACACACACACACACATATATATATATATATATGTATTTATATATGTTAAGTATATGCATGTGTATATAATAGAAATGGCTATATACAAGCATGCCCAAATGAAATAGAAATTAATTGTGAAAATAAATAATGATAATAGACACTAAAAACCCACCAAAATACTAAAATAAATATGTATACCAATAATGATATATCAATTCTTTTGTATACCAATAATGATATATCAATTCTTTATACTATTAGAATAAAAGATGTCATCGACATCTAAAATTAAGGCGATAGAATTTTGAATTAGTAGGAACAAGGAAGAAAAACTAGTTAACAATAATACAAAATTCACCGACATGGTGAATAAGAAGGTAGCAATTGGTCCCTCACTCTAACAAAGTTCCCTCACTCTAACATCCAATTGGTCCCATTATCACCCGTATCTCACGCCCAATGGCAGTTCTCCTTAAGGGTTGGGCTGCCACAAACCCCCAAGACATTTGAATAAATATTTTATACTAAGATACCATGTTGAAATATCTAAAAAGTATTACGTTAGACTATTCTAATGGTCCCCAAAACATGTTGAATATGATAAACAGTTAGTCAATTAGGATTTTGATCATACAATGCATTCAATTTTCTCTCAAATAAATTTAGATGTAAAATAACAATAAACATTGGGCAAAATTATGGTTGGAGGAAGTGGTCAAGTATCATTTTTAATTATTTTTTATTTCAATGAGATGTCTTTGTTAGATGTAATTGCAATCAATCATTAAGTATAAATTCAAATAAATAATAGACAATTATAACATACAAAATAGTGATATTCAATGTACTTAATAAATTTACCATTAACAAAAAATCAGTGTGAGTTGGTGAAAAAGGGATAACTATCTAAAATTGAAAATTTATAGATAATATATAATGAATAAACTTCAATGTCATTAATTACAATTATAGTCATTATCTTATTATAGATTGTCTTCCCATTTGACAACTTTATCAGTTACATACATATATGGTTTGATCTATGGTGAATAAAAATGAGATGGGATATATATATATATATATATATGCAAGGTTTGATCTATGGTGAATATATGTATATAACTTTTACATATATATTACTTATATTAATGTGTTTTATTTGTACTAGATTTAGATATAGTACTATAATAAGAAAAGTATGATATAAAAGTAGATCATTTATACTTTTAGTGTGGGATCTGATTCACAAAATGAGATTAACTAAAGAGGAAGCGAATTATTAACAGCGGAATTATTGAAAATCATTATAAATTAAAACCATTTATCAAGAGATCCATTCATAGGAAAACTCTTTCATTCAGAACCAAAGTAAATTATTACATCCTGGTTTACTAGTACATCTCTTATACCGTTTCTTCTCGAGAGTTACAATATTCACTACTCTGTCTCAACTATACACATGTAGTATAAAAAATCTCGAGGCATCAAGCCAAAATCTCAGATCAAATTATCAACGCACTAACTCCTAGGACCCGAGAGTATAGAGACGACTCATAGGACTAACTATACAAAACCAGACAACCAATGTCTCCACCTGATGGATCACTGTTGTCCTTGTGACTGCTGCTGCTCTTCCCCTATAGAAGGGTTTCTGCCTTGTTGTTTGCGTCTACCTAAAAACATTGAATCCCATGGGGGTGAGACAATTATAATAATTGTCCCAGCGGGAGATATAACTCTCCGCCAAAACATTATCATTACAGTTTAATAGAAATAAACTAAGCAGTGGGATAATATAAAATAGTAGCAGATGAATCAACATCTATGCAGATTAGAGCAACATTCTTATGCAAGTATTTCAACTATAACTTGATAAAGCAGCATACCTCTTATTCAATATGAATTAAAGGAACATAAGTACATTTATGTATCAAGGACATGCTAAGCAATATAACATCAACCAGTGGTTCTCGTATTTCAATCTTATGCAAATACGCTACACGGCTGATTATATTTTACAAACATATTTAAGCTCTGAGGAGATGAGGTATACTGCTCATAGTCCAACCGACCATTTCTAGAATCGAAATCGGTACCATAAATAGGTCAATGGAAGAGACGAATTCCCATGACCTCCCACATCCTGGTCAGTACGGGACCACAAGCATGACTTATGTTAACTGCTCAAAATAGCTTTCCAGGGTATACTGGAACTTCGCTATAGAGTTACATCATCAACTGCACTCTCATAGGCAATCGAGAGAATTAATGTTTATCTCCATCGACCTGACATTTAAATATCATTGGGAGATTAATGATACATCCATCCCAACCATCGGGAGATTTGTGATACATCCATCCTGACACATGAAGGATTGAGAGGTTTGATGTTTACCTTCCCTCAATCTCTTCACAAGGATGTAAGGATATTTTCACCCATTTACCCCCACATATTCTGAATATGCGAACTCCAAGAATTCCATAGGAAAGCCTGTTTCACCATCACCAGCTTCTGACGATGATGGATCTATGGTCAGAGCACTACATGAAAAAATTTCACTTGATTAATTAAGTACATTTTTATATTCTTTTAGCATCAGGCAAGTTCTCAAACATAACTTATTATGAAAATACTATAAGGAAACATGTACTATTTTCATCAACTACTTAACAGTCTTTAAGAGACATTGGGAACTCAGTCCCTCATTTCAATATTGGGAATTATCATCCCTTCACAATCTCATCACCATAATCATATGGCTTCGGGTAATTAAACCCTTGATTCATCATTAAGCAATGTTACCAATTTTCCAGGTAACTATCACCTTCAGGTCAACTGACCAAGGCAAACATGATACTTGCTATTACAAGCATCACACATGGTACTTGAGGCCCATTAACTCTCTTGTTACCTCTTACCAGGAAGCAAGGTATATTATGGCACACAAGGCCCAAACACAATAGTGAATTAAATATCATAGCTCATACCTGGCCATGATCATCATTTCAACATACCTGCATGGTTAGCATAAATGATAACAGTGATATCAATTGCATATCAATAACATGTATAACAAATATGAATTCACTATTCATGGGTAACACCATTATTCCCTTACCAGGGTTAGGGTTTCCCATTGCATGTCATTTGAGGATATTCATCTCATTATCCACATCAAGATTATGGTTTATTATCATATTGCCCAAGATTAGGGTTCATAAAGCATTACATAGAATTACCCTGGATTTGAGCTTCACAGCACATCAAACATCAGGGTTTCTCATGAAAACATCATTAATTATGTCTTCACATAAATCTCATCCCAGAATAAGGACTACATTCCATAATCTACAATTAAGATTTACTATTCATCCCAATTAGGGTTTCATGTTCCATTGCCCATAATTAGGGTTTACTATTCATCCCAATTAGGGTTTTGCATCACATTACCCTAAATTAGGTTTGCACATATCAACACCCTAGATTAGGGTTACATCCATACCCTGGATTAGGGTTTCAATTATGATTGCCCTCAATCAGGGTTAGGGTTCAATAACCTTATCAATTAGGGTTTATACTCATGATTAGGGTTTCATGATCTCTTTACTTAAGGATCATACCCTTAATCACCACATGAATCATACTAATGTATGAATTCCATCCTATCATCCTCTCAACTTGATTAGGATATATTAATCCTTCAGTTAAGTACATACAACTATGATTGACATTGTGTACCAAGTCATTGTTATTATAAACAATTAGGGTTTATCCCTTAATTGATACTAATCACTTAGGCACTATTAGGGTTTCAACCTTTGTACCTTCATTGATTACTATTACTAACAATCATTGGATTATTGGAACAATTATTACCTTCAATATCTAAATGATTGAACCACATTCAACCTTCATTCGGTTTCAAGGTTTCATTACGAAACGGTTTTGAAACCGTTTAACCCCAAATGGTTTTGAAACCGTGTGACCCCAAACGGTTTCAAGACCGTTTGGTCTCAAATGGTCTCAAGACCGTTTGGGCCAAATCAGTCCCAAAACTGCAAGGGCTCTTTAGGTCATTCATCAATCCAATCAAATGCAATTGCACCATTGAATTGACTATTGATTATGCAATTGAAGGATTAATCAATCAACACCATTAGATCATTATCTATTTGTCAAGGATCAAACACTAACCCATCAAACAGTTTTGAAACTGTTTGGTCCCAAATGGTTTCAAGACCGTTTGACCCAAGTTGTCTTGAAATCATTAGGTCCAATCAAGGATTCTTCAATCAACTTGATTAGGGTTTCCAAATGAAGGATTGTACACCCATCAAATCGATCAATTGGATCCATTGGATCATAATCCAACATGCAACTAAGTTCAGATCTCAAACGGTCAACTAAACCAAACTGTCAACATAACCAAACGGTTTGGAGTATAAGTCATCAAACGGTTTGCAAACCGTTTGGTCTCAAACAGTTTGGTGTAACCGTTTGGACAAAAGGTCCAAGACCGTTTGCCATTGTTCTTGGTTGAGGTGCGTGATTATGAACATGTTATCATATTCAACCTTTAGACTTACGAAAACTACTGCCATTTCCATGGAAATTCCATCAATCAAACAAAGCTATTGCAAGAATAACAATTAAATCAATTGAATTGAGAAATCGATTTCAATGACAATGATTAAGGGTTCAAGTTATATAACCCACCTTCTATTAAGCTTCAAAGCTTCAAGCTCCATGGCTCCAATGGTGGATGAAGCTCTAGAAACCTCCCAAGGTCTGTTCGCAAGCTTTTGGAGTGAAAGGATCGGCTAGGGTTGAAGATGGAGTGAAGAAATGAAGGAATTATGCATTGTTTTATGATTTCCACCATGAAATCAAGAAGAACGAAGGTCAAGAACTTACCACATGTTGGGGGGGTCATCTTCCTGATGTTACTAGCTCTCGTGGTCATTTTTGCAAGCAAGGAGAAGAAAAGGATCCGAAAGAGTCCTTGGTTTGAGTGGTAAAGGCTCTTTTATAAGAAAATCAATGAGAGAGAAAATATTTTTATAAAAATATTTTAATTCCAAAATTGTTGCCACCACTTCCCCCTTGGTTTCTTGCATGAAAAGGAAACTATATCCCCACATAGATCCCTTCCATTATCCATAAATTAAGGGAAAAGAAATTAAGCACCTTAACCCTTATTATAGTAATATCCATATTTGAGTGGAAATTCTTTTTCTTATAATAAGGTGAGTGGAGTTTTCACCTCCTTGGGATATTTCGTGGTCCTTGCAAAGCTCAAGGACTTCCACACACATCTGAATCCAACCATTTTAATTTTGGTTGAAGGCCCTTCAATTATTTTATTTATTTTTGTATTAATTTGAACTAATGTTTCCATTATGCTTAAATCTTGATTATTTTAATATCAAGATTCTCTCTCCTTCAAAGAGATACAAATGAGATGCCCCTCTCATTCTCTTTACTCCACATGATGCCAAGAAACATTAGGGACCTTTTTGAAGTGTTAATTTTCATATTGCACCCTAGGTTTTGGGTAAATTGCACATTACACCAAAACTAGGTTTTCATGCACAAACATTGCTTTATCAATTCTTTCTTGGTATTCAGGCCATCACAAGCCATACCTCTGCATCATTTTCACTCTCATGATGCTTCAATACATGAGGAACACATTATCATGCACAATTTGCAAATAAACCCCTCAACTTGGGTAATTTGCACTTTAGTCCAAAACAAGCAAAATATTGATTTCAACAATATTCAAAAAAGACTAAAATTGCAATATAAGTTCCTCTTAAGCCTAATAACTTTTCAAAGATAAGAGCAAGCATATAGTTCAATTTATTAAGCAAAACACCTAGGGTTAAAACATAACCCAGGTCATGGATGTTACATGTTTATCCACCCCTTACAATGATTTCGTCCCCGAAATCATTAACAAATCATTAAGAGAAAAGAGAAGGATACTTCCTCCTCATCTCATCCTCTAGTTCCCACGTAGCTTCTTCAATGCCACAGTGATTCCAGAGGACTTTTACAAGACTAATGTCTTTCTTTTTCAACTTTTTGATTCTTTTGTCAAGAATCAACACAGGTCCTTCAACATAAGATATGTTATCATTTAGTTCTACTTCCACATGTTGTATAACTAACTCAGTGTCAGGATGAAACACTGGGTGCAATCTATGAAACTCAGGTGGTAATTCCTACTTATAGGCTACCTTTCCCATCCTCTCAATGATTGGATAAGGCCCCATAAATCTAGGAGCTAACTTCCCTTTCTTTCCAAATCTCAGGATACCTTTCCAAGGTGAAACCTTAAGGTACACCCTCTCTCCGACTTGGAATTCTAAGGATCAATGACGCTTGTCAGCATATGATTTCTGTCTATCCTGGGCAGCTTTCAACTGTTGTTGTATGACTTTAATTTTCTCAATTGTTTGCTGAACCGGCTCAGGACCCAAAAGTTGATATCCACCAGTTTCATACCAACATAGGGGAGATCTACAACGTCTACCATACAAAGCTTCATATGATGCCATGTCAATATTGTGCTGATAGCTGTTATTATAAGCAAACTCTATCAAGCTCAGATGTAGATCCCAACTCCCTACAAACTGAAGAACACATGCCCTAAGTAAGTCCTCCACAGTTTGTATCGTCCTCTCTGTTTTTGCATCTGTTTGGGAATGAAAGGTTGTACTAAACCTTCATCGCATACCCAAAGCTTTATGGAGTCGCTCCCAAAAATGACTTGTAAACTGGGGACCTCTATCAGAAACTATGGTAACTGGAACCCCGTGCAAACACACTATCTCATCTATGTATATATGTGCCAATTTTTCAATTGTATAGGTTGTTTTGACAGGTAAGAAATGTGCTATCTTTGTCAACCTATCAACTATCACCCAAATCGAATCATGACTTTTGGCTGTTCTAGGCAAACCAACCACAAAGTCCATGGTTATATGATCCCATTTCCACTGTGGTATAGGCAGAGGTTGCATTGTTCCTATGGGCTTCTGATGTTCAGCCTTAACCTGCTGACACACCAGACACCGCATAACAAACTCAACAACATCCTTCTTCAAACCAGGCCACCAATACATATCTTTTAAGTTATGATACATCTTGGTGCTCCCTGGATGCATAACTTACATTGAAGAATGAGCTTCCTCCAGGACTAACTTTCTTAAGTTATCAACATCAGGTAATACCATCCTATCATGGTAACAGACTACCTGATCATTAGAATCATGGAAATCATCCCGTTTCTCACTACCATACTCTGACCTAATCTATTAAATCATAGAATCATTCTGCTGTGCTTCTTTAATCTGCTCCCTCGGAGTAGGTTTTATGTGCATCTCAACTAGCAACCCGACTAATAATGACACTTTAAGTTGTACATTGTCTTGCCTTAAGGAGATAAACATATCTCTCTTAGAGCACACTAAGGAGTTTAGTCGTGCTTTATCTAAAGATGGTGTTGCTGATTTTCTGCTTAGTGCATCAACAACCACATTGGCTTTCCCTGGATGATAATCAATTGTACAATCGTAGTCCTTGATTAACTCCATCCAGCGGCGTTGCCTCATGTTTAGCTCATGCTGAGAAAATATATACTTTAGATTCTTATGGTCTGTGAAAATCTAGAATGTCTCTCCATAGAGATAATGCCTCCAGATCTTCAAAGCATGGACTACAACGACTAGCTCTAGATCGTGTGTAGGATAATTCTCCTCATGTTTCTTAAGCTATCGAGAAGCAAAAGAAATCACTTGTTTATCCTGCATCAACACACATCCTAAGACATTTTTAGATGCATCACAGAAGACTATGTACCCCTTTCCTTGCTCAGGTAGCACTAACACAGGTGCACTGGTTAACCTTTCCTTCAACAACTGAAAAGATTGTTGACACTTGTCATTCCAGACAAAAGGAATCTCCTTCCTTGTCAACTTGGTCAGGGGTAAAGCTATTGAACTGAAGTTCTTAATGAACCTCCTGTAATAGCCTGCCAGTCCTAGGAAACTTCTTATCTCTGTCAGTGTCTTCGGGTGTTCCCATTGTAGGACAAATTCTACTTTCTTAGGATCAATACGAATACCTAAAGCAGATATTACGTGTCCAAGAAAAGAAACTTCTGGCAACTAAAATTCACATTTGCTAAACTTAGCATATAGCCTATGCTCTCTTAGCAAAGTCAAAGCTTGACAAAGATGCTGCTCATGTTGTTGAGCATCTCTACTATGTATCAGGATGTCATCTATGAAGACGACTACACACTGATCAAGTAAAGGTATGAAGATTCTATTCATGAGTTCCATAAATGCAGCTGGTGCATTAGTTAGTCCAAACGACATAACTGTGAACTCATAGTGACCATACCTTGTCCTGAAAGCAGACTTAGGTATGTCACCTTCCTTAATATGTAACTGATGGTATCCCGACCTCAGATCTATCTTAGAAAAGACAGTCGCACCACACAACTGGTCAAACAAGTCATCAATCCTTGGTAGAGGATACTTGTTCTTTATAGTTACTTTATTTAACTGCCTATAGTCAATGCATAATCACATAGACCCATCCTTTTTCTTAACAAAAAGGACCAGAGCACCCCAAGGTGAAGTACTCGGTCGGATAAAACCCTTCTCAAGCAATTCTTATAGTTGTTTCTTGAGATCTGCCATCTCAGCAGATGCCATTCTATATGACGTTTGTGCTATTGGTTGCGTGCCCGGGATTAGATTAATCTCAAAATCAATCTCTCGGGGCGGTGGAACACCTGGAATTTCTTCAGGAAATACATCTTCAAATTCCCTGACTATAGGAACTTCAGAAAGATAAGGGCTCTCCATTGTGGTATCAACCACATGGGCTAAGAATGCAAGGCATCCTTGTCTCATCAACTTCTCAGCTACCATAGCTGACACAAGACATGTTGGGAGAATCTTTCTATCTCCCAGAAAGATCCATGTGTCACCATAATCTGTGAACACAGCTTGCTTGGAACTGCAATCCAAGACAACCTTATACTTCTCTAAGGTGTCCATCCCAAGGATTATGTCAAACCCATGCATTTCAAGTGGTATAGATCCACCTGAATGCGGTGATCAGAAAAGAAAAGATTGTAGGGAGAACACACTTCCCGCAATACTACAGATCCCAACAAAGGTGTTTCTAACAACATGCTATCTACTCTATGACTGACAATCATGTTGTAGTCATGAATCACTTATCGAGTGATAAAAGAGTGTGTAGCACCCGGATCAATTAACACAGATACGAAGCAGGATGAAGACATATCAGAATAAAATAGTTCCATCTAACCTATCACAACCCGAGGGTTGACTACTGCTTCAGGCTGATTCATGGCATAGAATCTAGCCGTTGGTTGCTGTTGACCCTGTGCTTGATTGTTGGATGTTGACGAATCGGCTTGGGATGCTTGTCCACGTCCTCTAGCACCACTGCCAGATTGCTGCTTCTGAGAGCCTTGCTGACTCTACCTCGGTTGCTGGGTCACATTCCTGACTTTCTCAGGACAGTCCCTCACCACATGACCTTCTCTTCCACATCTATAATAGGTTACATTCCTCCTCTGAGGTTTGGGTGGTCCTGTTACTGACATGGAGGCTGAGCTGTGGGCTCCCTTCGGTGGTAAACTACAGTTTCTACCCTTACTTGATGTCCATTGCGTCTGGGTATTGAACCTTGGTGGTGGTGTAGGCACAAATACCTTGGTTTCTTAAAACTCTCAGAACTCTGTCCTTGGAACTGTGGGTACTCTTTCTTACCCTTGGTCTGCCACTTCTCAATTACAAACCTCTCTATGCGTCTTACAGACTCCACAAAAGTGGCAAACCTCTCCCAGTTCTCCAGAGCAGACACCAGAGTGGTCAATTCAGCGTTCATCCCCTTCTCGAAACGCCGAATTCTCTCCTCATCATTTGATGCCATATGCGGACAAAACTGCAAAAGTTCCATGAACCTAGCTTCATATTTGCTAATGTTCATTGGTCCTTGCTTTATCCTCTCAAACTAAGAGATCTTCTCATCTAGATACGTCTTAGGAAAGTATCTAGTGACGAACTCACGCCTGAATTCATCCCATCCGATCACAACTCCAGGTCTTTTGCCTTCCTCAATGGTCCACTAGTGGCCAACACTCCCTTTTAAGAGATATACAACATGCCTGACCTTCTCATCATCAGGAATCATGAGGATTCTAAAAGCTTTCTCTAGTTCAGTCAACCATAGATCAGCATCTGCTGGGTCGACTGTACCAACAGACTCTATGGCTCCTACCCTCTTCAGCCGTTCAAAAGTCTTACCGACACCATGTCTTTCATCGTGGGCTGGTGCCCTAGGTGCAAGTAATGGCATTCTATCCGTCATATGGGTCATAGATGCCATAAACTGCCCAAACATAGCTTGGAAGGCTGGGTTCCCCATATCTGCTTGATTGAACTGGGGTTGTTCAGGTACATGTTCCTCCCTGTCTTAATCTCTTGCACCACCTCCTGGTGCAGCAACGCTGCTCTCAACAGCATGTTCATCGTGTGATCCAGACATCTTTAGTTCTTCTTCTCCTCCTATATGAGCAGAAGACACTATCAGATAACTGGAAGACACTAGAACAGACTCAACAACCTTAATCCTATGTCTTTGTAGACTCAGCGAATCTAGAGCTCTGATACCACTTAATCTGTGGGATCCGATTCACAAAATGAGATTAACTAAAGCGGAAGAAAATTATTAACAACATAATTATTGAAAATCACTAAAAATTAAAACCATTTATCAAGAGATCCATTCATAGGAAAACTCTTTCATTCAGAACCAAAGTAAATTATTACATCCTGGTTCACTAGTACATCTCTTGTACCGTTTCTTCTCGAGAGTTACAACATTCACTACTCTGTCTCAACTGTACACAGGTAGTATAAAAAATCTCGAGGCATCAAGCCAAAATCTCAGATCAAATTATCAAAACACTAACTCCTAGGACCCGAGAGTACAGAGACGACTCATAGGACTAACTATACAAAACCAGACAACCAATGTCTCCACCTGATGGATCACTATTGTCCTTGTGACTGCTGCTGCTCTTCCCCTACAGAAGGGTTTCTGCCTTGTTGTCTGCGTCTAGCTAAAAACATTGAATCCCACGGGGGTGAGACAATTATAATAATTGTCCCAACGGGAGATATAACTCTCCACCAAAACATTATCATTGCAGTTTAATAGAAATAAACTGAGCAGTGGGATAATATAAAATAGTAGCAGATGAATCAACATCTATGCAGATCAGAGCAACATTCTTATGCAAGTATTTCAAATATAACTTGATAAAGCAGCATACGTCTTATTCAATATGAATTAAAGGAACATACGTATATTTATGTATCAAGGACATGCTAAGCAATATAACATCAACTAGTGGTTCTCGTATTTCAATCTTATGCAAATACACTACACGACTGATTATATTTTACAAACATATTTAAGCTCTGAGGAGATGAGGTATACCGCTCATACTCCAACCGACCATTTCTAGAATCAAAATCGGTACCATAAATAGGTCAATGGAAGAGCCGGATTCCCATGACCTCCCACATCCCGATCAGTATGGGACCACAAGCAGGACTTATGTTAACTGCTCAAAATAACTTTCTAGGGTATACTGGAACTTTGCTATAGAGTTACAATGTCAACTGCACTCTCATTGGCAATTGATAGAATTAATGTTTATCTCCATTGACTCGACATTTAAATATCATTGGGAGATTAATGATACATCCATCTCAACCATCGGGAGATTTGTGATACAGCCATCCCAACACATGAAGGATTGAGAGGTTTGATGTTTACCTTCCCTCAATCTCTTCACAAGGATGTAACGATATTTTCGCCCATTTACCCCCACATATTCAGAATATGCGAACTCCAGGAATTCCATAGGAAATCCTATTTCACCATCACCAACTTCTGACGGTGATGGATCTATGGTCAGAGCACTACATGAATAGATTTCACTTGATTAATTAAGTACATTTTTATATTCTTTTAGCATCAGGCAAGTTCTCAAACATAACTTATTATGAAAATACTATAAGGAAACATGTACTATTTTCATCAACTACTTAACAGTCTTTAAGAGACATTGGGAACTCAGTCCCTCATTTCAATATTGGGAATTATCATCCCTTCACAATCTCATCACCATAATCATATGGCTTCGGGTAATTAAACCCTTGATTCATCATTAAGCAATGTTACCAATTTTCCAGGTAACTATCACCTTCAGGTCAACTGACCAAGGCAAACATGATACTTGCTATTACAAGCATCACACATGGTACTTGAGGCCCATTAACTCTCTTGTTACCTCTTACCAGGAAGCAAGGTATATTATGGCACACAAGGCCCAAACACAATAGTGAATTAAATATCATAGCTCATACCTGGCCATGATCATCATTTCAACATACCTGCATGGTTAGCATAAATGATAACAAGGATATCAATTGCATATTAGTACCACGTATAACAAATATGAATTCACTATTCATGGGTAACACCACTATTCCCTTACCAGGGTTAGGGTTTCTCATTGCATGTCATTTGAGGATATTCATCTCATTATCCACATCAAGATTATGGTTTATTATCATATTGCCCAAGATTAGGGTTCATAAAGCATTACATAGTATTACCCTAGATTTGAGCTTCATAGAACATCAAACATCAGGGTTTCTCATGAAAACATCCTTAATTATGGTTTCACATAAATTTCATCCCAGAATAAGGACTACATTCCATAATCCACAATTAGGATTTACTATTCATCCCAATTAGGGTTTCATGTTGCATTGCCCATAATTAGGGTTTACTATTCATCCCAATTAGGGTTTTGCATCACATTACCCTAAATTAGGTTTGCACATATAAACACCCTAGATTAGGGTTACATCCATACCCTGGATTAGGGTTTCAATTATAATTGCCCTCAACTAGGGTTAGGGTTCAATAACCTTGTCAATTAGGGTTTATACTCATGATTAGGGTTGCATGATCTCTTTACTTAAGGATCATACCCTTAATCACCACATGAATCATACTAATGCATGAATTCCATCCTATCATCCTCTCAACTTGATTAGGATATATTAATCCTTCAGTTAAGTACATACAACTATGATTGACATAGTGTACCAAGTCATTGTTTTTATAAACAATTAGGGTTTATCCCTTAATTGGTACTAATCACTTAGGCACTATTAGGGTTTCAACCTTTGTACCTTCATTGATTACTATTACTAACAATCATTGGATTATTGGAACAATTATTACCTTCAATATCCAAATGATTGAACCACATTCAACCTTCATTCAGTTTCAAGGTTTCATCACCAAACGATTTTGAAACCGTTTAACCCCAAATGGTTTTGAAACCGTTTGACCCCAAACGGTTTCAAGACCATTTGGTCTCAAACGGTCTGAAGACCATTTGGGCCAAATCAGTCCCAAAACCGCAAGGGCTCTTTAGGTCATTCATCAATCCAATCAAATGCAATTGCACCATTGAATTGACTATTGATTATGCAATTGAAGGATTAATCAATCAACACCATTAGATCATTATCCATTTGTCAAGGATCAACCACTAACCCACCAAACGGTTTTGAAACCATTTGGTCCCAAACGGTTTCAAGACCGTTTGGGCTCAAACAGTCTCAAGACCGTTTGGGCTCAAATGGTGTCTTGAAATCGTTAGGACCAATCAAGGATTCTTCAATCAACTTGATTAGGGTTTCCAAATGAAGGATTGTACACCCATCAAATCGATCAATTGGATCCATCGGATCATAATCCAACATGTAACTAAGTTCAGACCTCAAACGGTCAACTAAACCAAACGGTCAACATAACCAAATGGTTTGGAGTACAAGTCATCAAACGGTTTGCAAACCGTTTGGTCTAAAACGGTTTGGTGAAACTGTTTGGATCAAAGGTCCAAGACCGTTTGCCATTGTTCTTGGTTGAGGTGTGTGCTTATGAACAAGTTATCATCTTCAACCTTTAGACTCACGAAAATTACTGCCATTTCCATGGCAATTCCATCAATCAAACAAAGATATTGCAAGAATATCAATTAAATCAATTGAATTGAGAAATCGATTTCAATGAAAAATGAGACACCCCTCTCATTTGTATTCATTTGAACTAATGTTTCCATTATGCTTAAATCTTGATTATTTTAATATCAAGATTCTCTCTCCTTCAAAGAGATACAAATGAGACACCCCTCTCATTCTATTTACTCTACATGATGCCAAGAAACATTAGGTACCTTTTTGAAGTGTTAATTTGCATATTGCACCCTAGGTTTTGGGTAAATTGCACATTACACCAAAACTAGGTTTTCATGCATAAACATTGCTTTATCAATTCTTTCTTGGTATTCAGGCCATCACAAGCCATACCTCTGCATCATTTTCACTCTCATGATTCTTCAACACATGAGGAACATATTATCATGCACAATTTGCAAATAAACCCCTCAACTTGGGTATTTTGCACTTTAGTCCAAAACAAGCAAAATATTGATTTCAACAATATTAAAAAAGACTAAAATTGCAATATAAGTTCCTCTTGAGCCTAATTACTTTTCAAAGATAAGAGCAAGCATATAGTTCACTTTATTAAGCAAAACACCTAGGGTTAAAACATAACCCAGGTCAGGGATGTTACATTTAGGATAGAAGTATACCTATAGATAATTTTTTATTATTTTAAAAAAATATAATGACATTTTAAACATTATAAAATTATACATATTTTACTGATTATATTTACAAATATATTGTGACACCATGTGATATTAATAATTGTAAATATATACAATTTAGATCCCTCTTAGCGTGCACTAAACCTACCAAGAGAAACAAATTCACTTACATCATTAACACAAGAACAATATACATTAAAGAAATGATGGACATTAAAAAAGGATTTATTGCCCAATTTATTTATCCAGACTTCTGTCTAGACTTTTCTTTAATATATTAAAATTGGATAACACAACAAAAACATTTTTATTACAAAAAACAATTTATGCATGATACACACATGTTTGACATTGTCACACTATATAATGTTAATTAATCATGTTACAATTCATTACTTACTCAATGTAAAGATCTAAATTATATATGATCATGATAAAGTTTACAATATATTATCAATGATACATTTCTTAATATATTCTAGATAAATTTGTTAAAATAGAGAAATGTCATATATTTTTATATAATTTTTCTAATTTTTAGTATATATTGTGGGAACATCAATACTTCTCTCTATATTTCAAAATGTTTCTTTAAAATCTCTATATCAATATCTATGTTCAACTTATAACTCAATTTCTCTCTTCGCATTACCTACTCATTTTCAGACGATGTTGTGTGTTTGCCTCCATATTTTCAGTCAAATCTGTTTCTGAGTTTTTTCATTTTAAATTGTAGATTTTGAGTTTCCATGAACTTTATTTACAAAATATTATCTACAATCTTTCTTTATATACCAACTTTCCTCTTAATTTTTCTCCATGTTTTTTGCCACATTTTTAGTCTTGATTCTAATTTTGTGTGGCAAATGTGGTATAAAGTAAACGACAATCTTTCCTATTCATTCCCCTCTTATTATATCACTTTATCTACCCAAACTAAAAAACTTTCTCTTCTCCTCTAATCCAGTCATTCCCTTCATACTATCCCGTCTTTGTCAAATACGAAGTAGTTTAATGTGTTAGTAGTATTAACTTAGTGGATTCTTCCTATTATCATAATTTAATTGTTTAGCATTTACATTTTTCTGTTCTAAAATGCTCTCATAAACTATTGATGATGTAGTAGCATGATCCCTCATTGCACATATTTGACTTATGAGTTTAAGAGACAATTTTTGTGGGGAATGTATGCTAGTTAATCTTCATGTACGTCATGATGTTTCTTCCTTTTCAAAAATAGCATCTTGTACTGATTTACAATTTAGACTTATCCATCTCATTTCTACTCTTTTGATTTTGTCACCACTCTAATGTTTATTAAGCTAATTTTTTTAATAAAATAGGAAATGTGTTTCTGGTTGTTAATATGATTATTTGTGTTAAAAATGTATTGACCAATCACTTAAAAATATCTTGATTACTAGTTAATAAAAATTGAAAGAATAAAATACCATATTTTAGAAATATAATAATATATGCTAGTATTAAAACATTTTATGTTGGTTTTAAAATTATATGTCAGTAAAGTTACAATTTAAATATTTTTGGTTCATTTTACTTGTATCTACCAAATACAAGAGAGAAATTAGATAACATGTATGATTAATTACATTGTAGTAGACTTTAACTATGTAATGGTAATCCCCCCCCAAATATTCTTGTCAAGATCCACCACTTCTCACACTATTATCAATTTCAACATATGTTCGGTCAACCTAACATCGAGTAATCAGGAACATGTAATTAGATCCTTGAAATTCTTATCAAGATCCTCCACTGCTCACACCATTGTCATTATCTTTTTTTATCATTTTTTATGAGGAAGTTAATTAATCAGAAATGACACTGTATTGTTAACACAAAGAATGAGAGAGTCCATGAAATTGCAAATTTACACGTTTTTATTATCTAAAATTAAATATAATCAATGAAAAATTAATGTAACGTATTTCGTTGATCTTCGTTTTCCTTGTGACTTTCCTTTTTTCGGTTTATTATAGCCAATTATTTTGATAGGGCAAGCTCACGATTGGTAATCACATATGACACCTTTATTTGAATATGCCTATTACTGGAAAGATAGAAATAAATATTTTTGATTTTTAGCTTCACAGATCCACACACATCCATTACTTCTCTTACGTCCTCACACATTCTTTTATTTGTTTCAAACATAACTATAGTTACATGAACCCTTCTCTCTTCAACAACTCTGAAGCGCCCCCTCATACTTGTTGCTTCCTTACTTTTAGTTTAATTAACAACAAATGTAATACACGGTGAGGAGATGTTCAACACAAAGGAGTGAGCCTGTAACATCTAGGAAACCTGGAGGAGAGGAGAGGGGGCTACTCCAATGGGCGACACTTCAAGTTTGGCACCAGAGATTGATGTGTTTATCATAAGTCAAGGAAATTTGAGAGACAATTCTAGGATAACTTATAGTGCAAGATGTGTTTATCTTAGCACCCCGACGATGATATAAGAGTCAAGGCATCAATGACTATTCCAACCCAAGCAAGAAAAGCATCCTACAATTGCAAAGGAGGGTGTGCAATGTCCAATAATGACACAATTAAATCATCCACAATATTTCTTCTCCGGAAACTAATACTTTATCTTTCCAGGCGACAACATGGGGTGTCTTTACCGCTACAAATTCTCCAACATGGTCATAGATGGTACTTTGGACTTTCGAGGTTTAGTTCATGTGAACTAAGAACTCTCAAATTTTGAGTGCTTATGGGCAGACAACCACTGAACGACATGAGGTAAATACTCATATTCTCCCTTGCCACTCACTTATCTTTGTACCTATCCCCTCCCCTTAACAATATAGGTATTATTTCAAATTCAGATCTTGTTACATCATGAATGACTTTGCTATTGAGATAAAAAATTTAGCAGCACACCATGTCATGGTGTTCCATCCATCCCATATGAAATTCACCCATACTTGTTATATTACATGCATGAAGCTATTGCTCATGGACCTACAAGGTGATGAGTATCATCACATACAACATTAAAGTGGTAAGTTGTGTTTTTCATATTATAGAAAATTATTTATGTTTCTCTTTCTCAAATAAAAGAATGTGGAATCATTATAACTGGTGTTTTCGATAACAATCCATATCAGACCTCATGCTTCTTCATTATGTCAAAAATTATCAACACAAGTTTACTATCCAAGGTCAACTACCATTTATGTTCTTTCTTCTTCAACTCTTTGAGTTATTCCAGTGCCCTTATCTAAACGTTCATATAGTTTCTGATTCAACTCTCTCAGTTATGCTAATGCCAATGGATACAATGTTAATTATATATGCAATGTTATAGATGTAAGGTTGTTCTCACATTTTATCTCTCTTGATTGAATAAAACCTAGTAGTTGAAGAGAAAATATGTTCGAATACTCTTGAAATTGGCACATCAAAATGTTGTTTCTATTTACCTGATATTTATTTTATACAATGTCCAAAGCAGTTGAACAACACAAATTGCGGGTATTATGTGCTGAAGTACATGAGAGACATTTTTGATCTGAGAATTAAAAATATTCCTGAATGTGTAAGCTACTTATCATTATATTCTTTTAGTTTGTTCAAATTTCTAAATACATGGAATAAATGACAATATGTTGATATATTTGACATATGATTGTAGTATTATTCAAAGTGTATTGGTCATTGTTTCAGCCAAGAATAGATTGGCAAGGTCCGAAACAAGTGGGCGACATGTGTTCTTGAGCACACATAAGATTATGTGACATGAGGGAGGCATTTGTTCTTTAGCATAGACCAATGTGTCAAACCTTTGTAGTTAATTTTCAATCCGATTATAGAGTGCATACTCAGTACTTCGTATTACTAAATCTTTACATGGATGATTGATTATTTATTAAATTTAGTGCATGTTTTTTTTCAAGGTTTGATGGAAATTTATTCAATTATGTGCTTGTTTATGAAATGAAAAAATATAACCTCATTTTTTTAATCATTAATTTGATCAATAATATTGGTTCGAGATGACCTGATAAACTGTAATAAAATACAACAGTTAATGATATGCTGTAAAAGGTGTGATACTACTACGATCAACACATGTTATCTTATCCACACCTATTACAATGGGTGTGTCTGGAAAACAGACCCCTATTACAACATGTGCGTCTAGTGAACTACAACATGAACCACATGTAGTACAAAATGCATATATTACAATAGACACACCACATGTTGTATAAACAGACATATTACAATGGGTGTATTTATCGAAAGACAACATGCTTCAACTGTTATATAAACATGTATATTACAACAGATGCACTACATGTTGTAAAAAACCCTTAGTACTATGTGTGTGTTTAGTGAAAGACAACATCTTTCAACTGTTGTATAACATATATTACAACGGGTACACCACATGTTGTAAGAAACAACCCTATTACAATAGGCATGTTTAGTGAAAGACAACATACTTTAATTATTGTATAATATATATTACAAGGGTGCACCACATGTTGTATAAAACATCCATATTACAACATGCCATTCATTGAAAGACAACATATTTCAACTATTGTATAAAATACATGTATTACAACATACACATCACATGTTGTATGAAGACCCCCCCCATAAGATGGCATAATGTAATACAACGGCTAACACATCTTGTAAAATGGAAAAATGAACTATTGTAAAAAATATATATTTTTAGTAGTGGGTCCATGAGTATGCCTTTTATCCTTACCTGGAGAGTTTAGGCAGGTGCACAAGGATTGTATAATGGATAAATTCAATTATGTTCAAGGTTTGTTCAATGTATTTCAAGCAAAACAAACATACTAATCATAGGGAACAAGTAGCTCAAACAAGTATATACAACCAAGCAATTTGAGGATACATACATACAAGCAATTCCAATACCACTAGTTTGGCCAATACGAGGATAAAGCGTACCTTGATTAGAGCACAAGATTAACGACTTGAATTAGAAAACCCTTAAGTAACAAGATGGACTAGATCTTGGCAATTGAGTCAATATAGAGATCTTGATATTACAAATAAGTGCAATTGGATTAACATCAACAAGATTGGGCTCATTAATCATTATCATGGGGTTGGATGTGTCACCTAAGTTTAGGTACTCATTTCCTTCAACATTGTTTTCAATAACTCAAACTAGGTCATGCCTAAGTATTACCGATCAATATAGTATATCATGGGTTCAATACCACTTAGAGGGACACACCACAACTAGATCAGGGATATGTGATTAAAGTTTAAAGATCCTAAATAGGGCAATCATAAGATTTGAGCAAGCTTAGTCAACATAAGCATCAACATTATCATAACTAGTTATATTGAGTCATAATCATGCAAGATTGTCACAAATAGGGTATAGATGGGATCGACTTGACTTAGGCATCACAAACATCACCAATCTACTGATTTGAGATTATAATATAGAATGGGTGCTCTTTATGGCAAGATTTGCATATGATTGAAGACTTAGTTACCAACATGCATACTAGATCACATTTCAACTCAAGATTAGGGCATTTCGTCATCTTAGGTAACATGCAACTTCATTCTCAATTCTACGAGAATTTTTATGAAAGTGTTTCATTTGCTTCTCTTTAATGGAAATCCACATTGATAATAAAAAAGAAAAGTGACAAGAGGTCTTTCAAACTAGATTTTTCCCCTTCTTATTGGTTTTCTAATTCACTTTCAAATTCCCAAGGATCTTATTGATAAATATCAAGATAAGAGTAACCACCAGAGCTATTTGGATCCTATTTTAAAAAATTCTAGAACAAAAGATGTCTTCATATATGACATAAAAACTATCAGATAAAAATAATGATTTATATAATTCTTGGGTTTATATCAATGAAGAACAAAAACACAACTTGAACAATAATTAATAAATCGAGTAATAATTATAGAAAAACAAACAGGAGGTAGTTTTCCAGAAGGGATATAATAAGGATAAGATTAATCATCCACTTTTGGGAGAAACTGAAGAATTTCTTGGGAATCCTACAAGATCAATTCGTTCTTTTTTTTCTCTAACAAATGATCAAAACTTCATCAGGGTTCAAATCCTACTGAGCAGTGTACTAGAGATCAATTTTTTTTAAAAGTCACATGAAATTTTAGCCAACCCTATCCATATTTATGGATATCTTATTGTGGCCATATCACACTATGTATAATTTGATAACTCAATAACGGTTTTTGTCTATGGTTTAAGTCTTTATGATTTCAAATGGAAGAACCACAAATATTTAGAAAGAGATAGATATTGGCAATATATGATTCACAAGGTATTTGGGTGCACAAATCATGATAATTTACTAATTTAGGAGTTCACATTATCATTTTAGACATAGATGACCCACATGTGAGATAGAGTTTAGACTCAACACCAAAGTATCTATAAAAGGCATGTTTCTAGGTTCAAAGTACATCATAAAGTCAAATTAGGATGATAGCATGGGCAAGTTTGAATCTTTGTTAAACATGCATTAAATTTACTGATTTAGGTCAAGCATGAGGATTTGAGGCACATTCAACAAGGTTAAGCATTAAAGAAATAGTCTTTAGCATTAAAAGCCCATTTTAGGTCATATGTGCAAATATGATACCATTTAAGGGTGTAAGGATAGGTAAACTTCAAGTATTTATGCATATGGATGTTCAAGATACTGAACATAGGCTATCATCACGTTTTGGTATATAAAAGATTAAGATCATGCATTGAAATAGGATAAACATCTTAAAAAGACTTCAAAAGTATGCTTTTAGGGGTATAAGTAGAAAATAAAGAACATTTAGGTTCTAGAAGTAATTTTATTGGAAATTTAATATTTTTCAGATAAAAATGACATGTTATATGACCATATTTGGATGAATCATCACCAAGATATGGTTTTTCTAAGATCTACCTTGATTTGGGGTCATATTGAGTCCTTGGATTAAGATTCAAGGGTTGGAGGCTCACTGGGTGGACCTTAACTGGTCAGGGCCAACAAATGGAGGGACGCATGAGCCAACCTATTTGGGGGGGGGAGGTCTTCAGTGGCCCACACTTCATGTTGTGGCTGACTGCTCCACGAGCAACTGACAACGATTAGACAATGCTAGCCACCACCATTCACTGTCCGACCGTCCATGCCTGTGCTAGCCCAATGAAGGGCAGTGACTATCTCATCGGAGCAAGAACCAAGGTGAGAAGGAGGGCAGAAAATCTCCTAAAAAGGTGACAGTCAACCTTGCCATGGCCTCACGAGGCTGGCTATGACCTTGCTTCTCTGCGAGAGAGGTCGAGGTGAGAACCCCCTAATTTGAGCTCCATTGCGGCCCTGACGAGCGGGTGAAAGAGGGCAAGGTGAAGGAGGATCGGAGGGGAAAAATCAAACAGCTATCCAGGGTCTCCGACACCTCACAAGGCTGGGGTAAGCTTCATATGTGGCCCATCATGGTCAGAGGGGGCATCACAAAGCTCACCGGAGAGTTTGGTGCCATGGTGCTGCAGTTGGTGAAAAAGAAGGAAATGAAGGTGAAGAAGGGCACAAAGTGGAAGGAAAAAGAGTGGAAATGAATAGGGATGAGAAATGAAGGGATATGTGATATCAACTAGCATAAATGGGGCTAGAGGAGCTCATATTGGCCATGAAAAAAGTGAGCTAAAGGTTGTTGTACCTTGTCTGACACACAGTTGAAGACAACACAAGGGCTGTCGGATTGTGGTCCACTGTGGACCACAAATCGATCCAAGGGTCGTATGAGGAGATCCAATGTTTTAAAATAGGGCATTCTCGTTGGTCGAGAGAGAATGCCGCAAATTTCTTAGTTGTTCAAGTCAGCTCCCTTTGTCTTTCTTGGACAATATTGTACAATTCATATCTCCCAAACCGTAACTCCAAATGAGATGATATTTTAACCATCAGTTCAAAAATTTCTGAAAATTTCTATTATAAAATATCTTATTTCAGGTGACAAAGTTCAGGGGACTCAATTTCGGAAATGCACTTTCAAAAGTGTAATTATCAACTCAATTATAGTCAATTAAGTATGATGTAACATTTATTCAATTTCATTTCGTCAATTGAGTACAATGTAATTCCAAATCATATAATTGGGTGTGAGGGAGGTTTTCAAACATAATAGAGAGTCCAATGAGTCAAGATCTGCATTACTCTAATGAGAGATAAAATCCATATTATCACCTCAGATAAAATCCAGGCTATCACATACTCCCCACCTTAAATGAAATTTTGTCCCCAAAACTAAACCAATTCATCAATCAAGATTGAGATTTAATATTTTGAATAACAAAAATAAAAAATAATCAACAGTATTTTAAAATCAAGCAATTGAGAATTAAAATCATAGCATAGTCACATTGATCATCAAGTTAGAAAGATCATCACATGAGTCATAAATCAGGAGAGATTATTCTATTGATTGCCAATTTGGAGAAATCACTTTGTAGGTCAAACAAATTGAGTTCTTCAAGTCAATAGTAAAGCATGAATTTCATTCCCAACATTTGGGGATATACCTTCTACATTAGCTTAGGTGGAGCTATACGTCCATGATGGAGATTCATATTTTAATAATTTGAGACAAACATCATATTTCAATATCATGGTTTCGTGTTCAAAATCAGTGGAAGGGACCACCCTAGTCCACATGGAGCATAACCCTAAGTCATAAATTGCATGATTTAACATAATCATCATTTCAATTTTTTTGATATTTGGGAACATGAAAGTCATCAATTATATATCAAGGGTGATCTCAAGATTCAAATAGGGTTATCATAAGAGTCAAATCGACATCAATAATCACGAGTCAAGATTTCATTATTCAATATTGAGAGTCAAGTTTGGACACAAGGTCATAGGTCCAAATCTTCAAAGCTAGGTTTAGATTCTGACTTTAGACCTTAGGGTTCCATCCTTTCTAAGGTTTTATTGAGATGCCATACACATTTTTCTTGATGTTTCACTATCAAAATTCGAGTAGATTATTTGCGTATATTCTTTAACCTGGATTTTCTCCATCTCTTAGAGGCTCATGGTGACCTTCCCTCCCGAGCTTGGTCTTCCTACCGATCTTCCCTCTTGGGCTTGGTCTACATGGTGACATTCACTCCTGGGCTTGGTCTTCATGGTGGCCTTCCCTCCTAGGCCTGACCTCTTGGTGAACTTCCCTCCTAGGCTTGGTCTTCATGGTGACCTTCCCTCTTGGGCTTGGCCTCTTTGTGACCTTACCTCCTAGGCTTGGTCTTCATGGTGGCCTTCCTGCTTGGGATTGGACTCTTTGTGACCTTCCTTCCTGGGCTTGGTCTTCATGTTGGCCTTCCTTCCTGGGTTGGGCCTCTTTGTGACCTTCCCTCCTAGGCTTGGTCTTCACGGTGGACTTCCCTCTTGGACTTGGCCTCTTGGTGACCTTACCCCGTGGGCTTGGTCACATATTATTCATCACTTCCTTAGTAAATTTTCCTTTTGTGCATCATAAATGGCATGATTGGGTTCAAAGAATTATACTCATGGTATGTTCTTTCATGTTTTGTATACTCAATCCTTCAAACTTTAGGTGACATTCAAGGTTACATCAATTCTTTAACAAATTGGTTATGGTTAACTCATCCAAATAGGGAGAGTATCTATTATCAAATCATATTTCATAAGATCATGATAACATAGATTAAGATCGTAGTATGTCTACCATAATTCAACATTTTGTAAGATCAAGTTCATAATCGTGTTCCCTTTCATGATCATGGTAAGGAAATATTTAGAAATTGAGAAGTCAAATGATGCACTCCAAGAGTTAGAGCTTGATAGGGAGGGAGAGAGATCCATGTCCATCACATTATTCAAAATCTAGATTAGTAAAAGGCATATGAATTAATAGGGAAGATTCTCAATGTATCAAAGTCTTTCATCATGATTTTGAGAGTCCAAGAGCTTTGTCATTTCAAAATGTAATAATCGTACACATCAAATAGGGGAATTTTGCTTAATAATGTTTGAGATTTGGTCAAGAATAGGGAAACATGGATTCAATCAAATACGGACTTCATTAGGGCTGTAAATGCGTATGGGTAGACCCACGGACCCGCAAATCCGGACCCTTAAAAAACCCGTCACGGGTCTAATTTTTTGTACCCGCATACCCTTGGACCCATATACTAATGGGTATGCTTAGACCCAGACCCGCTAGACTCGTGTACCCGTTATACATAAGTAACTACTTAAATAATATGTTATATATATCATACTTTACTAGTCTAACTAATATAATTCTTGAGATTATATCCTACTCTAACCACAATAAGGTTGAGACTAGTCATATAATTAAGAGTTTAGTATTCTAGTTACAATAATGAACATCATATGTAAACTTAAATCAAAATGTCTACTAATTTACATTACTTTCTACATAAGTTAAATGTTATGATTATGACTACAAATATGTAAGCAATTACTCAATTAATGTTAATGTATAAAATATAGCATTGTCTAATATAACTACTACATATTAATATACTATATAATAACAATATCTTGTTCTATTAAATATATATAATATAGTCATTTCTCTTACATAAACAATATGATGTTTTATAGAACCACTTACCCGCATACCCGCACAGCATACCCGCTATTATTGCGGGTACAGGTATGGTGCAGGTCCAGGTTTTGTATTATGTGGGTCTAGAACTGGAACCGGACCTGCTAAATTAGATGGGTATGGGTATGGGTATGGCCAGACCCGTACCGTACCCACACCGTTTACACCCCTAGACTTCATAAACTATGAGGTATAATGTACAAATCCTTCTTATCTCATCTTATAAAGAATGTAATCATTTTACCTCAAACATAGAAAGTATGTGGTCTAGATTTGGTAAAGTTGAGTTAACATAATATGAGGGGTCATACATGAGTACTTAAATATAATAGAACTTTCATTTGTCATAATCAATTTTTAAAATTAAAGTTAGATCATTGCATCATCATTATGTTACTCAAATTTTACCATTTCATTCAAATTTTAGTTTTCCCCATACGTAAGCTACCCATAATTGAGAAATCATGTGATTAGTTGTCATGAGAGAAGAATCACATGAGGATATGAGGAACCAACTAGTCATCATCTAATGGGTGGCTTAGGGTAGTCCTTAAATAAGAGATAAGATGCTAGAAGAATCTCTAAGGTATGTAGAATTGGGTTATTAAACATGCATAGAAGATATATAATTTCTCTCATACCATTTTTTATAGAACGATTTATGACCCTAAGTCCACACTCCTAATGGCTACACATACAAAGGTGAGTGGACCTCGACGTACACCCCTAGAATGAATCACATAACATATGCATGAATAAAACAAAAAACAAGAACAAGATAAGAGATAACATGGCATAAAAGGAACTAAACTAGTACCTGACAAGATCTCAAGCCATGTATCAGCCCATGTGAATTCCATTTGCATGACATTAGATGATTCTAAGAGTAAGAGCAGTAGATTATCATAATAGAGTGGAAGCAATGATCGTAGCAAGATTCATGGGATACTTGTTACCTAAAAATATAAAATGGGTACACATCAACACAACTATGCTAGGTACTCTATAAAATACATAAACTCTTAGGTTTAAGAGAACATATATGCTTGGCAAAACTTGATAGAATGGTGAGAAAGAAATAAACAACATTAAAGACTTTCTTATTAACAAGACAACATGTTTTACATACATTTTGATTATACTAAACAAAATTTTAGTGCAATTTTACATGCTTTCCCAATGGAGGGGACCATGAGTATGTTTTGTGCCCTTACCCCGAGAATTCTGGCAGGTGCACAAGGATTGTATAATGGACAAGTTCAATTATGTTCAAGGTTTGTTCAACATATTTCAATCAAAATGAACATACTAATCATAGGGAACAAGTAGCTCAAACAAGTATATACAACCAAGAAATTCAAGCATAAATACATACAAGCAAGTTCAATACCACTAGTCTGGCCAATAAGAGGATAAAATGTACCTTGATTAGAGCACAAGATTAACAACTTGATTCAGAAAACCCTTAAATAGAATGTTTGACTAGATGTTGACAATTGAGTCAATATAGAGATCTTGACATTAAAAATAAGTGCAATTGGATTAACATCATCAAGATTGGGTTCATTAAACATTATCATGGGGTTGGACGTGTCACCTAAGTCTAGGTACTCATTTACTTCAACATTGTTTTCAATATCTCAAACTAGGTCATGCCTAAGTATTACCAAGCAATATAGTATATCGTGGGTTCATTACCACTTAGATGTTAATCCAATTGCACTTATTTGTAATGTCAAGATCTCTATATTGACTCAATTGTCAACATCTAGTCAAACATTCTATTTAAGGGTTTTCTGAATCAAGTTGTTAATCTTGTGCTCTAATCAAGGTACATTTTATCCTCTTATTGGCCAGACTAGTGGTATTGAACTTGCTTGTATGTATTTATGCTTGAATTTCTTGGTTGTCAAACATAATAGAGAGTCCAATGAGTCAAGATGTGCATTGATTTAATGAGAGATAAAATCTTGTTTATCACACCATATAAAATCTAGGTTTATCACACTCTCCCTCTCATCATGAGAGACCACTGATCTCCAGTCGAGAATCTCTCCTCCTTGCCCTTTTATTGACACCCAATCCAGGATGGACCCAAATCTAACACCCCCTATTCATATTCTACCTTGTATTAGACAAGATACGACAACCTTGTGTCAACTTTTATCTTGGCCAATCTGGGTCTTCTCGTTCTCAATTGTAACACCATTTTCTTGTTTTCTTCTCCCCCTTTCATTTCCATTCTTTTTCTTTGCTTTTCATGCATCATATCTCACCCTTTCACCCCTTCTTTTCCCGCTTTAGCAACTAGTGCTGCCATTGGAGATCCCTTTGGGCGTTTCATTCTCAGTCAGCCCCCACGTAAGTTGAGGTTAGTGATAGCCTCACACAACTACTGTGAGATAGGGCCACTACGTCTCGAGATTCCCTGGGTCCTCACCCTAGACCAGCAAGCTGCACCGGCAAACTCGTTACCGCAGTGCTGTCGTACAATCATCGCCTCATGCGAAGTTGCCCAACAGGGAGACGAGGCTCCTACACTTGCGTTTTGGGATCGTCCATCCTGGACCAAGCCACAAACCTGCCGCCCTAGGGCCTTGACTAGCATGTTGACTAGTTGCATGATTAAATACGTGCACAAGTGTATGAGTCAAAGTAATATGGGATTATGAGTCCCAAGTTATTGAACATGAGGAGTTGTGAGGTTAAAGACTACTACTAATTAAGACCAATCAACTAGGCCAAATGAAGTTTGAATTTGATTATGAACTAATGAAAAAATTAAGACTAAATTAATAATACAATTAAGAGTGGATTTTGAGAAAATGGATGGGAATATTTAGGATCCTGGATTTCACCACCATGTCACTATTGCACAAGATATGCATCAATTTATGAACTAATTATTATCAATTGAGTCAGGGAATCTATATGTACCTACTTTTGCAGCATAGCACACTAGCCTCTCTAGTACCAAACCTGCTTTCATATCATTTAAGTAGATAAGATAATGAAGAATGATCTCTCAATACTATCCCTCACCACCTTAAGCCCTCTTCCAAAGCATGATATCAATAATGTTGAAATAAATTCATCTTGTAAATTAATTTCTCCTCTGTAATAATTAGCTACCAAAAATTATGATCATGGTGATGAATCATGCACATAGAAAAGAAACTAAATTTATATAAAAAGTTCCAATAATAATTTTTTCCATAAACAGATGCAATCTGATACAATAAAGTACATTGGACTACTCTCGGGTTATAAAAGATGAAAAACTAGTTTGATATGTATGGTATGATATTAGTCTAAATTGAAAATATAAAAAACATGAATTTTAATATACAATAAATAGGAGAAAGGATTGATGAAGCCCATCACAGAATATGGAGTCGTTATGCTATTGTTTTCACTACCAAAACATCACTAAACGAAAATAGGGCTCCACCTTCTTTTTCTCCTCTCTTCTCCTTGCTCCATCTATCAAAATGTGTTTAGAACACTGATGGCATCCTTATGACTATCCTTCCTTACCTTAAGGTCCAGGGAAAGAAAATATTCAAGTTATAACAATTTACCATTAGTTTATTCATTAAATCTGGATCGTCTATAGAAAAAAGTTGGTATCACATACTTTGGATACTTCTTTTTATCCAAAATTGAACATCAGAGTTGGTACCACTGACTTCACAGTTGTCAATCATGATATTTTGACATATCTGGCAGCTTTTATACTTGTTTTGTCAATTATGGACACTCTGTTGATGCTGTCAGCATATAGTTTTGTGCCCACGACTTTGACACTTCTCTTCAACATTTCCTACATCAAAACACACAGTATTAGACCAAATAATATCATAATAAAATGTACTACTTATAAGAATGACAATCAAATGATTGATATCCCTATGTGGTAAAATATGAATGAAAATATATTCAACTAAGAACAATTAATAATGGAAACAACCAAATTAGAATATCAAATAACAACAATTATGTGTGCCTCACTAGACCAAGGAAGCACGTGCATCAAGGGTCATGGATCAGGGGTGGTCCACGGTGGTCCTCAATCCAGTGGTCACCCTTTTTGAGAAAAGGTAAGATCTCTCCCTCTCATAGTAAAATTGAGAAAAATGCTAGATCTTGTATAAATATTTATATTCATCATTTGGGTAAATATGGCATATAATATATGTTTTTATTAATTGAAAAGTATTACATCTACATCAAAGTAAAAGATAAGAGGACAACAAGCTGTGTCGCTTGTCCTTTTTGGATGGAAAATCCAATCCATTAAAAATGGTTCCAAAAGCTTAACATATGCTTTTTGATTGGAAAAATATGAGTTTTCCATTAAAAATGGTTCCAGAAGCTAGATATGCTCCAAATGCCTCTGATATCCTTAAAACATGTCTTTTAAGAACTTTTTGACTAATAAATGATGTATCTTGCTCAAATTTAATCTTGTTGCATCAAGCTCCATCTTAAACATTAGATCATTAACTTTTATCCACACCTTGCCTTGAGTAATGAAACAAATTACCTTTCTGTGGATGTGATTACTCATTTGACCTAAAAGTGACCATTTTATGCATATGCATGATGCTACTCAACTGATCTTGGAACTTATACATGTCTAATGATCATATGATCATCAAACTTCTAGATTAGTTAACTTTACCATCTTTTGAACCATGGGATAAAATTTGATCATACCTAGCTTTATTCTAGATTTATTTAATGAAATGTTACTATGATTTATCAATGGCCTTATTTTGTGAAATGTGCCATGTGATGTGACTTTCGTGGACTTTTAGTACTAGATCTTGAACCTTGTGAAAATATTGATAAAAATGATTAAAACAATATTGGTGACCTCAAATCAGTAACCTTCTTGATGCTATGTGGCTTGATTAACTAAGATCTTATTCTAATTTAACATGCACCACACTCATATTCTCCTTTTGACTACATGTAATATACATGTATCACCTAACATGATCGAAATGCACATGTTGATTTTTAAACTCTAACCTTACAAAAATCATGATCTAATGTTACTCATGTTATCTTAAAAATTTGAAACAATATATTTATTATACTTATAGAACTACATCCAACTCAATCTACTTAATTCTCTTTTATGATCTTATGACTTGGGAATGTGATAATATTGCATGAAATCAATCTAATATGACTAGTTATGATCTTGCATGATTGAACCTCGATAATAATCCAAATCTCATGCTTTCCCAATTTCCAAATTAGAGAATATCTTCACCTAGTAACTCTTATAATGTGGATGTTTCACCTAGACCTAAGGTATCATTGTGACACTTGAACTATATAAATAAATGCATGCATGTTTAATATGTTGGAATTATACTTGAACTATTTTGAAACATAGGCCTAGGGGAAATCCACATGACATAAATGGTGTTTATATTATCAAATCTTTACAAATATAAGACCCCATATTATATATTTTACATCGTAGACCCCTTTGAGTTAGGCCTTCCCTAGGAATCTTTCTCAAGGATCGTACCCTACTCACTTCTAACAAGGTACGTTTGATCTCTTGACCTTACTATGATATTGTCTTGTTTGTATGTATGAAATTATGAATGCTTCTATACTTAGTTACTTGTTTTAGCTATAGTTCCTATCAATATTTCTTTCATGTTTGATTGTACTATGTTGATTAACCATGAACATGATTTAGAATTCTATTATATAAACCTTGTGCACATGCCTGAATTCTCAGGGTAAGGGCACAAAGCATGTTGAAACACGGTTAGCTCATTGACTTTGGTCTTGACGCCCCTCACATAGAAATAGGGTGAAATTTAGGCTTTTAGCCTCAAAATGCCCCTTGAGAACCCTTCCTTTGGAAGTTGGTCAAAGACGTAATGTTAATAAAGGGAAAATACAACCTAAAATATGCTTCTTACAAAGAATGTCATTTAAAGTTTTCTTGCCTAGCTTTTGCTTAGTATAATTTTCTAGACAAGCAATTTATATGACTCTTAAAACATTGTTTACATGTCCTTTCATAGAATACTCAATGCTCTAGCATTGATACAATTTGTTTATCAATTTTTTAGATGCTACTAAGTGAAGATTTGCTACACACCTCATCAAGACAACTAAGCTATGAAATGTAACCTTCATAGGTAATCTTTCAAAGTGGTTATATATCTATGTCTCCATTGTGTAACTTATATCACCTCTTTTGGTTATGTTTGATCTCTTTCTGTTGCCTTAGGGATTTTTTTTGTACTTACAACCTTATGGTTTATTTTCTGAATGGAATGCTTTTTATTTTTATATATATATATATATATATATATATATATATATATTACTTGTGTGAAATTCTATGATATTCTAGGGACGGACTCCTGGGTCCTCACACCTTTGGTTGACTAGCCATTAGGAGCGATGATTTGGATAATAAATAACTCTGTGGAAAATGATACTAGAGCCATAAACACATGCCGCTATGTATGTTTAAGGCATAATACTTCATATGAACCTAGGGATAACTACAATCCATAATGATGAAAATAAGAAAATGGGTATAGTGTTAAATGTGGAGGTTCTAGATATAAATTACCTCTTATTCACCTAGTTTAGTGTGGCTAAGGTTCCTTTGCACACCTACCTATTCAAAGTGGATCTAAGTCTGGATTAGGTTTCTTCCCTTAAAGCTTAGAGAGTCTTCTAGCATCACTCTCTTCTTTGAGGAATACCCTAATACAACCAATTAGACGTGACTAATATGTTTTCTCATCTCCTCACTTGATCCTTTTTTCATGACAATTAACCACACTGATGAGAAAAATGTGTAGAATCCAGTAAAACATATAATTAGAGTATGTTTCTACTTCTAATTCGAAAATACATAAAGTTGGAAACTTTAATGCTTTAAAACCCTAGATTTTGATTGGGGATGAGTTTAATGACTTCAGTTGATGTTATTAATTAAAGTTTAGCACTTTGACATAAAAGTGGAGATATGAATCTGATTTTAGTTTGATAACCCATAGTTTACTTAATTAGGGTTTCCTAGTGTATAAAATTAGAATTAATGATAAATTAGGCTTTGCTAACCTAGAAGAGGTGAAATATGGTAATTAGGGTTCATTTGTGAATCAAACTATAAATCATTGATGAAATAAGAGTTGTCAATTCAAAAGAACCCAAACATGATAATTGACATGACTTAAAAGGATAAACATGGTGGTTTTAGTGTAAAAGAAATATATTTGACCTAGTTGGAATTCAATCATGCCTATGATGTTGAAATTAGGGTTTGTGGATCAAAATAACATTAAAAGTGATAAATGCATTATGGAGGCTAAAACCCTAATAAAATCCTAAAGTTAGCCTAGAAACCCTAAGGTGGGACCCAAGTCAATCTTGAAAATGTTTTGGATAAAATAATGACACATGGGTGTTATGCATTAATTTCAGGATCACCGATTGATTGCTTGAATGATTATTCTTGATTATTCTTTCTTGGACATCAAGTTGCTCTGGATCAGGTATGTGGTTATTTATGAATAATTGATTCAGTTTCATGACGTTTTCTCTAATGTTTGATCAATTGGATGTAACCTAAAATGTTGAGTGTTTATTTATGCAATCTGATAAAGTCACTATGATTATCACCACTAAATATATATGTGTATTCTCAAACCTACATGCCACCCTGATGTATGATGCATGACTAAGCCCCAGAGGGAAGGTCTATTCGGTCAAGCCCCAGAGGAAGACCATTGGGCACTGAGAGGTGACCCCAGGCACTAAGCTCAAGATGGAGAAGGTGACCTTTTGTCCCTTACAAGGACAAAACCCTAGAGAGGGTGATCCAGGGTTAGGGCAAAAGCAGTTGAGAATGTCACATTGAAAATGTAACTTTGGATTGTTAATAACTTATTTGTGATATTTAGGTTGTTTGCAATTAATTGTGAAATTTTGATTGTCCCCCACATATCGGTATAGAAATATACTGACCGAAGTTTTGTTTGTCAGCATTTTAGGTACAATTATTGAAAAGGACAAACAATAAATTGACATATTGTGAAGAATACGACTAAACAGTGCAAGGAGGATTTGATAGACAGACTTTATTGGGTGATAGAAGTCTAAATCCGAAATTTTAAATAGGTATGCAAAGTTTTATTTTATTCCGACTTTCCAGTATAGTTTTAGTAGAATTTGATAGTTATTTTTGATTAAATGTTAAACCATGGATCCTGAGTTATTGGGATAGAGGCTCTGATCTTTTGGTCTCCCTTGATTGGGGGTTACCGGGAGGCAGGGTCATTACAATTGGTATTAGAGCGATGGTTTTCCAGTTAATCTCTAATAATTATTAAATTTTACAAACTCTTTATAACCTAAGGGAGTTATTAGAGGATTTTCCAAAGACGGAGGTGCCTATAAAAGGATCACGGTCTGGGGGTTGGAAATATTTTCCTTTGCCCCACTAGTCGGTCACGAGGACTCCTGAATGTGGTGTGACTTCCTGGCCAAAGTCTAAGGTCTTGAGTCAAAATAAGATAGCTTTAGGATTCTCTCATCTATTTTGTCCCTTCTCAACCCTAGTTCAATTAAGGTTCTAAGGTTTAGGGTTTTTCTCTCTTCCTCACCCACTTGAGGTCAGGGTAAGTACGATAAGGATTAAGGAATCCTCCACAAAATAATGAAAAGCATGTAAACAATATGTCATGGACATACGTTTAATAGTTTAAGTGTAAACTAAAGATTAGTTACATGCTTAGGTTGAATGGTGTGTGTTTCCATGACCTCAAGATAGCCTTGAGGTTAAACCATCTTGTAGGAAGAGGGTGAGAGAGTTAGTCTTGGAGGAAGCCTCCAGGAAGAGGAAGAGACCTTATGCATCCTCTGAGGATGATGCTAACCCAAACCATAAGCGGTGGATAGAGAAAGGGATAAGACGATGAGTTTGATATCATAGTTGACCATGCATGCATGTACATGGGTTGACATGCATATTGGTTTCGAGTACCCGTGAGAAGCATGATCTATGTGAGGTTGGTTGACCTGGCGCCTTTTAGCAACCCAACCTTGGAAGGGTCGTGCTTGTTAGGGTGAAGGATAGCTCCTTCATTAAAGATGATAGTAGTAACCATATAGGAACCATGACAGGGATATATGTGAAGGAAAGAGGTATGTACCTACATAGAAGTAGACCTGTCAAACTGGGTCAAAATCCGCGGGTGCCCATGGGTCGACCCGTTTAAGTTGGGTTTGGGTCCTAAAATTTACCACCCGCTGGAAAACACCCAGACCCATACCCACCCGTTTAACTAGCGGGTTTCATGGGCAATCCGCGGGCACCCGCGGGTGACCCGCTTTATTACATTGATTTTATTAATAAAAATAATTATATAAGATTTAGTTATCAGTAAAAAAATATACACATGTTGCATATATGAAACTTGCCGCTTGCGTGCATTTGCGTCCAAGCCACTACCACTTGGTAGTAATAGGTTATATATATATATATATATTTGAATTCTAGTAATAGGTAATATTAAATATGTCTTGTACTCTTATATCAAATTTTAAACCACAACAAAGTTAACAAAACACATAGATTGGTTTATAATATTTTTTACTCATTAAATAGTTTGTAAAATTTATTCTTTTGTATTATTTTGTGAGAATGGGAGGCATACATAAGGTTGTGTCATCGTCATACTACAAATTAAAAGGGTGTGGAGTTGTTGGTTGTATCATCTTCATATTGAAAATTAGAAAGGGCGTCGAGGTATTGGTTGTCATCTTCATACTACATAATAAAAGAATGTGGAGTTGCTGTTTAGAGCATGCCAAAGTTTTAGTCCTTTTTCAGTTCTCCGATTTATACCCCATCTCATTTGGATGTCTCCTTCATAATATACGTTGTTTAATTAATGTTTAGTTGTTTGGTATAGGTGGTCTTCGCTATTTAAAAGATGTATGCTTTTGAGTTAAGCTTCTAAAATCTGTATTATATTTGTTATTCTAGCATCTATACAATATTGGTAATTAATTCATCCATTCGGAGGTTTTTCTTTACTAGCATGTAGCATCTCTTCCCATGGGTGTATTGTTGTTTGATGCTCTTCTTATAGAAAATTTTTGGACAAATGAAAAAGGTTCACATGTCAATGTGATTGTTTTGTGCCATATCTTATGTAAACAAACATTAGCATGGTATTTTTTTTTAATTTTATATGGGCACCCACGGGCAACCCGCAACCCGCTGGGTCGGGTTTGGATTTATCTTTCTTCCACCCATTTAGAACTGGGTCTTTTTGACCCGCGAGACCCAAACCCGCAACAACCCAACCCAAACCCAACCCACCCACCCGTTTGACAGGTCTACATAGAAGAGAGTGGTATCAAGGTTGGCAGTAGGTTTTAGACCTAAGACAGATAGGTTGGGCCTAGTAGTTTATGAGATGGTCTTGCAAAGCTCAAGGACTCTAAGGTGTTGTTCATGTGGAAGAATAGTAAGAAGTGCATGATATACCTTGTACATGTTTGGTTCATGGTTGAAAAGTTGGGCATGCAATTAGACAGTTGATGCATAAGAAGTGAACCTAGGGTTCCTAGACCTAAGAGGGGAAGTAGCAGTACCTGGTACACCTTATGCTCATGAAGATGATTGAGTTCCTATGAATTGGAGAATGGCACCCCTCATGTTTAGAGGAAAAGGAAGCCACTTGGACTAAGATATATGTTTGATAAACCCCTCGCACATGTTGGTGATATATGTATGAGGAATAAGGAACAAGTATGACATGCCAAGGAACTTAGAGTGGATTAGTATGATGTCTTCTTGTTAGCTACATGCATAAGTGGTATGATAGGGCTAAGTATGAACATGATAATCTAAACCTTAGAAGTAAAGACGTTTGTGACCTTTGTTACTATCAAGACATAGTTTTCTCCCATCCTGGGGAGGGATCCTTCTATAGGATAAGTACCGGCTTTTGTTTAGGTTTATGGTAACCTAAAGAGGTCTCCTATAAGAGTTTGTTGAGCTAAGTGAAGAGTACATAGTATGAGAACGAATCTATAGACCCTTATGTGACAATCTTGAAGGGGCATGAAGATATGTTGCCATGGAGGTAACCTTATGGGGCATGACCAAGTTAGGTAGGTTGCCATGATCCCTATGTAAGGATGTAAGTTTGGCCACGTATGCCCAAAGAGGGACGGTGGAGTTTTTGGAAAGGGATTCAAGTTTGATATGTACCATGATAGATTCCTAAGTCTATACTAAGGTTAGGTGGGGATAAGACCGATGGGAGTAGGAGTTGTCTAATTCCCTAGTTGCACAAGACCATAGGGTCGAGAGGTAACAACTATCGTTGTCTGAGGACCATGGGTTAGGAGATTGATCACCTTCATGAGCTCATGGGACCCAAAAGGGCAAACGAGGTGGGCACTCCTTGGATGCATAAGGGAAGAGGGATGACCCCAAAAGTACTGGCACCCTACAGACATAGAGGGGATGACTAAGGATTGTGTGACAACCCAAGTGTGTTTAGGAACAATTTTCCATGGATGTAAACCTGATATTGAGATGTTCGTGATGTTGATACATGTGATGTACGTTTCAACTTAGTTTGGAAAGTGTACTGGAGATGAGTGATGCACCATCTCTACTCTTGGAATGGGATGAACTTTGTATTTGGATTGCAGCCAAATGCTTATTTCCTCTCGTTATGGGGGTGAGAGATAGGGCAGTACACATGCCATACATAAGGATAAAGATGATGTGAGTTGAAACATTGCTATGATATATGAGGATAGAGATTGTAGCATACCTTTGTAGAGGGTATGATGTATGGATGGTTTACAAACACAAAGAGAACTAAGGTAGTCATCATGAAGACATTTTATTAAGAACAACATGGAATTTATGAGTTGTATAAGCTTGAGTTGGATAGTCAAGATGATGAGCTTGAAGTTTTCTTAACTCGGTTAGACCTAAATCCGAGATGAGGATGAAAAGTGGAATATATGAAGGTTTATGTCTTCACAGTAACCTAGCACATAAGGATGTAAGGTTGTAATGGATGCTCTTTGTCGAGACGCAACTGTCTAGTTTAGCCAGTAGAGAGGCTAGAAGAGGTGGTTGGGTGAACCCAAAGATTGTGAGACATGTTTGGCTAACACCAAGATACAACCAGACCTGTTGGTCAAGTTGGTGGTTTCCCAGTTAGCTAGCCCAAATCTTGATGAGATAGAATGACTGTTGTAAGAACCTCAGATACACCTCTCAGGAAAAGAAGGTGGTGAAACCCACTAGAGTGTTATAGGGTTATTGATGAGTCACCCTTGAGGAATCATGTTATGCAAGTCGTTCATGATTTTACGTACACCATACACCATGGTACGACTAGGGTAGTTAAGGTTTACAACAGTACTACGAAGACCTGAGATGAAAAAGTATATAGATTTGCATGAGGCCAATTTCCATGCATGCCAGGGATTGAAGGCTGAACACTAGTAACCCAGTGAGTTGCTACGAATAATGAAGAGAATCTAAGAGGGAATGGGAGTAGAGTACCATGGACATTGTGGTGGGTCTCCCATAGACCAAGAATGGTCATGATGCAATATGGGTTATGGTAGATACCCTTACCAAGCCGACTTAACCCCTTGCCTAAGAGAGAGGGCATTGTTAGTGTGACAGATCAAGTTGAACTATATATGAGAGCGAGATAGTTCAACTACACCGTGATCCGAGTTTAAAGGTATGACCTCAAGTTCACTTCCATATGGTGGAAGTGGGTGCATGGAGAACTCGATACGAGGTTGAAGTTGAGTATAACTTATCACCCCTAACTGATAGTTAGTATGATCCAGACTAGAGGGTCTGATGAGAGTGTGTGTGCTCATTCAGGGTGATACGTGGGGCCAGTTCATGTCCTATGAGAGTTTGTTTGTGATGATAGCCACCATAGTCAGTATCGGGATATAAGAAGCTCTGTAAGGGAGCATGTGTCAGTCACTGCTTCATTAGTATGATGTTGGTGAAAGGACCTTGTGAAGGTCAGAGAGACCACGGTGTGTGCAGATGAAGTCACTTTGATCGTGTGATGGATGAGAAAGCCCAGGGGAGACATGAGTCGTGAGCTAATGTGAAGTAGACAGACATGCAGTTCACTATGCAAGAACATGTGTTATGAAAGACCAACCCCTTTGAGCTATAGTTGAGAAAGCTGAGTCCCCGATACATAAGTCCATTTGAGATGGGTTGGTGGAGATGCTTATGTTTAGTCTTACCCCCAAGATAATATGATGTATGACATGTTCCATGAGTCCGATCTAGAGCCCTATGAGATGTACCCGAACCATGTGTTGAGCCATGAACCTATTGAGCTTCTAAGGAGGCTAAAATATCTTGAGTCACCTACGAGGGTACGTGTGGCCAAGGTTAGAGAGAACTCAGATGTAAGAATACAAGATGATAAAGGTTCTTTGGAAGCATCATGGAGAGGATGAAGCCACACGGGAATCAATGATGGACATGAGCAAGTCTTATCTGGTTTGCTTGTTTGTATGCCCGGTGGAATTTTGAGGGTAAAATTCCTATAAGAGGGGAAGGATGTTACAACCCCAATTTTCGGGTTCTTTTGGGTGGAAATGCAATTTCCCCAATAAATGTATACTTATGTAATTTGCTTGATTTAATTGATTGAGTGGATTCCTTTTCTAAATAGCCTTGTGTGATTGAGTTCGTGGGCCTTGTTAGCTATTGGGCCCCATAACAAGAAAAAGGAAAAGAAATCAATTACTAAAGGAATAACAAAGATAATGAGAAAAGAAAGATGTGGAAGCATCTAGAAGACTAAGAATTATCCTTCAAGGAGGGATTTCATATCTTTAGGATTTCTTGGGTTACAAGGAGTCCAAGTTGCAAAGATAATAGGAGAAGAAAGAGATAAAACCAAATAAAGCATTCTTAAGAAGGAAAGTTGAGATAATGATGAAAATATAAGAAATATGTGGAAATATGGATAATGGAATCATTATGATATGTCAACTCCACATGGTTTCTAATGGTAAAAGGAATCAAAATAAAGAAAATAAAAGATTAAGAGAGAGAAAATATGTGTTTTTATACATAATACATGCTTTATAAGTCATTGACTTGCAAATGAAAAAAAGAGTTATTTTGTTTGAGTTTCGGCTTCAAATTTGGAATATAAGTAGATTAATTCTTTATAGATTTTCCCTTAAAATTTGGGATTAATTGGATGAGTGGTTTAGGAGATATGGATTTTATAAAAATCCCTAAAGTGTGGACAATATAAGAGGAAAGTAATAAATGTCACACATGTTCCTTTTTTCTAAAAAGAAAGGGAATTGGCATGTGCAATGACAATCATCAGATCCAAGATCCAATGACACACATGCATCGCCTAGCTTGAATAGAACAAGGAAAGAGCAGGAGGAATGAGATCTTTGATCTCAATTTTCTCACAAATCTGACCATGTACAAAGATGGGAAAGCCATAGAAGGATTCGGAAGAAGATTCCGAGAAAGCCTATCCTAGGTTTTAGGTGGTTTAGGAGGCTCTAGAAGAAACTCCCAAACCCACAGGGAACCCCAGCAATAGCGAAGGGTTGGGAACCCTAATCTAGATCCCCACACCTATAAATATGACCACCCTTAGTCTTGGCCAAGTCTCGCGAACTCGGACAACACGTTCCTAGCCCCAAACTCCCTCTATCTCTCTTGATTATCCTCTCTCTGATGATAACTCCACCGTGGCGCCACCGTGAGCAGAACCCAGAAGATGATGTAGGAGGGTAGGAGCGGGAGCCGTAGGATATGAGTGCACCATGGGCTCGCGGGGGTACAAAGGGCCGAGATCTTCTCTGTGTTTTGGTGAAGTGCAAGTAGGCACAATCTGTGCGAGCCACACGATCAATGTGCCAGTCGGTGCAACCATTGATTAAACAGCTGGGCTTTTTCCCGAATTAAGGTAATTACTCGCTCTCTGAATAGAAAATCAAAGAAATAGGTGAATATTGGGTAAATCACTAAAAATACATTCGTTGGTCGAAAAATAAAAGTAAATAGTGTTTTTATGAGAAAATTGTGTAGAATCCAGTAAAAATATAATTAGAGTCTGTTTCTACTTCTAATTCGAAAAATACATAAAGTTGGCAACTTTAATGCTTTAAAACCCTAGATTTTGATTGGGGATGAGTTTAATGACTTCGGTTGATGTTATTAATTAAAGTTTAGCACTTTGACATAAAAACGGGAGATATGAATCTGATTTGAGTTTGATAACCCATAGTTTGCTTAATTAGGGTTTCGTAGTGTATAAAAGTAGAATTAATGATAAATTAGGGTTTGCTAACCTAGATGATGTGAAATATGGTAATTAGGGTTCATTTGTGAATCGAACTATAAATCATTGATGAAATAAGAGTTGTCAATTCAAAAGAACACGAACATGATAATTGACATGACTTAAAAGGATAAACATGGTGGTTTTAGTGTAAAAGAAATATATTTGACCTAGTTGGAATTCAATCATGCCTATGATGTTGAAATTAGGATTTGTGGATCAACAAAGCATTAAAAGTGATAAATGCATTATGGAGGCTAAAACCCTAATAAAATCCTAAAGTTAGCCTAGAAACCCTAAGGTCGGACCCAAGTCAATCTTGAAAATGTTTTGGATAAAATAATGACACATGGGTGTTATGCATTAATTTCAGGATCATTGATTGATTTCTTGATTGATTATTCCTGATTATTCTTGCTTGGACATCAAGTTGGTCTGGATCAGGTATGTGGTTATTTATGAATAATCGGTTTAGTTTCATGACATTTTCTCGAATGTTTGATCGATTGGATGCAACCTAAACTGTTGAGTGTTTATTTATGCAATCCGATAAAGTCACTATAATTATCACCATTAAGTATATATGTGTATTCTCGAACCTACATGCCACCTTGATGTATGATGCATGACCAAGCCCTAGAGGGAAGGTCTATTTGGTCAAGCCCCGGAGGGAAGACCATTGGGCACCAAGCTCAGGATGGAGAAGGTGTCCTTCTGTCCCTTGCAAGGACAAAACCCTAGAGAGGGTGATCCAGGGTTAGGGCAAAAGCAATTGAGCATGTCACATTGAAAACGTAACTTTGGATTGTTAATAACTTATTTGTGATATTTAGGTTGTTAGTAATTAATTATGAAATTTTGATTGTACCCCACATACCAGTATAGAAATATACTGACTGACATTTTGTTTGTCGGTGTTTTAGGTACAATTATTGAAAAGGACAAACAATAAATTGACATATTGTGAAGAATACGAATAAACAGTGCAAGGAGGATTAGATAGACAGACTTTATTGGGTGATAGAAGTCTAAATCCAAAATTTTAAAAAGGTATTCAAAGTTTTATTTTATTCCAGATTTCCAATATTTTTTGTAGAATTTAATAGTTATTTTTTATTAAATGTTAAACCATGGATCCTGAGTTATTGTGATAACGACTCTAATCTTTTGGTCTCCCTTGATTGGGGGTTACCGTGAGGCGGGATCGTGACATGTATGGTCAACTTACTATGATGATTTGACATGTTTTATGCACATCATTTGAGTTTAGGGTATAATGAATAGAATAATTGAGTATGTAACCTAGATCCACCTTCCTTTACTTATACACAATGTAAATTGTTTTACTTGCAAAATATTGAGAAACATTTTCATGTTTTTACTAAAATATATATACCAAAAATTATTATAGAAATACCTTCCTAGAATCCCAGGAGTCAAATTGGGCACTAGTCCTTTATGAATGGCTAATCTATGTATCTAAATAAAAAAATTTATTGCATGTAGAGTGGAGAAAGGAAAAAAATGATGATGATTTGTCTCATAAGTTTTTACGTGCTTGTGGACCTTTTGTTCCATGATGTTAGTTGTTTCCTGGCCTGCTTTAAAACTTCTCCAAAGGATGTATGTTAGGGAAGGAACTCTAGTGAAGTTCACACATGTGTGTTTGCCATCTACCCTAGGGAGAAAATATTTAATTATGTACTTTCTTATTTAGAACTTCAACTACCACGATAATGCAATATTTTCTCTCTATTTATTCAATAGCCTATATATTTGTAACATTCTACTTATTTTACATTTCTCCATACACTCAATGAGTAGCTAACACTCTTTAAATAACAAACTTTGGGAAAGGGCAACAAGAAGAGAATAAATACATAAGGTGTTTATCAACATGAGAAGGCGAGTATGAGTGTCTAGAGTAGAAGATGATTTGTGGTAACTTGTTACTTTGAAGGTCTTGAGATTAAAGTGTGAGGGAAGTTTCTATAGTAGTGTACATGACAGAATAGTTTCATATACCCTAATTGCAAAAGTTAGTTTTCTACCCACTACTATATATGTTGTTAGAATTTTAAATTCATATGTCAAAAAACTAATGTAGGTTTATATCTAATGTCACTGAAAAGTGCATTTCCTATTGAGTTAATGTTTTCTAGTCAAAAAGTAAATGTTAGGGCCCATTCCTTTTTAGTTTCGAAGTATAATTATTGTCTTAAACCACACTTGGTGAAACTCTATCCATGGGTAGTAGGATTGACCATGCCATCATCTCTATGTTTAACAATACATGTCTAGGACTTGCCACCCAGATGATCGAAAGTCATTAACATTTTGAGAAAAAGGGATCTAACCAACTCTCATCAAGAAAAATAATGGAAGTCCAATGACAATCAAGAAACTAAAGCATAAGCATTAATATAAAAATATATAAAAATATGTACACATCAATTGTCCTGATGTATAAGAACGAATCTCCACATTGCAATTATCAAGTTACAATTATCGATACTATTTCTTAGTATTTTTGTATATTACAAACATCATTTCATATCTGAAGATATTACAATAAGATCCATCTTTTCTATATCATGTTGATCAAGAAAAAAATCTAATACAATAATTACAACATGGAAACTTGCTAAAAAACTACACATGATAACCTATCCCACACTAGGGCATATGTTCACTAAGACTCCACCTAAACTAATAACCAGCACAACACAACCACCATGTGGCACCACACACATGCTGCACTACTTTCACACATTGAAAACATTGTCAACATATTTTGTAAAATGTTGTTGCCCCATTGAGTGGGTACTTTCCACTCAATAGATAAGTATATATAGGGTGTTCATTCTTTATTACATGAACTACCAACAAAACGTGAATGTGTCATAAAATGATATCAACTAAGTGAAGAAATAATCTGTAAGCATCAACTACATGCATCATACATACCACATCTTGCTTATCACATTATCCTTGTATTTATAGATATCATTGTTATATTTTATCATTTTTATCTCTCATCCAGTAGAACCTTGATGAATGGATATTCATCATGTTTTATTGCATTCTTAGACTAAATAAAGACCTTATTTAGGAACCTTAACTCTTTTTTGAGTTTCTGTTAGGTCAATACGTCTTAAGAATATTTTTATAGTGTTTTCTAATTAATGTCATTTATTTTCTCTTATTTGAAGACCATAAACAATGCAAACTTAGTGATGCAAAGATTATCAAACCACATGCATTAAAATATCAAGTAGTCATTCCCAACAAGCACTTTGGTTATCAAGATTGCCAACCCCAACTTCGACGACCTCAATTGATGCCAAGACTTTATCAATGCTACCATGTCCACAACAATCAACTGACCATTGAAGTCTTGCTACTATGAAAACTGTGCTCAATACCCCAGCATGCTCGATACTCTCCAACAAACCCTGGAATTGCATAATAGACGACCACCATTAATAGCTATGACACACAATAAATAGCCTCAATAACAACCTTGTTTCTCCATCAAACAACGATTGACATCACCAACATCCACACCCAGATGTCGCAATGAACAACACTGAACACCAGGGATCGGTAATTGTTGACCAACCATCATGTCGAAGTGCATGACAGATTGATCCACTTAACATTGGGACCGACACATTAATTATGTGCCCCTTCAACTTCCCAACCCTAATGATTCATGGTGGGCACTACAATAAGAGTCATCTATCACTTTGGAAATGTCTAGAGACCAGATAGACAAAAGTTTGATGCTAGATCACACGTCCAAGAAACACAAGCAAGTTACCAAACTACCTATTCTTCTTCATCTCCACACCAACTGTGACAACTCCTCCAATCAATTGAACACCACCAGTATTTCTACGCTTGTGAAATAGTTGTTAACCAATTGACCACTACTAGTCTTTCTACACCTATGAAATAGTCATTAACCAATTGGCCACCAAGACCAATCGAACAATTCTTCCAACCTTTGACTGTGAGATATCATGCTAACATCCAAAGAAGGATCGATTGATTATGATTCCATAAAGCTATCATCCATCACATCATTCATCAATATATTACCACCATCCACCTACCACTCCCTCTGAGTCATGGTTAAGATCTAAGAAAAATAAGAAAATAAAGGGACACATTTTCACATACCATGCCATGTGCCTCCCACATGCATTAAGTATACTATTCATTGGGGTGTGGGATTAACCCCGCTACCCGTATTCCATGATCTTATTTATTATTTACTGTCTGGATAAACCATTGATTTAAATTGAATCATGTATTGCATGTTATACAATTTGATTACTTTTCATTCATGTCCATTATCATTCTAGGTATAGTTGACACAAACCTTCCCTAGGTCATCCATGGTTTCTTAAAGTATATAAATAGGAATAAAGACAAAAAAAGAGGAACTGACCATACATACATTTATCTACAAAGATCAACACTCACACAAGCTCCACCAAGCTACTCTACATCTTCCTCGTGTTTCTTGAGCTTAGAAAGTACCACAAATGATGATCCACTAATACAACATCATACATTATTATAAAAATACTCCTTTTTATTTTTCAATCCCACCTAAGGAAGGTTATCTGACTTTTGAGAAAGCATACTGACATTTCCAAGATTGATCAACTTCCTGTGACTACTTGGAAGGTTGGGCTGACTTGTTGAAGATTTGCTGACTTTCAACACATTGACCCCTTGAAGCAGACTAATCGGTTTGAGTTTCTTGTAGGTTAGCTAACTTGTCTATTTGAGAAAATACTAAGGCATATAAATTCATATGAAGGGGCTTCTAATTGATCTGAGGGCTTATTTATATATATAAATCTACTAAACACTTATCCATACCATTTTAAGGTTCCAAATATATCATCTTATAATCACATATAATTGTAAGCATTTATAAAACCAAAATCCTGACCCAACTTAGGGTTTACATATTCCATGTCTATAACATATTCAAACTTAATTTGGAATTGATTTCTTACTTACATATTTTAATAAAAAATGAGAAATCTAGCTGTCATTAATCCTTAATCTTAAGAAAAATTTCTAAGCATCATATTAAGATATACTATTATCATAACATAAATGAATCAAAATAATACAAATAATTTTAGATGATAAAATTGGATAGAATTGTTACAAATCCACCCCTTGAAGAGTCTTCCCTAAAATTTAGAAAGAGGTGGAAGGATAACATCAAATTTACAAACTTGTTTTATGTTTAGAATTTCCTCAGGAATTCCTTGTTCATGTTACCAGACTTGACACTAAAGAAGCAACCCCTAAATCCAATTTCCCTACACTATGCTCATATTGGTGTTTTTGAGTGGGACACTGAGTTCTAATCGTTGTGTAATGATTGAACCACCACTAGTAGAAAGAGCTCAACAACCATTACTTATACTTCCACTAACATGTATCTAATTGGGTACATCATCACCAACTAACTTCATGTTGCTCTGTGAAGAATAATCTTTAACTATATCAACATCAATCATTCATTTATTTCTGGCTTCTTTAGTGCTTCTAGTCATCAAATCTCTCATTGTACTTCTAGTAGCTTCCAAAAAAGCCATGAACCTCTGATAAGACTCCATATGTTCTATCTTCTATTGCATATCATATGTCATCTCATTTTCAAAGTGTCTTATCTTACCTTTCATTCATAGTTGCAAATTGGATATAGAAACTCAACAACTCAAGAATTCTCAACTTGTATTCATTTTCTTCAATATCTTATTACTTTAGGGTATCAAATTGTCTGATATTTTATCTTGTATAAGATATAAGACTTAGAATAGACATGAGCTTTAAACTCTTTCTTAAATATGGCCCACGTCTAAGTCTGACCTAGTCTTGTTGGATCCACCATAGACCACCAGTAACTTGAGTTTCCCTTCAAGAGATAGACATCATGAAGAACATTGTCTTTCACATGGTTTCTTCATGAACTCCTTCATTAACTTGTTTACTTTGCCAAATTTGCTCTTCTTTCCAAATGGGTGGTTTCCAAACATCACTGACACTTATAGGTCTTCCCAACATCCTTTAGGTTCAATGAGAGATGCAATATGGTAGCTATTACTGCCATATATGCATTCACTAGCTACTATAGAAACTTGCATTCACTAGTTGTTACTGCCATACATGCATTCACTAGCTACTATAAGTTTAGAGGGATGCACTGCCTATCCCTTGGCTCTTGTAGAGTAATGTACTAAAAATTTGGTGAATCTGAATTCTATGAATGTAAGACTTGATTGGATAAGCAAATTTCCTAAGTGTAATTGATAGACTAATAATAATGTTATCCACTTTGTGGAATGGGTTCAACCCATGGCCCAAGTGAGCCCATGAGACTATGTGCTTTGAAAATAGGTCCTTGTGGCACAAGATTAAGAAATAAAAGGAATTCATGCATAAATAAATGATAATGGCTTTATGGTTTGAAAAAAATGTAATTATGGAACAATAAAAAAATTTCCAAAGTATCGTAGGATAGTGTGTAATTTAGATAATTCGGAGAGTAATTATCTAACCAACACTGGAAACACCACTTTGAGGCTTCAAATAAAGATAATTCGATCTGACTTTTGTAATACTAAAAGATAATGAGAAAACTAAGAAATTTCTAGAATTTGAGATAAAATGGAGTTTCTATGTGATGTGGGTAATTATTTTAAAAAATACATAAAGAGCAAGTTTCTCCTATGAGATCTATCCCAGTAAATCCCAAAAATTGATGTACTGATCTAAAAATAAAAAAAGATGATGGCCTAATCAATTTTTAGGAGGAAGAGGTCAAACCAATGGATGACCACTTGGATATTGCTATGGTTAGATGACTAGCTACAGATCAAACGCACAACCTCAATTCTCTAACAATAACTATGACCCTAATTGGGTCTTCCAAGAAATGTTGTCTTCTATCAAACAACAAGCAACTTGTTTGTTATCTTCAAAAATAGGGAGTACAATGAACACATGGTGAAAAGGTGATGTGTGGCTATTCAAAAGTCACCTTCTTTGTTAGGGATACTCTTGATGAGGAACATCCTTATAGGATAGTTTTTTGTTTATGTCCAATTTGGCTTAGGATTTATGATCTTCTTATGGACTACAAAAGTGCTAAGGTGGTGTGCATAATGGCAAAGCGAGTAGGGAAGTGTTGGCAAAGAGGAAGGCAATATGGGGTGGGGTGGGTAGTTATTGTAAATACAAATTTATCCTCTTGTTAATAAACATATTAAATAATGACTACACATATAAGTTATGTATGAGAAGATCTAAGTAAAAGCCAAATACAAACGAATCCTTAATCTGTGCTTCTTCTATGAGTTAATCAATCACGATGATCAAAATTTTCCACATGAGGATGATGACAGGGCTAAGGAAAGGTAATGGGCACACAAATCTGGGCATCATCAATAAAGACAATCTGGTCAATGGTGAGGGAAAAATTGGAAAGATGTGGATCATTTAAGAAGTAGATCTTCTTTGAATTGAGATCTTGGGTTTTGAGTAGTGAACTAAGGGAGTTAGGTAAGAGTGGAAGTGGGATGAGAGTTTAATGTGACTTTGTGATGGAGAGAGGGGAGGAACCAAGGAAGAAGTGTTCTAAAAGTATGGAGGAGCCAAAAAAATAGGACATGATGCTAGAGGAAGTGGTTGAAACTCAGGAACCCAATGGTTGTGACAAAGAAACTTCTTCATGAATCTTAAATCTTGATATATGCAAAGAAAACCAAAAAACTAGGCATGAATATTTCAATTTTTTCCACAGTATTGAAAAGGGTACACAACTAAGCATAAACCCAGAGCAACACATGAAACTAACAAAGCTCTGGTGAAGTATCTGGTGTAATACGTCATGAGTTGTGTAGTAACTAAGATAGGAAATGAGGTAGGTTCATGATTCACCATTGGCTTAGGAGAAGTTTAGAAGAGAATCTAGCAAAGGAAAAGGTGACCAATGGAGGATCATGAAAATTAGGGCAACAATAGAAGATGACAATGCAGTGGCAATGAACAAATAATTAGTTAAAGTACAAAAAGACATGCAAAGGGAGGGAAGAAAAGAAGAAAGTGGTAAGAAGATAGGAGTGAGGGTCCAAACTACATGCAAAGGGGTGAGAAAAGATCAAGTGGGGTACACAATTCGAGAAATTTGATCAAATAGTAGAGGTGGGGACTATCTCTCTTTGAAAATAGAAATGGAACTCCTAGATTGGAACTTTTAGGGTCTAGGACACCTTGATACAATTAGAACCCTTAGGTAGTGCTACTGGAGGGAGGGTCCCAAACTGATTCTTTTAATAGAAACCATGGTGGTGACAAGGGATGTGGAATGCATGAAGATGAAGTATTGTTTTGTCAATGGTAAGAAGTTTACATATATGGTGAAAGGACATGTACATCAATATTCAATAATATTTACAACATCATGTAGATTACGTCATCAAGGATTAAAGTAGATAGGATAACATGAAAAATTAAAAACATGGGACCTGATAAGGAATTTAAGCCAAAGATTTAATTTGCATACTATTTGGTTTGGAGACTTTGATGAACTTTTATTAAACAATGATAAGGAAGTAGGACTTCCTAGATCATAGTGATCCATGAAATATTTAGGGTGGTAGTGGATGATTGCCAAACATGCGATCTAGGGTTCATAGCCATGAATATGACATGGTTTTGAAGCAATACATGGAGGAATCATGTCCATGAAGGGCTACATGGATGCTTCGGTAATGAGGAATGTCTTCAACTTCATGGCAGCCTGACATTTACTCATTCTCCAAATTATGAATTTGATCATGCAAAAAAAATCTTATTGTTAGTGGGAGGAAGAGTTCATTCGGGTGGGGAATATAACCCACAATTTAAGACATGTGGATGGAATATTTTGTGTGCCTACACATTCTTTAGGAGGGGTGCAGTACGCCTTCTCTAGAAGATACTACTATGAAGTGATGTAGGGACAAACTGGTTGGATGGGCTATTGCTAAATTTTGGAAGTTTTAAAAAACAAATAAAGGATACATAGAAAGAACTTACTAAAGCACATGATAATTACATGCTGAGGAGACTCAGGGTTCTCCACGCTACACTTACAGATCTTAAAAATAAGGAGGAAAGTTGGTGGTTCATCATATGAAGGGAAAATGAGATGCACAATTGGGATAATAATACAAAATATTTTCAACATAAGGTAAACCAATTTAGAAGGAATTTTTTCAAAGGGCATGTACGATGAGACATAACTTGAAGCACAAGGAGGAGGAGATTGTTCATGTTTTTGTGAGCTATTTTGAAAATCAATTTAAATTTGATAATTATGTTCAACACATTGAGGAAGATTGAGGTCTAGGGAAACTCTTGTCTTCCAGGAAATGGTTGACATGAAATAGGTACCCAAGTTGAAAGATATTTCACAAACTATGAAGAAGTGAATTTTCTTACTATTCTTGTTCAATTACTATTTTTCCCTTCATAAAATCTAATCTTGAGCTCACTTGATTCATCATGACATTCAATTCGAGAAAATAATATACACTTTTGAGTACTTTGTGTCTAGAGACATTAAAACTTCACTTAATTAATCATATTACTCAAACTAACTAAATTTGGCATCTAACTACACCTTTTGGACATCATACATTTTTTTATCTATTCTACATATTATTATGACCATGGTCCAAATTTTAGTTCAATTGGATACTCCTACAATTTACTAAATTTTCCTAAACATTAATTCCAAGATATCCTTTTAAATTGACTTTTTCACTTCTCATCCATGTCAGTAATATGCCATATTTGGAGGGGGCAACCATCGACCCTTGGATCCAGTTTCCATGGATCCATGGCCTAATCCAAAAGTGAGGGCATCATCTACAACCTCCCACCGATTTTGGGAGGTGACGATGAGACCGACCAACACCTAGAGGCAACCTCAGGGCTCGTCATGCCATTCCTTCCCTTTATATCCCTCTTTGACACTAATAGAAGCCCAAAAAAACCATGATTGACTGGGTTTGATGCTTAGTTGAATGGTTTCAACAGCCTCCTAGCCCCCACACTCACTCTGGTGGTTGCAACTCTAACCCAACCCTAATCTAACCCTAAAACTCTTCCTGTTAGATCTATAATGGGATCTAGAGGTGGAGTGAATAGAGATAAAACAACTTACAAAAATTATTTGACGTTCACAAGATATTTTCCAAGACAATATTAGAAGTATGAAAAGCAAGGAAAAGAAATTTTGAACAAATAATAAACAAAGTCTCTACGTATAGTGGTTCCTTTTCAAAGAATGTAGCTCCAGCACCTAGAGGGGTCAATTTCTAGGAACTTCAACCTTGTGTGACTCCTTCAATTCCATTATAAGAGCTACAACAAATGACTACCCTTTTATGATCAAGGGCTAACTAGACTCCCTTTTATGCAAAGGGAGCTAACAACATTACAAAGGATTTACTTATCCATGAGCAAGAGTGTTTAGCCTTACCAAAGGCTTACCTACTCTTACAATGAGTCTTCAGCCTTCACCTAGGACTTACCCACTCTTGCAACAAGTCTTAGACATTTAAGAACTTACCCACTCTTGACTTGGATTTTCTGCCTTTGACTTCACCTTCACCATGGGGAAACCTTTCACCACGAAACTTCTACCCTTCTTCTTCTCCTCCTCTCTTAGATAAGAGAGAGCATCATCATATTTGTGATAGAAAGAGAGATTGGGAGGTGGAGGAATGAGATCCTCACCAGATATACATGTAGGACTAGCTATGGATGTAGCATGCGATTAAGCTCATGAGAGTGGATATGGGCACTGTAGGCAACTATCTCTCAACTACAATATAGGGGCCTTCGCAGTGCTTGGATGATCATAGGAAGAATCCCAAGGGGTCCTATTTATAGTTGAGGTTCCCTCCTAGACAATACAATCATTTAAGACAAATTCTAGGCATTTCAGGGAGAGTCCAATAGATATATTTCACGTTGGGACTCTCTCCAATGACTATTTTGCACTTTACAACTATAATGTAATCAGCTGAGATGTAAGGAGGGTATCTCGGCAATGATACTAAAATACAAGTATATTAGTGTCGTAGTCTAAGATACTATGCCATTTAGCATCTTGACTAATGATCATTCATGATCAAGTAATTAGCTCGTTGGCTAAGATGTTTCCAGGACAATATCTGCTGATGAAAACTGATAATAGGTATTTGATCATTTGTGTAGAAGTGCATTAATTATCAAAATAAATAATTTCATTACACTTTTGAGCTTAGTTACAAATCATATAATCATTACATGAGTTAAAAAAATGATCTAAGGAGATAAATATGTAATCTTCTATCTTGATCCTTTTGCACGCATGACTTAATTTCTTCAAACTAGGGTTTGTAAGTTTTGGTGTTTGGAGTGTGACTATCTAGTCTAAAACCACTCAAGTAGAAGCATTAGACCCAAATAAGTGGAATGGGTTTACTCATCATCAAAAGAAGGGATTAGTTAATTTAGACCTTGAGTCAACATTGTCCCTTTTTTCCAAAGATGAAAAACTACTCCATAAATGTATTGAATGCTTAAAGTAAAATCATACCTTTAGAGGATGGAGCGCCTAGGGTTTAGGTGCGGGAGCAGAGGTAGTCATTTCTAAGGGTCGGTGCATATTGGCGGTGACCCAAATGTTCCCCTACAACTCGCAAACCTAAAAACCAAGATCATATCATTGGGGACACTTGTAAACTCTGGTTAACCAATTAGGCTGAAAAGTGTCCCTAAGGCCCACGAATCACACCTTAGGCCTTCCCAAGGTTCTGTGAGCTTAAACACATTCCTAATTACCAAATTAAGGCTTTTATAATCCTTGTACCTTATATTAGCCTCATATGAACACATATGCTCAAAAGTACATTATTTACTTAAATTGATCATTTAATATGAGTCTAGGGTTTGGAATCAGCAACCAAGATCCCTCAATTCTCTTCTTTGTTATTTGTACCATAATTTCTTTTAGGCTTGAAATCTATGAATTTCAAGGATGTAAAATTCACCCCTCAAAAGGAATTTTCTCCTCAAAATTCAGGCCTACTAAGCCTAGGTGAATGATAACTCATATCATTTTTAAATCTTAGGGTTAGTGCCCTACTTAGATGGCTTTAAAAACTTTCCTTAATATGCCAAAACCCATCTTATTACTAAGTTTGGCACTTGAATTGAAATTCAAGTATATCCACATATTTAGTATTCACACCTTATTATCTCTTAATGATTTCATTCTCATTTTGTGATTTCAAATTCACTTGGTGATTTCATAGGTTCCCAACCTATTATTCATTATTTTTATGTAAGGGTGAGGTGGCACCTCTAACCCTAGTTCATGTCATTACACATTCAATGTAGGATATTCATCCTCATATCTAAATTTTTAAGCATCATATGTGTTTACCCAATCTCCCTCACTCATAACAGGATGAAATATGTATTTGACTGCAACCCAAACACAGAGTTCATTCAGTTCCAAGAGAAGAGATGATACACCTACACATTATCTTTCAATTTCACATTTTAACTTGAATCATACTCGATATGACTCTAAACTTACTTGTTATTAATTTCATAGCATTTTTATATTTCATGAAGTCAAGTGTCCTTTTTCTTACTTTTTAGGGAACAACTTCTCTCAAGTTTACATGAATTCATTATATCTTTTATATATGCACCTCATGTATTATGAGCCTTAGCCACTTCCTTGATGTCTCTAAGGGTATAGGTACCTTTGGAGTGATCTCATCCTTATGCATCAAGGGAGTGCCTCTCACATTCACCCATTAGGCTACATGATCATCATGGAGGTAGCTAATCTCTTGAGTCATGTACCTTGGGCAAACTTAGTTGTTACCTCCTGACCACATGATCATGTGCATTCATGGCATATAAACTCCCAACCCATCGGTCCTATGTACCTTTAATACACCCTACTTGACCCTAGTATTGCATTATGACTCTATCCTTCCCAAGGGTTCCTTTAATATGTCACATCTTTTAAGCACATTATTCTCTCATTTAATTCTTTAATCCAAATTGCCTTCATCTCTCTCTCTCTCTTGAGTATACATTACGCAGTATAGTCCCAACATTGGGCTCGGGCCACCTTCCCTCTAGGGCATGGTGCCATGTCGGTCTTCCCTCCTGGGCTAGACCTTCTGTCATCTTCCCCTCCAGGGGCTTGATCCTAAACATCTACACTGTGGACTTGGGCCACCTTCCCTTCCTGGGCTTGGTGCCATACTGATCTTCCCAATCCTAAACTTGACCATTTCATGAACTTCCCTTCCTGGGCTTGGTCATCCGCTTAGGCCACCTTCCCTTCCTGGTCTTGGTACCATACTGGTCTTCCCAATCCTGGGCTTGACCACTTGTGTCACTCAGAGATGGCATACTTGGATTCAAAGAATGTAGGTGCTTTGATCTTATACCTTTAACTCTTCACCCCTCTAGGTGACAATTAAGGTTACCTCAATAATTAAATCTATTTATTCAACTTACCTTTGAAGGGAATGACCTTCTTGGCTCTTAGGAGGGAGTTAGACTCTCTAGCCACAACCTGACCCCAAGATCTAGTGTTTTTCCTCCCTCATAGGTCATCTTACCACTCTTGGGTTGACCCACACACTAACCCTAAAGATTTCATAGATATCTTTTTTTTCCTTTCATCATTATGCATAAATTTTTATCACTATAATTTCTCAACCCATGCTTTCTTGATCTCTGGGCTACCCCCTCATTGGTTCAATCCATTCAATGAACACGTGCCACCTTCCCCTCCAGGGGCTTGGTGCCTACATTGGCCTTCCCCTCCAGGGGCTTGGCCATCATCACCAAACTTCTAGAGAAAGCATGACTGGTTTGAGCAAGTTATGTTCAGATTTTCATCTCTCTCTCTCTCTCTCTCTATATATATATATATATATATATATATATTGGGTTCTTATACTTCATAAGACCTCTTAATAAGTCATGCTCCTCATGCACACATGCATGAGAGACTGGGTCACCTAAACCCATCTCTTTATCTTTCTTATTTCTAATTTCAAGTTTCATACGAGTGGTGTCCCATATCACCCCACCATTCTCATTATTTAAGATTAAGGTTTTAGGTTTAATGTTAGGGACTATACTCTACCTCTTAGAGTTTTCATATCCCTTAACCTACCAGAGTTTTCATACCCCAATGGGTTATCCCAATCCAAGTCCTTTCTCTATGAAAGGGCTTACCCATACTTATATCTTTCTAGCATTTACCCTCACTAAAGGGGCCTACACTATAGGTTACATCTTTTCACATTTACTTCTCTAATAAAAAATTTCTTTTCAGGGCTTATTAAGCAAAGAGATGAGAAGTAGACAAAACGTGAGATGAGACACCCAGGAAATACATTTTGATTTGAAATCATAAACTATTAAGTATTAGTTGACGAATCTGTGCTCTGATATCAAATGTAACAACCCACACTTTTGAGTATCCAAAAAAACTTAAAGTCACAGATCATTACTCATATATTCTAGGATCAGATTCAACAAATTATACATAATAGTAAAAAAATTCCATTAATGAACCAATATTTACATGTTTACATAAAAATCTCCTCTAAGGAGTTACATAAATTTTAGAAAGAACTACCTTATACCTATAAGTAGGAAAACTACTATGTCTAAATCTCCTCATTTAGCTTTAGGGTCTTCAATGTCTTTCATATGTAATCCCATGTCCATGAATCAAGGATAACAAGTACCTAAAAATCCGACAAACAAATACACGGTCAATATATTTCTATACTGGTATGTGGGTTCATCAAATTATTACAAGTATACATATATTTAACAACTTTTATTTGCACATAAGAACATAAACTTGTTTACATATTCTAACCTAAATCTGGTCTACTATCTCAGGTATAACCACTGTCCATCCTTGAACTCATGTGTGTCACCCTTAAGATCAGTCTAACATAGGGTTCAGAACATCATTATTTACCTTTCATGATACTCATGGAGACTTTATAATTTGCATTAAGTAAATAAACAAGCAAGCAATTATCATTCATTCAACCCCATCGAGAAAACCTCAGCAAACTCATTAATCGATACATGTATTCATAAGTGTAACCATGTACCTTGTGTTGTTGTAGAAACCATGCAAAATATCTCATATACTTTAAGAGTACATCCAAACATCCAAGCAACAAAGCATTCAATCAACATTATATGAAATGTGCATACTAGATATGTGTCACCATGTATTCACATTAGATGTGATCCTAAACTAGCGTTTAGGGTTGCCTCATGTTTGGACTAAGAATAAGGGTCACAAACCCTAATATGTCATATCGTGATCTCTAAGATTACCAAACCTATTTATGCATATTAGGTGAAAACCTAATCATCATCCCAAGCATATTAGGTTATTTGTGATACCCAGATCATATTATCAACATTAAGAGCATAGCAAGATAATCACAATGGTTTCAAAACCCTAAATCTATATGTACATGATTATTAATCTAGAAACATCAATTATTCATCTTTATCAAGGATTTCCTCTTAATACATGACAAGATCAAGTATTAACTCGACATAAATGAATCTACTCAATTAAGCATCATATTAAAGCAAATATATGTTTTCCTCTCTATTAATCACATTAAAATATGCACTGCATATACTTTGGGAACAAGAAGCATAGTTAGACTCTGATTATATTTTATTCAAATTCTACTCATTTTTTTGATCAATTTCATATATACTTTTGCTATCATTAGAGCTACCATTATTTAACTACATTTAACACAAGTTTAACTGATTGGACCAATCATAAATCGACATGTCAGAAACTAAGGCGTTATCTTTCTGGCCATGTGGCTGGGCTCCAACTAATGGACGCACACCATCTCAACGTGGATCTCCAATACGGTCATCCCCTATTACCCTGTGGAAAGAACTAAATGCCCCTTTCACAGTGATTCTGCCGATCACGCGGATAAGGGTAATATTGCCCTTTCCCCGAAGGGTTTCTTCTTCCACTTTGGTCCTAGCTTCACGCCAGTCACTAGCCGTAGACTGGTCAACTATAGCCTAGACCACCAGTACCATGGTGACGAGGATCGACTATGAGACAGGACTAAAATGAAAGCTAATGAAAATCAGGGTGTTACCTGGTATAGAAAATGATTTGGTTTCCGATTCTTCTCCTTTCTGGATGATCACAACTTCTCACCATCCCCACGGTAGCCTCCTATCCAACTCCATCACCGTCGGGCTTGCAATGGGCTTGGACTGGTCGTTTGAGGTTTCGATTTCATTGGGGAAAGAAAGGCATCCAAAGGTACTCTATTTTCATGATCGAAGGTGTGTTTAAGACTTTTATAGGCGCTTGGTTCGTGGTGTGTGGTGGTGGTGTCCACAGACTCAAAGTCCAGACATAGGTCATATTTGGGGGTTATCGCACCCTGGGGCGATAAGACCAACCTTGGGGCTAGTTAGATTCGGTTTGATCTCCTGATGCTAATGACAAGGATAATGGCTGACATTATCCAAAGGAGGAGGGAGAGACTCGTCCAGGGACTTCGGGGACTCTGTTACCTATTTTCTTAGGTCATGCGGATGAAGGAGACAGACCACTACCCGGATCCAGGGTCCGGGTCCGACTGGACTCCTTGGTCTAGGGTTTCCCAAAACTTTTCTTTTCTTTTAAAAAAAACCCTAATCCTTGTAGTATTTGCATGGGCCACGTCATAGCTCTATTTAATCCCAAACTTTGGATATTCTCTAGAAAAGCATTGCGTATTATGCCAAAAATTAGGATCTTGTATTGTTGGTTTGCTCCACGAAACTTAGTCTCCAAGCATAAAGTGGATAATTCTTTAACTAATTATCCAGGCCACATATTATCTTGGAACTTTCTAGAAATTCTTCCTTTATCTTATATTATGATTATCTATCAACCAAAAATACATTAGATACCTATTATGATCACGAATATCTACAATATCCAAATTTATATCTCAGGGACCTACATGTAAACTCCGATTAAGCAATTGGGCTGAAAAGTGTCCCTAAGGCCCATGAATCACATCTTGGGCCTTCCCAAGGTTCCATGATCTTAAACAAGTTCCTAATTACGAAATTAAGATTTTTATAATTCTTGTATCTTATATTAGCCTCATATGAACACATATGCTCAAAAGCACATTATTTACTTAAATTGATCATTCAATATGACTCTAGGGTTTAGAATTAGCAACTAAGATCCCTCAATTCTCTTCTTTTTTATTTGTACCATAATTTCTTTGAGGCTTGAAATCTATGAATTTCAAGGATGTAACAATATGGCTCCTCTTTCGGTCACTTATTTAACTCAAACTAGATCGTAACATCTGTTGTTTTGTATGCCTCCTCTTTCGATCACTTATTTAATGGTTTTAACTTTTCAACCATTCTTTGATTTTTAATACGGAAATGTGTTGGTCAGGCGCAACGTGCCTCAAGCGCACCTCACACGCGGTCGGCTAGGTGGTTTTGTTGGGGGAGAAGCAGATTTGGGGTGTGTGATGTGGCGGGCTTTAATAGGATGGGTTCGTGGAGGTTGTGTAATGGATAAATAAATTTGTATTGTTTATAATTTTTGAACCGTGATGAAGCTTTTGATGAAACAAAAACCACTGGATTCTTTATAAAAATACATCCCAACAAGATTAATGTTGATATATTTTTAACAAACAAATATAACAATTATATGAATAGGTGATGTGATGAGAAAGAAAATTGTTTTATTTATAATTTCTAAATCGTGATGAATTTTTGAACGAAATAAAAACCATTAAATTTGTGATAAAAATACATTCAAATAGAGTAATCTTGATATACTTTTGAGGAAAGAGGTAAAAAAAAGAGGAGAGATGTGATGATGCAAGATTAGAGAAGTGAGGAGAAAAGTGGTGGGGAAGATGAGGGAAGTGAGATAAGTAATGAGAGATGGGAAGTAATAGAAGTAAATAGAGTACATGAGGAAAGTAAGTACACATTCATGAATAATAAACATGTATTTATCATTGAAAATGGTCCAAAAACTGATAAATATGTGTCTAAAAATTAGATAATTTAAATTAATGAGTACGTGCCTAAGAATAGCTAAAGGCACCTAAAGATGACTATATAGCACTCAAAAAATGATAAAAAGTACAAAAAATGGTGATATGCCCAAAAATGGCTGAAAACGCCTAAAAATGACTAAATAGCACCTAAAATAGCTAAATAGCACCCAAAATGGCTAAATAGCGCCCAATAATTGCTAAAATTCTTGAGTGTCAAACAAACCTATTTGGACGTCTTTACATTGTTTTTGGTTGTCAATACCTTATTTGGGCGCCATCTTTATACATCTGGGTGTTAATGAATAATTTTGGACATCAATTAACCATATTTGGGTGTCAATTTACCATTTCTGGATGCCATTAAGTTGTTATTGGGAGTGAAGTACACTTATACCATATTTAATGTGTACAACCATATTTGGGCGTCATTAAGTTGTTCTTGGGTGTCAAACAAACTTATTTGGGGACTGTTACATTATTTTTGGTTGTCAATACTTTATTTGGGTAAATTTATATTTTTGGGTGTCAATGGACCATTTCTGGGCGTCAATTAACCATCTTTGGGTGTCAATTAGCCATTTATGGGAGCCATTAAGTTGTTATTGGGTGTGAAATACCCTTACACCCTATTTAATGCGTACAACCATATTTGGGCGCCATGAAGTTGTTCTTAGTGTCAAACAAACCTATTTGGGCGTAGTTACATTGTTTTTTATTGTGAATTTCCTTAATTATCTGATTGGTTTGGTGTAACTGTAACTTTTCAGGAATTCATTTTCCCAAAAATGAAATTGAGTTCCCAGAAAATGAGTTCCAGATGATTGGTTTGCAATATGAGTTTTCTCGAAACTTGACTTCCAATGTAAGTTGCTTATGTATATAACGTTACCAACGCCCACACAAGACATATCAATTATTTTCTGCGTAATATTTTTTCAAATGGTTCAAGTAAAGGGTACATTCTATTTTGACCCATGCAAATAACATAACAATTTGCTGCATACAAAATCATACCACAAACTTATTACATTACTAAAAACTAACAAATAAACTGTCGCGCCCCAACCCCACATTAAGCACAAACCACCGGATTAGGGCACGGCAGGTGGGATCAACGCATAACCAACCATTCATTACTTTTAAAACAATTAAAGATATTACTGCAAATGAAGACTAAACGAACTGCGGAAGCATTTCTATTAACTGATAGGAAATTAAACAAGTCTACAACATAAACATTGTCCAACATAACTAAAACACAACAGTTAATTTACATCAATATACATATTCTCTCTCTCACTCACACCTTGTCCCGTAGATCGAGGGGAATGGACTAAGAGACCTTCTAACTAGACTAACTACAAACCTTCTACTTATTAAGCGTTGGGATGGAACGATCCTTCTGATTCCTGAAGCTGGTGCTGACCTGAAAATTTTTGAGTAGAGGAATGAGCCTACTCGCTCAGTGAATAACATTTCACTTAGCTATCATTAAACAACTCGTCAGGTTCATTAACTGGAAGTAAACAGATATACAGTTTAAGCAGAGCAATTCTACTAATAAAGCAGATATTAAATTACCACTCACATTCCTAAGCATCATCAGGTAATTCAAGTAAATAGACAGTTATATAAATTTACTGTGATCCTATGTGGTTATTTATTCATTTATTAATATGCCCTAAATATATGCAGTGTACTCTGCATATAAAGGTCCGCAACAAGTCCATGCTACGGCCCCACCGTACAAGACTTAGCGACACACCCGGGAATGCTAAGTCTGACGCCAGCCCCGTTCTGCCACAGGACCACAGGCTCTCCGGCCTACAGGCTCTCCGGCCTCAATGCACTACTCCGAGTGCTCTCTCTCGACTCCTCCTACTAACCTGAGCACACAGGCGGAGGGTCACAGGGTTACCTTCGCGACTCCGCACGAATGGTGTTAGATAACCGTGTTTTCTGGTGAAACCGCAGTGCCATTGTGACACAAGCACAATTATTGTTAGACACTGCCCTTTTTCTCTTTCCTCGTTTGTCCGCGACACACGCACGGATGATGTTGCAACACGAGTTTCACCCCAAAGCTGCAGATACCACTTTTGGGGTTCTACGGTGTTAGGGCATCTAAGTCTATACTTGATTAACAAATAACTAAAATAACACATTATTACTGTAAAACACAGAATTTCTCTTTCTCATCATTCCTATAGCACAATTCAAGTCCCAATGATCTTATTAAACTATCACTGAAGCATTTAGACATTTAAAATGAGTTAAATAATGATTTCTAGGTGAACTGCCACTCACCACTTGAAACTCGGCCGAACACTGTGAAACTCGGCCGATCACTTCCCAGATCCTGGAACTCGGCCGACCAAACTCGGCCGACAAACTCACCGCTTGAAAACCTACAAATGAAACTCGGCCGATCAGAACCAAACTCGGCCGACCAAATCCCTGTTCGCATATCTAATTCAGGAAACTCGGCCGATCAAGACGAAACTCGGCCGATCCGGAAAACGCTGTATAAAAGCCCTAAATAAGAACTCGGCCGACCGATTTGGAAACTCGGCCGAACCGCGCACAGTCAGAACAGAAAAACGACCTGCAGAAGTCGATTTCTCACGAATCGACGGGCAAACTTCGCGCAAACAACACCAAACGATCACAAACGATCCCCACGACTAAACCGTACCTGAAAGGAGCAAGAAAACGAACAGGGGCTGCACTGTGCACCCCAATTCTTCGGCCATTTTCTTCACAAATGCAGCTCCAGCTGCGAACTTGATTCGATTCGACGGAGAAGATGATCTACGGAGGAAAGGGACGATCTACAACAACTAATTGGAGCAGAACGACGCTCCAGAGCTTCTCTCCTCAGCTCCCTCTCTCTTGCCCTCTCTTTCTCTCTTTCTCTCACGCCAGGGACAGAACGTTTCCTGCGTTCTGCGTTTCTGTGAAATGAAACGAGAAAAGGGAGAAAGGGAGATAAGGAAGAAAAACTTAGGGGCCACATCGCAAATTTCGAACTTTTCGCAAATTGCAATCGGGTCCCTAGAAGCCCAAAAACATGCAACTTTTGACTCGAAGGTCGGATTCGAACGATTTCTCTGGCAACGTTTCAAGCGTAAGATTTTACATACTTTAGAAGCTAGAAAACACACTAAGCACATATCATGTCCATTTTAAGCATTATTAACAAAAACATGCTTAGATCTTAACACATCAGCTAAACACGTGCTGAACAACTCACTTACGGGATAAGCTCGACGCGGGTCGTAACAATTCCTCTTACCCTTATAAAAATTTCGTCCTCGAAATTCCTAGAAGAGAAAAGGAAACTTGCTACGCATCTCAGACTCTAGCTCCCACGTAGCTTCTTTAAGATTGTGGTTTCTCCACAAAACTTTCACTAAAGGAATCTCGCGGTTCTTAAGCTTTTTGATCCGGTGATCGATTATCCGCACAGGTCCTTCAACATAGGACACATCTGTCCTAAGTTGCACCGGTTCTGAGTCTAGAATCTTATCTGTACCCGGGTGACACTTCTTCAGCATAGATACGTGGAAAACATCATGTAGATTTGCCAACTCAGACGGCAAATCCAACCTGTAAGCTACAGGTCCAATCCTCTCAACAATAGGATATGGACCCAAATATCTAGGGGTCAACTTACCCCTCTTGCCAAACCGCAGAACTCCCTTCCACGGTGAAATTTTCAAGAAAACCTCGTCGCTAACCTCAAACTCAAGAGGTCGACGTCGTCTATCAGCATAACTCTTCTGTCTATCTTGTGCAGCTTTCAACTGATCTCTGATCACTGATATCTTTTCAATAGTCACATCAACTAGCTCGGGTCCAAGAATTTCCTTTTCACCCACCTCGTACCAACAAACTGGCGATCTACACTTCCTGCCATAAAGAGCTTCAAATGGAGCCATTCCAAGACTAGAATGGTAACTGTTATTATAAGCAAACTCTATTAGGCTTAAGTGTTCTTCCCAGTTGCCTCTAAACTGTAGCACGCATGCTCTCAGCATGTCTTCAAGGGTCTGAATGGTCCTCTCAGATTGACCATCTGTCTGAGGGTGAAACGCCGTACTGAACTTTAACTTTGTGCCCAATGCACGATGTAACTGATTCCAGAATCTAGACGTAAACTTTGGATCTCTGTCAGAAATAATAGAAACTGGAATTCCATGCAACCTGATTACCTCATCCACATAAACTTTAGCCAGCTTAGAAACGTCAAAGGTTGACTTGATAGGAAGAAAGTGAGCAGACTTAGTTAGTCTATCCACAATCACCCATATTGAGTCCGAACCCTTAGGCGTTCTGGGTAATCCTACCACAAAGTCCATCGTGACGTGTTCCCATTTCCATTCTGGTATAGGAAGCGACTGCAAAATACCAGCAGGTTTCTGATGTTCAGCCTTAACCTGCTGACACACCCCGCACCTAGCCACATATTCAGCTACATCCTTTTTCATGCCAGACCACCAGTACAGCTCTTTGAGGTTCCTGTACATCTTTGTGTTACCTGGATGCATGGCATACATAGAAGTATGCGCTTCTTCAAGAATCTGCTCTTTTAACTCACTGTTTCCAGGTACACATAACCTATCATGAAGATACAACACGCCTTCATCAGAAAACCTGAACTCTGTTCTCTTACCCTCTGACATCTCTTGCATAATTTGCCATAACTCATCATCACTTTGCTGCAATTCCTTTATCTGATTATAAAAAGTAGGTCTAACTTGCATCTGTGCAATCAGCCCACTCTGTCTTGTCACCTCCAAGTCCAAGTTCAACCTTCGCATGTCTACAAGCAAGTCTCTCTTGAAACATGCCATAGAAAATGCGTTGGCTGAAGAACTAGACTTTCTACTCAAAGCGTCAGCTACAACATTTGCCTTACCGGGATGGTAGTCAATTGTCACATCATAGTCTTTAATCAACTCCAGCCAACTGCGCTGTCTTAAATTCAAGTCTTTCTGAGTAAAGATATATTTCAAACTCTTATGATCGGTGAACACCTGACATGTTTCACCATACAAATAATGACGCCATGTCTTAAGGGCATGAATTATAGCAGCCAATTCCAGATCATGAACAGGGTAATTCTCTTCATTCTTCTTAAGCTGTCTAGATGCGTAAGCAACAACTTTACCTTCTTGCATCAGTACACAGCCCAGACCTCTTCTAGAAGCATCGCAGAACACTGTATAGCCTTTTTCTGCCTCAGGCAGAACCAACACTGGTGCTGAAGTCAACCTCTTCTTCAAAATCTGAAAGCTTCTTTCACAGTTATCAGACCAAACAAACGACACATCCTTCCTTGTCAAGCGTGTCAAAGGTGATGCTATCTCACTGAAATTCTTTATAAACCTTCTATAATAACCTGCCAAACCCAAGAAACTTCTGATTTCAGTAGGAGTCGTAGGCTGTTCCCATTGAAGCACAGATTCAACTTTCTTGGGATCCACGCTGACTCCATCTCTCGAGATAACATGCCCAAGGAATGCTACCTCGGCCAACCAGAACTCGCATTTGCTAAACTTAGCAAACAACTGGTGTTGTCTCAACAACTGCAACACTACTCTCAAGTGTTGCTCATGTTGTTCCTCGTCTCTGGAATAGATCAGAATATCATCTATAAAAACTACAATAAACTGATCTAGGAAAGGTTTGAAAATCCGATTCATCATATCCATAAAGGCTGCTGGGGCATTGGTCAGCCCAAACGACATGACCAAAAACTCATAATGCCCATACCTGGTTCTAAAAGCTGTCTTAGGAATGTCAGAAGCCTTTATCCTAAGCTGATGATATCCGGATCTCAAATCAATTTTAGAAAAGATCGTTGCTCCACGCAACTGGTCAAACAGATCATCTATCCTCGGCAAAGGATACTTGTTCTTTATTGTAATCTTATTCAGTTGCCAGTAATCTATACAGAGACGCATGGTACCATCCTTTTTCTTAACAAACAGGACTGGAGCACCCCATGGTGAAGAACTGGGTCTAATGAAACCCTTATCTAGCAACTCCTGCAACTGTACCTTGAGTTCTTTCAACTCCGCAGGTGCCATTCTATAGGCTGGCAATGCTACTGGATGACTACCTGGATATATCTGAATTTCAAAATCCAAGTCTCTGACAGGAGGTAAGCCTGGTAAATCTTCTGGAAAGACATCGGTAAACTCACAAACCACGGGCACGTCATAAACACTGGTGGTGCTCTTTTCTGCTCTGGTGTCAACTACATGAGCAAGGAACGCTTCACATCCCTTTTGTAGCATCTTATCAGCTACAGCAGCTGATATTATGCACGTAGGCAGAACTTTCCTGTCTCCAGTAAAGACACAAGAAAATTCTCCTAATTGAAAGGTAGCTTCCTTTTTCCAACAATCGAGTTGCACTCGATATGTCTCAAGACAATCCATACCCAAGATGACTTGAAAAGTATTTACATCCAAGGGTATAAGATTAGCAGCAAAGGTAAAACCTCCAAAAGATAACAAACATCCGGGACAAGACTCAGATAAAACTGTCGGTCCACCTAGTGGAACTCTCAACACTAATTCATCTACCAACTCTTGAGTTAACAGATTAAGTTCAACAACTAAAGAACGTCGTATAAAAGAATGAGTAGCTCCCGGATCTATCAAAACTGAAACTGGTATACTATTAAACAAAAACATCTCTCCTGTAACAACTTGTGAAGAAATTATACCTTCCTGAGGTGTCAAAGAGAAGAAACGTGCTGAAGTTCTCCCTCTGCCACGTTGTCCTCTCTGACCACTCCTGCCACTAGATGCTTCACCACCTCTAGAACCAGAAGCCACAGAGGAACTCGGAACATCATGGTATTGAGGCTGAAAAGCTTGTGATGCTGCTTGATGAAGTTGAGGACAATCCCTTCTAAGGTGTCCTATTTGTCCACAGGCAAAACAACTTGGACCCCAACATTGACCAGTGTGTGGTCTACCACATTTATTACATAGCGGTATCTCTTGTCTCTGAGGACCTGATACTGACATTGATGACCCTGAAGACTGTCCACTAGTGGCACTGCTCCATCTTCCTGGGTTATATCCTCCTCTACCTCTAGAAGTAGTGACATTCTCAGATCTCTGTCTGCCAAAACAACCAAAGCCACGCCCAAGTTTAGAAAAGAAACCTCTACCTCCACCTCTATATCCACCACTGGGCTGTCCTCCACTGAACTCTGCAGATCTCTTCTTAGACTCCGGCACTCTGTCAGCATTCACAGATTCTTCAACTTGTCTGGCAGCCTCAACAAACTCACCAAAGTTCTCTCTGTTCCTCCTACTAGTAGCAGAGACTGTATGCCGAATCTCTGGCCTTAACCCTTCCTGAAATCTTCTGCACCTTTCTATGTTGTCAGGAACAAGCTGTGGACAGAAATTAGCCAAGCGTGTGAAAAGCGCTTCATATTCTGTAACTGTCATGTTCCCCTGCTTGATATTCTGCAACTGCCTGATTTTCTCATTAAGGAAAGTGGGTGGGTAGAATTTGAGATGAAATTCCTCAGAGAAATCCTGCCAGGAAAGCTCTGTTCCTCTCCTCTTTTCTTCCACACCACGCCACCACAACTCTGCATCGCCTGTCAAAAGGTAGACTGCACGACTAATCTTCTTATCTTCTGGAAGCTCCATCAAACGAAAAACCTTTTCTATCTGTCTAAACCACTCATCAGCTTCGGCGGGATCTGTGGTGCCACTGAATTCTGTGCCACCTAGCTTCTTCACAAGCTCATAAGATCGCATCATATCTTTACTGCTAGTAGAAGAAGATTCTCGCCTATCAGCCTTGTACCTCTTCTTGGTCTCCAAGAACATCCTGTACATCCGGGATGCTTCATCCACGTGGTCACCACCACCTGGACCCAAGTATCGCGGATCAGGGCCAACATGGCTCTCAGCTTGATCATCACGATCAAAACCTCTTCCTGCCATCTGCAATCATATAATAGAATATTTCCTATTAGAAAATTACAGATAGAAGAAAGACACTTAAACCTTAGTCCTATTGGTCTCTTATCGTCCCCTGACCTTGAGTAACTAAGTACTCAAACCTAGGCTCTGATACCAAGAATTGTCGCGCCCCAACCCCACATTAAGCACAAACCACCGGATTAGGGCACGGCAGGTGGGATCAACGCATAACCAACCATTCATTACTTTTAAAACAATTAAAGATATTACTGCAAATGAAGACTAAACGAACTGCGGAAGCATTTCTATTAACTGATAGGAAATTAAACAAGTCTACAACATAAACATTGTCCAACATAACTAAAACACAACAGTTAATTTACATCAATATACATATTCTCTCTCTCACTCACACCTTGTCCCGTAGATCGAGGGGAATGGACTAAGAGACCTTCTAACTAGACTAACTACAAACCTTCTACTTATTAAGCGTTGGGATGGAACGATCCTTCTGATTCCTGAAGCTGGTGCTGACCTGAAAATTTTTGAGTAGAGGAATGAGCCTACTCGCTCAGTGAATAACATTTCACTTAGCTATCATTAAACAACTCGTCAGGTTCATTAACTGGAAGTAAACAGATATACAGTTTAAGCAGAGCAATTCTACTAATAAAGCAGATATTAAATTACCACTCACATTCCTAAGCATCATCAGGTAATTCAAGTAAATAGACAGTTATATAAATTTACTGTGATCCTATGTGGTTATTTATTCATTTATTAATATGCCCTAAATATATGCAGTGTACTCTGCATATAAAGGTCCGCAACAAGTCCATGCTACGGCCCCACCGTACAAGACTTAGCGACACACCCGGGAATGCTAAGTCTGACGCCAGCCCCGTTCTGCCACAGGACCACAGGCTCTCCGGCCTACAGGCTCTCCGGCCTCAATGCACTACTCCGAGTGCTCTCTCTCGACTCCTCCTACTAACCTGAGCACACAGGCGGAGGGTCACAGGGTTACCTTCGCGACTCCGCACGAATGGTGTTAGATAACCGTGTTTTCTGGTGAAACCGCAGTGCCATTGTGACACAAGCACAATTATTGTTAGACACTGCCCTTTTTCTCTTTCCTCGTTTGTCCGCGACACACGCACGGATGATGTTGCAACACGAGTTTCACCCCAAAGCTGCAGATACCACTTTTGGGGTTCTACGGTGTTAGGGCATCTAAGTCTATACTTGATTAACAAATAACTAAAATAACACATTATTACTGTAAAACACAGAATTTCTCTTTCTCATCATTCCTATAGCACAATTCAAGTCCCAATGATCTTATTAAACTATCACTGAAGCATTTAGACATTTAAAATGAGTTAAATAATGATTTCTAGGTGAACTGCCACTCACCACTTGAAACTCGGCCGAACACTGTGAAACTCGGCCGATCACTTCCCAGATCCTGGAACTCGGCCGACCAAACTCGGCCGACAAACTCACCGCTTGAAAACCTACAAATGAAACTCGGCCGATCAGAACCAAACTCGGCCGACCAAATCCCTGTTCGCATATCTAATTCAGGAAACTCGGCCGATCAAGACGAAACTCGGCCGATCCGGAAAACGCTGTATAAAAGCCCTAAATAAGAACTCGGCCGACCGATTTGGAAACTCGGCCGAACCGCGCACAGTCAGAACAGAAAAACGACCTGCAGAAGTCGATTTCTCACGAATCGACGGGCAAACTTCGCGCAAACAACACCAAACGATCACAAACGATCCCCACGACTAAACCGTACCTGAAAGGAGCAAGAAAACGAACAGGGGCTGCACTGTGCACCCCAATTCTTCGGCCGTTTTCTTCACAAATGCAGCTCCAGCTGCGAACTTGATTCGATTCGACGGAGAAGATGATCTACGGAGGAAAGGGACGATCTACAGCAACTAATTGGAGCAGAACGACGCTCCAGAGCTTCTCTCCTCAGCTCCCTCTCTCTTGCCCTCTCTTTCTCTCTTTCTCTCACGCCAGGGACAGAACGTTTCCTGCGTTCTGCGTTTCTGTGAAATGAAACGAGAAAAGGGAGAAAGGGAGATAAGGAAGAAAAACTTAGGGGCCACATCGCAAATTTCGAACTTTTCGCAAATTGCAATCGGGTCCCTAGAAGCCCAAAAACATGCAACTTTTGACTCGAAGGTCGGATTCGAACGATTTCTCTGGCAACGTTTCAAGCGTAAGATTTTACATACTTTAGAAGCTAGAAAACACACTAAGCACATATCATGTCCATTTTAAGCATTATTAACAAAAACATGCTTAGATCTTAACACATCAGCTAAACACGTGCTGAACAACTCACTTACGGGATAAGCTCGACGCGGGTCGTAACATAAACAATCATGAATTTCCATCGAACACCTTCAGTGCATAACATCAAACATGCTAATACATGTCTTTGGTATTACATCAAACAACTTCAAGGCATCAATGATCTAATAAGCTACAACAGACACCATTCACAATCAGATCTGGAACAAGGGCACACAATGAAGGAAAACATACGTAAAACAAGAGAAATATAATAACAAAGCTTTGATCTGCATCACTTCTCTAGGTACAGTATACATCAGTGGAGCACTTCTTTCACACATTCTACTGTACGATTAATTAATTAAATCAGAAGAGCTGTGGAGAAAGGTGGCAGATGTTCTTATTTGTTTGCGGCAGGTGCCTCTATTAGATATTAGAGAAGCAAAAATGTGATAGATCTTGCTGCCCCAGGTAGAAGACGTATCTCTACTTGCCTTTTGCACAAATATGGAATAAAAGACAAACAAAGTTACTGCCCGTCTGCCTTTTGTGTTGCTACTGATTTGGAAATGAAATCAATGTCAGCGACCATCGTCTGCAGCATCTCGCTCCAGTTCCCAGCCCGATTGATGGATTATCGCTGGTGTTGCCTCAATTTGGTCGTGTGTGCGAACGGTGTTGACAGCTGGAAGGGGGTGGAGAAGAGAGGTGTGGGAGACGAGGATTTCTGGGATTGTCGTCTGCATCCTTTCGGGCACAAAATTATCCTTCAAGGAGAGGACAACATCGACAAGGTTGAGGAGGCACCATACATCTGCTGCGGAGATTATCCGGTATTGACGGGATTTTTTCTGGAAGCCAGCCCAACCTCCTCTACCGGCAGCTCCTCTACCGCTTTGCATCACCCTAATCTTCTAGAGTAATGGGAAGTGGTTTTCCCTTTGTTTCGGCCCGGAAGTCAGAAACTCCAACATATATATATATATCTATGGAAGTTGAGTTACAGGGGCTGAACTTGTTTTCCTAAGTTTCTGAAAACCAATCACTTGATTTTGATCGAGGAACTGCAGTTCCTTTCTTTTTCACCTCACTTACGGTGAACAAGTCAAAGCCTAAGTGTGATTTAACACGTACAATATTTATTTGTGTACCATTTTTTATACTGTTGGACATCAATGAATCATTTTTGGGCGTCGATTAACCATATTTAGGTGTCAATTAGCCATTTCTGGGCGTCATCAAGTTGTTGTTGGGTGTGAAGTATCCTTACACCCTATTTAATACGTACAATCATATTTGGGCGCCATTAAGTTGTTCTTGGGTGTCAAACAAACCTATTTGGGCGTCACTACATTGTTTTTGGTTGTCAATTACCTTAGATGAGATTTAGCACATACAATATTTACTTGTGTGTCATTTTTATACTTTGAGTGTCAATGAACTATTTCTAGGCGGCAATGAACCATCTTTGGGTGCCAATTAACCATTGTGCGCCATTTCATCCGTGGATTTGTTAACTATTTGGGTGTCAAACAATCATTTTTTATTTCATTCAAAAATTAATCAAGGTTTAAAAATTATAAACAAAACAAAATTTTCTTTCATCACATCACCTATATATATTATTTTTTAATTTTTTTATCAAAAATATGTCAATATTAGTCTTGTGGATTTCCTTCTTCATAACGAATCCAATAGTTTTTGTTTCATCAAAAAAATTCGCCACTGTTTCAAAAGTTATAAGTAAAATAAATTTATTTGTCTATTGTATAATCTAAAAAAAAATCACCGAATCTACTACGTTGAAGTGGTTTTGGAGGCTGATTTTAGATGAGCGTCACACTAGGCATGAGCATGCCTAAAATTAAACTTTTTAATATCATATGGGACAAGTTACACTGATCAGTAGTAACTCATGAACACCGCGCCGCGTAGTAACAATCCTTGTATTTTTCGAAGGACAATAATATCAAAGTAAAGTGATTTATGGCGTGAGACGAGCTCTACTTTTTACTCTAGAACTAGTGGTGTGCACGTGCTAAGCACGTGCATAACTTATGATGGTCGGCATACAACACCTCACAAAAAATATGTGAAATCTAGAGTACTTTGTAGGTATGATTGTTGATGTATTGGTCATATGTTCATAACACTTCATAAAGACACCTGAAAAACATAACACATCACAAAAAATATGTGAAACCTGGAGTACTATGTAGGTATGACAGCTACTACATTGTTCATATGTACATAACACCTCATAAAAGACACCTGACAAACATAACACCCTACAAAAAATATGTGAAACCTAGAGCACTGTGTAGGTATGATTACTATGTATGATTACTTTTACATCATCAAAATTATGCAAATCCCTTAAATTCTGAAAAAAAATTTGAGTATGGATTACTATGTAGTATAGTAATCAATCTTCTAACTACACCCTCCTTTAATCTTGGGGATTGATGCAGTCTGTTTTCTAACTCATGATCAGTGTCATAAAAGTATAATTGTAGATGTGATGGGTTTCCATCTTCGGGTATTATTCTGTTTATGAAATGATATATTTGTCCTTGCACCTTGAAGGTGTATATCCCTTTGTTTCTCTTTGAAAGTGTTCTATCTTCATTCACACCTATAGATGTAAAAGCAAATGTGTCGTTGTATGTTCTGATGCATTGTCTAAAGTGAATAGCCTCTTTGTCCAATGATGAATATAGATAGTATAATTCTAATGGGGTGATATTTGTTACTAAAGAAATTTTTCCATCATAGCAACCAAATGTTTTCACTTCATATGGAAATCTTTTTGCATGACAATGTACACAGTTTGTGCAGCTAGGAAGTATATATGGCTCTTTAGGTATTGATAAATCCATTATGAATCTTTTCATCATATGAGCACTCTTCTTTTTCATATGTGATGAACATGAGGGAACATAAGTTGTTTCCTTAGCACTCGATGTAGACCCAACTTCCCATGTAGTAATAGTTTCTGGTTGCATGACATGATCACAGATACAATCATTAATATTTCTTCTTTCCAGATTTTTATCTTCCAAAGTTTCATTGATTTTCTCTAATTTTCTTTTGGCATAATTTTGTCTGCTTTTTTCAAGCTTTGCTATCTTTTTATCTTCGGAGAGGTTGGCATAATATTCTCTTTGTTTTTTCCGTATCATTTCCTTCTTTTCCTCCGGTAGATTTGAATATTTCATCCTATATAAATTATTCAAAATTCATCTTATTAATTATATTTTTAGGAATTATTTATAATAGAAAATAATAAGTGTTACAAAATCCAAGAAACATAATAGACACGAACGACAAAGAAAATTAAATGAAATATTAGTCATTGTAAACAAAATCAAAATGTAAAATGCGGTTATGATTGTATGCAAAAGCAAATAACAAAATGTATAGAAATTTATTGATGCTAAATTTAAAAATATTTTGTTATTTTTTGAAAGCATCTAAGAAATTTTAGATGCAACTCGAGTGTGAACCATGAAATATTACTTTAGGATATCTTTTTTTAATTTTTATCAATAATAACTTTGCATACAACGATAAAATGAACTAAGTAGATACATTATGTGTATTTTTCACAAGAAAAAGTCACATTTGAAAGTCTCCTAGGTTGGTATGTACGTACTACTGTACATTAAATTAAACACTTTAACTATAATAGTCACATCACATCTCCCAACAAAAGGCCCATATAAAACTTCAAACCATCACATCTCCTAACAACTCACATAAACAGAGATTTTTTACATCAAAAAGGTATTCATAAAGTTTCCAAGGTCTTTGCATGCATGGTACGATATGTACATAGAGATTCTAACTATCGAAGTGTCATTTCATCTCTCAACATTTATGTTGAAATCTTTGAGAAATTATCCACTACTTCTTTTTTATATCGCACTTTATAATATAAGTTTTTTTTGCTTCCTTTAACTTCTGTTCAAGTTCAGCTATTTTCTTTATTTTCTCCGACCGTTTCATTTTTATGTATTCTCCGATAAGGATTCTTCCTTTTCCTTTTACACGGATAGTCATAATCGCCTTGCTGTAATACGTCCTTGCCATTAACCTATACCAAAATAATAATATAACTAAATATTATAACATTTACATATTTGCATATTGTCAAAATATTAATCCATCTAAGCTACTAAGATTATTATTTTTTTATAAAAAAACAGCTTACTACAACTTCTGGAAGCTGCCTGCAACTGATACATATATTTGAATACGATTATTTTCATATATGTTTGCAAGACGCGTACTATACGAACCAAAACCACTATACACTACATTAATAAGCTATTAAAAAAGTATGTCTAATACTCGTTGACCATACAATGACGACGTCCGCGTCTCATGTCATGACTGCAGGAAAGACATGTTTATATAGTTACAACATCATGTCATGAGAACCATTACATGTCCTTCCCACTGTAACTATTATTTATGGAAGCATATCTAAATATGCCGATAATAACACCTTTGGTAACTATGTTCAGCTGTTGATGATTACAATATTCACACAAAAAATACAGGTCATGAACGTGTAATATAATGAAAAAACGAAGGTAGAAAAAAATTAGCAGAAAAAAATATTATAGTTTAATAGATACATTAACATGGAACGTAATCAGAAAATTAAATATAAAAAGTTAAAATTATATACTACTTTAATTGACGGGCAAAGAAAATAGAGCATTGTATCAGACCGGAAAACATATATTCCAGAAAGCAATGTCAACAGTAACGTTCCTCTAGTAAAACACTACCCCCATACCCTGCTTCTCTGTATACCAGAGAAACCCGTCTAATTTCCGTCATTGTTTCACCCGTTCTGCGGACATTGTCGGATTCACACATTGACAATAGACCATAGTCACCCACTGTCCCGATAGCTGCAGAGGCAACACTGTCAGATTTGGCCGAGACGAAAAAAGCAGTATTAGAAGAGCATCACCGGCCGGATACACCGGAACATTACGTTGTTATCCTCTCTATAGGAACCGTCTTGAACATATAGAGATAAAAAAAATACCAAACTACCTTTTCGTGACCCCACAAGCAAAACAACACCGTCGACACTATGTGACCCCACACGGAAAACTCACCGTCTGAACAAGAACATTCATAGTTTTGTGAAAATTTATGGCCCGCAAGAGTCTTTTATTTACTGATGACGGATATCAATATGTATCCAACAACATGACAAGCCTACGATAAATCGGTTGTGAAGGTGTCAAAGTTCAGTGCTCATATTCATAGGTAAATAGACTGGCTAATAAATAGACGAAAAAAGTAAGCACCTGGAATAGCACACATGTGTACTACTCTTATCGACTGCTATAATTACGAAGCTACCTTTTCGTGACCCCACAAGTAAAACAGCACCGTCGACACTCTCTGACCCCACACAGAAAACGCACCGCCTGAACAGGAACAATCATAGTTTTGTAAAAATTTACGGCCTGTAAGAGTCCTTTATTTGCTGATGACCAACAGCAGATGTCGGCAAGCCTACGATAAACCGATTGTGAATGTGTCAAAGTTCTCTGCTCTTATTCATATGCCTGACGGTAAGTAAATAGACAAAAAAACAAACACCTGAAATAGCTGGCAGCTGTGCACAACTCAAAAAGCAAACAGCTGGAATAAGAAACAAGCACGTGCACTGCTTCATAGGTAAAATCTATACTACTATAAAAAAGAACGAGTTTGATGATGCGCTCTCCTTGATTCACTCTTTTCTTTCCTTTTTTCAAGGAATTTTACTCTTACAAATATTTATTCCCACTCTCCTATTAACTTTTATTATCTTTAATTCTGTATTTCTCTCTCCATCCCACGGAAACTGTTCCTTGATTCTCTCCTTTTAATTTACCGTAGGGATCCTTTCACATAGGAATCCCCTCTCCGCATATTTCCTAACAAATTTTATATGTCACCTGCATCTGTGCACTGTTACACTAAAAAAAACTTCATTCTATCAACTTTCCCATTCTCTCACACACAACGAGCAGGCAGGCAGCCTAAGTAGTGAGAAATGGGGAAATGAGAAGTGAGCGATAAAGAGGATTTTGGGGGCAGGGCGCGGTTTTCGCTGTTCCGATCGGCTATTCTGATCTCCACCTACTACTAACTACCACACGAAGAATGGACAAATTCTCAGATCCGAGCGGCGATCCATACCACTACGGCGCGGGGATCCGTCGCCGGAAGCGCACGAGCTTCCTATGCTCCTGTGTAGTGGCGACGCTTTTCCTACTAGTGGCGGCCGCCGCGCTGGCGGCCGTATTCTTCACCCTATTCCGCCCCCGTGACCCCGGCATCCAGGTGACCGCCGTACGGCTCCCTTCCTACGGGGCTTCCGGCGGCGGCGAAGGCGGCAACGGGACGGTGAGGTTCACATTCGAGCAGCTGGCGGCGGTGCGAAACCCGAACCGCGCGACGTTCTCACACTACGACAGCAGCCTGCAGCTGAGCTACGGCGGGGCGCAGGTTGGGTTCATGTTCATCCCCGCCGGCGAGATCGGCGGCGGCAGAACGCAGTACATGGCCGCCTCGTTCTCCGTTGATTCGCTCCAATCGGCTGGGGATGATGGTAGCGGCGGCGGCGGCGGTGGGGGGAAGATGGAGCTGCAGACGAGGATGCGGGTGAGGGGACGCGTCCGGGTGCTGCCGTTCCTGATGCACCACGTGGAGACTACATCAGCGTGCTGGGTCGTTGTGGCGGTGAGAGACGGCTCCGTCGTTGGGTTCCACTGCTGATTTTCATCCCGTTTCTTCAGCAGGGTCAATCGCCGCCGCCCCGGCTTGGCTGGGCTAGTTTGTTACCTAACTACTACTTTGTTGAAATCCCGTTCGACTTACTTCCACGATCCCGGAATCGAATGACTTCTCTAAACCAGATTATACCAAACCCTGGTTCCACAAATTGCTCTCTGTCTCTCTCTCCCTCCCTCTTTCCTGGCTGCTGTTAGTGCTTTTTTTTCCCTAGACATATTATCTTTGAGTGTCTGTTAGTGTTTACCACCGGGCTTGCTCACTACCGAGTGGGTTCAGTGTGTTGCTCACAACGGGATTTATTAAAATTTTAGGTTTAATTTGCTGGATTTTGTAAGTGTATGATTTTTTTTTTCATGTCAGCTGTCTTGCCTACGATATATTTTGGCGTCTGGGAGAATTTTGATGGAGACCAAAACGTAGAATTCTTATTCTGTTTGAAAATCGCTAATTTCTCAAATTCCGCAAATCAAACATAAAATTTACTGAACTGGAGTCCAAAATACAATCTAATACGGTAAAATCCAAGTAACCAAACGTGTCCTCTATCCATTCCATGGTGGGCTACGGAGCTTCATGTAGTGGCTAGGATTCAGCTCGCTCTGCTCCGTGTGTATCATCATCACCATTAGTAGTAAATGAGTAAAGTGTCTTAAACAGCTTCCTTGCATAGATGATTGATTGACGCCGTTGATTCATGCAACCGTGGAGTCCGCTTCAATTGGCTCATATTTCCAAACGCTAGTACTAACCTATGTTGTGTTCGGCAAAGCTGCCGGTAGCGACCGGTAGAGACGGAAAAATGCGGGCAGCTTGAAAATATGTAGGGGCAGGTCTATCGCTGACATGCCTAACACCGGTGTGATTTGCCGCTAAAATCATTCCAAAAACACAAACTTCTTCGTAATTCCAGCGGTCAAGAGCGTTCAATTCTACCACGTCATTTTGATGCAGTGGAAAGCGATCAATCCTGCCGCTTTGCCGAACACTGCTCTAGTATCATCTCCGTCCGTCCGGCCAATAATCAAAATCGCAAAACCCTTCCAAGACAACAAAGAACATTCCTAAGGATAAAAAGACTGTCCCACGTAAGAATGAGAAAACAATGAAGCTTTTCGACATGTCCTATGAACTCGCCAACTATTCTCATTCAAGTGGAGAAAAATATATGGAATTCTCCATCATACAATATTTTCACTAGAACTAAGCTTGGTGAAAATGGACTCCAATCTCCTTATAAACAAATTTGTTTAATTCCACAGTGGCCCTGAGCCCCTCACACCTTGATTAGCATATGCTCATTTTCTTTCTCTCGCGGTTCCAATCATTGGGAGTGCGAGGGTGTGTCTTGGTAGTTTGGTTGGGGCGGTTGATGCTAGATGTTTGTTTTAGGTGCGGTTGTTGAATCCTGAAAAGAATATCGTAGCTGACCGAGGGGAAACTCAACTAGCATCAATCCTGACGCATGTTGGCACGGCACCTGAATTTGGGGATAGTTTACCGACATTGAAAGGAGTCAATCGTCTTGGGCTCCCTTTATTACCCTATAGAGATGTTCCAATGGGCTCCGCTTAGCTCCTTCCTATAAGTAACTACCTGCAAGAATCATTCAAGTCAGTGTTAGTTACCGGACACGCAAAACGAACCTTCAAGATATAATGCAATTGGAATAAAAGAGGTGTGCAACTAAGTATATTGCTAACTTTAATAGCACTAATCAAGTCTAAGTGGACTTTGGGTCCTTAGCGATTGCTTGTTGTCTTATTCCGACAACAACGTCAAAAGTTGATCATATTTAAATGTGGGGCAAAACTCAAAAGTGTAAACCCAATTGCCTAGTCAAATGTATCGATTTTAAATATATACTTCAAGAGACGTCTACAACTTAATACATAGTCTATTGTAATAATACATGGTTGAAAATAAAAAGAAGAAGAGACAACAACGTAAGAACTAAAACTCCTTGCTTAGCTTAGACGAATAAAAAAGATAAATTTTGTGTTCAAGTTAAGTAACAAATGAAGTAAAGTAATAAAACTAAGTTCTGGAACTCAAACCAAATAAAGATATTTGTGATTATTATAAAGGAATCTTGGATTGGGTCTCATTAATCATCCAGGTAGATTTCTATCTAAAAGAACCTCTCTCTTGAGATTATTACCAAATAGATCAAGAATAAATGTATAGTTTTTCTGCTATAGTGATTCCCCATTTTCGTGGATCATCACTAGTCCAAACTCTAAATCCTTTAGGACTTGTTCTCTCAAATCAATTCATACCAGACACCCCAAGAAGATAGTTAATGAAGTAAGTGATGCATTTAAACAAGAGTATGGAAATAAAACTGCAAAAATATTTGTATTTTAAAAAAAGAAGGAATAATTACATAGTAAGGAGGGCATGATAGCTACTCCCAACCCAAGTTAATGAGTTTAGCTACTCATGATGCAAGAAAGAACCAAATTACAACTAGAGCAAGTCATAGTTATCAGAAGAAAATAATGAAACAATAAGAGAAAAGGGAAGAGGTCGACACACATGTAGATCCAGCTAGGAGGTTGATCTTCCCACCTTTCGGTTGAATCCTACTCAGAGGTCGATTGATCTATCCAATCAAATTTGGAGGTCAATAGTCTTCACTTTGGTTGTTGATGGCCCTTGAGTCAAGATGGACTTGATCGAGCTAGATGATGTAAATGGATGGTGTAAAGTCAAGAAGTTGACTGTTCTCACAAGGTTAATGAACTTGCTTCGGTCCTTACGCTCTCTGTGAAAACATTTTGGCCTTTTCACAGAAGACAAGATGTCTTGAAATTGATGCATTGGGATCCTATTTACGTGGCATCAACCCAGGCTTCAGGTGATTAAGATTTGGAGCTTGATATATCTTTTTCTCTATAGAAATTGTGCTTTTATGTTGGCAAATGATTGAAATCTGGATGAGAGGTCGATTTTTTGAGTTGATCGAGCTTGAGCCTTTTTTCCAAACTTGATTTCTTTCTTCGAGCTTGAACAACCTTGGAGGTAGATAGATAACTTTAGTGCAACAAACCGATAGGTTTATCGCTCAATTATTTTAATATTGAGATCTTTATTGATCAAGCTTTACACATGGTTCAACTCAGTAGATGATGATCTACCAGGAGGTCAATTGATCTGTTCTTGGTGTGGTAGCTTGATGGGTTGTCTATTAAGCTCTATTCTTGAACTTCTTTGATCGGACTTGAGCATTGATTGAGTTATTTTACTACTTTGTTTGATTATTTCTACATACATAGTGATTCACCTAAAGGTTAATAGTTTGTCAATTGTGCTTTATCATTTTGATTTTAAATTCATGCATTTTTCAAAGGTAATCTTAATCACAATAGAGTTTTGACAAATAAGTGCAATATGAAATATTTTATGATTGTTATTTACATATGTAGTCGAGTTTCTAGAATAGAAAAACATGATATATTCATGAAAGACAATGTTACCAACTCCTCCAAACTTGACATTCAGCTTGTTTTCAAGATAGGAACATAAAATCATCATGTAAGAATGAACGAGAAGGATGATAGGATTGATATTGGACAAAATTTACTGTCAACCTCTTATCAACATATTTAAAAAAAAAATCTAAAAGGCATTTCCTCCTAAAGCATCATGTTTCAAGAGACTCCTTATTACTAGTTCATCTATAATTATCACTCATGCACTATCTCCAATGCAAGTCTCTCTTTGAAAGCAACATTCACTCTCATCTTATTGTTCGGGGAGCAGTGGATGGATAAGTAGGACAAAATCTTAGGGGTATCCCTTTCCTTCCTTTGGGTTATTCAACTATATGTTTGTTAGCGAGTAAGCCAGAAAGTGGTCCTTGTATTCCAAACTAGTTGATTTTAGATCATTGATTGCACATCGTTTGTACCACTAGTTCAAATTGCTATACCTTTAATAGTCACTAATACAAATGGGAGTGTGTCTTTTTGGCCTTATAAATTATCAAAAGTGACACATCTATGTTCATAAGTACAACTATACATCATTCTGGTAGCTTCTCTGAGTAAAAAGTAGGGCACAACTATGTGACTCATTCACACTCTTCTTTTGTTCCTCACAATTTTTGGGATATTATTTTTTCCGGATGCAATTTGTGGGAAAGGGAATGAGGTAGCTCTTTCTTCTTCCATAAGAGTGCATCTTTAACTGAATACAAATTGTCTATGAAAATGTAAGTTTGTTTTGTATATGTTAATTGTGGCATCCTGGTTAGGGATGGGAATTTTCACTTTGTGAATGTTGCCAAATTTTAACCTTGATACATATAATAACTAGTTTACCTCGATACCACAACACCACAAAGCACGTCTAGAGGGGCATGTTAATGATCTCCCTATCCATAACCATATCACAAAAGCTCCCAAGCCGTAACTTTCTTTTTGATGTGAGTTGGTTGATGGTGTAACCAGCATAGAACCCTTCCACATATGCATCATGGGTGAGTATATGTGTTAGCACCCCCCAAGTTCAAATTTGTTTTTTGAGGAGTGCTTTTCTCATGACCACCTAAAAACAATCTAAATTGTCTGCAGTTAGGATGGACACATGGCGATTTGCCCTCCATTGGGTCTGTGAGGGGTATTTAGGACTGAAGATACCCAATCACATATACCATGCTAATACCCATCCATCACATTGGCGATTTGACATTCTTGGTAGGTTGTCCTCCATCAAATCTGTGAGGGGTATATCTTAAAAAAAGATGCCTATTCACGTATGTCATGCCAAAACCCTTCCCTGGCAATGGTGTGAGTCGACGTGATTGGTAGGTTGTGATTCCTTCTGCCCATGTTGTATCATCTTAAATAATGATGTGGTTAACGAAAAAACCCCACCTCATTCCCTCTTCTGGAAAATTCCATTATCTCATCACTATGTTTAATTGTTTGGGTAGGTCATCAAAGTTGTTGATTGTGTAGCCCCCCCAAAGTTGCTTCATATACGTTGGAGCTTGCTGCATACATGTTGGAGCTTCCTCCAAACTGAAAGTCGAGCACACTCCCTCTTTTGTGCATCATGCTAGCTTCCGCTGATTATGGACCTCTTTGAAGTTTATTCAAGCTCCTTCTTTTGTCTTGTTTGTTTTTGTCAATCCACCAACGTGCACATTCACCATCATTGTAAGGAGTGGGAGCTAAGAGGGGATCCACTCCTCACTAAATCAAATAAGAGTCATCATCCATAACACACACCAATTTTTTCTTAATGGATGGATAACTATTACTCATCAAAAATGGATATCATAAAGATCAAATGATAGCAACATAATATTGACTATTTCCAAATTTACAAGATACATGATAATCTCCCACATGGAATTTACATATAGGCATCAACTTCAACATCTAAATAGAGGGAAGTCTGAGCCAACTTAAGTCTATCTCACAAAAGTTAACTCCATTTAGCAAAATCCTTGTCACCAAATCAAATCCTCCACGTCTTTCACCTAAGAGGATGGAAGCATACCTCACGGAAGATGACAAAGTAGAAGTTGTTAGCACAAAAACATCAATATGTATAATAATAGATATTGATCAATATAATGAAAAAGGGACAACAATAACATTATCAAGACTTCTAAAAAAGAGGAAAGTAGACCATCCAATTAGATATCAAAGAAAATAATTTAAAATATACAAAGATGCACTCGCTATTAACAACAAATATCAACATGTGTCATAAGCGTAACATATAGATTAGGGCACAAAACCCATCAAAAATCTACTATTACCATACTAAACATGAACCTCATTCCATCCTTCCTTGCCACACACGATATCTCTCTCTGTTTATAATTGTGTTTGTATTTTTAGTTTTGTGAATTTAATGGACACCTCAATAAGCCATTTAATTATTAGATTTCTCACCAAAAGTCACGGTATATAAACTGTACGGTCCCATCCTTCTCATATTAAAATAATATTTAATTCTCACTCAACAATAATCTCTTCACATTTGATTTTTTCAGTTCATAGGTTTATCTTATTGTCACAGTTGTGCATGAGATATTCCTCTAGGGGCTGCTGATCTTACAGAAACCAAATTCTAGAGGAGTCAATGTATCCTAAAGGGAAGCGTAAACATAGTAAGTGCAACTAACACCTTTTTAACTTTTTCATCCTTCAACTACTGTAATCTTGCAATCTGATGCCACAATGGTGTTATTACATGCCTCACGACCATGGGGCTAGAAATTTAACACCTTACTTCCGCTCATGCATTGATGTTAACTTCATGAGCGGACTATCCCCTCTTAACAAATTCATATAAACTCTAATCGTCATAGTATAAAGATGTTGTTTGTGGCTGTCAACATGTTTTGCAACTTATGACCTATAAACTGTAATTCATGTCACAGAGTTAATACCAAATACCTCTCTTTCCTTAGACTTTAGTGAAAAATCAACAAAGAATGGTGTCTTACTACGGCAGCGTATGGTAGCGCAATTAATTCGGATACGGTGGCCATGGGAGACCAAAAGTTAGCCATCGGTAGTAAAAAAATAGGAGTCCTGAAACACCAGATTAACAATCGGTAAACTTCTACACACATTTCACACTCATCTATGATTACCCAACTGAGATTATCCACCAGACCAATTTTACGCGGTGGCTCATCTTAGATGCGCGACCGTGGTTAAAACAATTGTGTTGTCAAACAGACGCTACGTCCTCAATAATTACCTTAATTACTACGTCCTCAACAATTACCGTTGTTTCCGTAAGTACTCAAGGTACATCAAATTCATATTTCCATTTTATCCAAATGGTTTTAGTAATAATATTATCACATTTATACACTTCTAAGTTTTAACCCATAGTACTAGAAACATATTTTTCTGTCTCACTCAAACTGTAACAAGATGTTATTCTATTTGAGGACTTTGAGCATTATGTTTTTTTAAAAAACTGGCGATTCATTCATCCTGTCTCCTGGGTTGGAACTCATGACCTCTCAGTCTTACATCATCACTTTGTAAGACCTACACATAGGTAGGCACCTTGAACTTAAGCTCTGCATTCATGTAGGTACCTTCTAGAAATTCCTATATTTCATTAAGAATCCTCAACAAAGCACTAACATGAATAGGAAATTCCCTTGACTTAAGACATTTCTATATGCACTTAGAATGAAGCCCTACGCTCAAATAGGAACCTCTACTGAAAGCCATATGCTTATATATACTATAATCAAATCCATATGCTTAGGTAGGTACTCAACTATAACCCCTAATCCCAAGTAGGTTCCATTCTATAAATCCTGACATCATGTATGCACTCGACCATACTAAGCCCTACTCCTAAGTAGAAACATTTGCAAATTCAAACATCCATGCATTCATCCTTCTTAAGCCTTATGCTCAGATAGGCACCTTCCATGAATGACCTACACTCAGCTAGGAATCTATGGTTTTAAAGCCCTACATTTGAGTGGGCATTTGGACAAAACCCTAAATTTATCTAGGAAACTCTCATAAATCCTACTCCTAGGTTGGAATCACTTGCAAAGACCTATTTGAGTCCTATATCTAGGTTGATGTCTTCCCCAGAGCCCTATCGCAAATAGGAAGTACTCCATTATCAAACCCCTATCTAAATAAGCATTTACATCTAAGGCCCTTTCTTGAACAAGCATCTCTTAAACCAGCCCCATCTTAATCTAAGCCCTACTACATATGAACACTCTTAAAAAATCCCTACACTTAGGGACACACCTCTATTTAAATACAAATGCTAAAATAGGCACCCTGATCAAAGCCTTATGCTCAGGTAGGCACTAAAATCAAATCTCTACCCTTAACTAGGAACCTTCTCAAAAGCCATATCCTAAATAGTTATCCCCTTGATCAAAGCCCAATAACCAAGTAGGCATTAGCTTCCCAAAAAAAGTCCTACATGCATGTAGGCATCCTTGCTAAATACCTATCCCAAATAGGCAAATCTCAATGATTTCCCAAAAACTAAATGCCCTATCATTAATATGCATTCTTCATAATCCATGCCCTATCTTGAATAATCCATGCCCTATCATTAATATGCATTCTTCATAATCCATGCCCTATCATTAATATGAATTTCTATATGCATCAATCTAACCCTTTATATCAAACTCTTCCTTTATTGCTATCTAAAATTATTAACAATCTATCCTTAAGTACTTCACACGTATTATAGGATGTCTTTTATGACATTCCAATAACCTTTATTGGAATCATCTTGTCATGTCCAATACATATAAGATTATAAGAGATAATAGCTTTCATGATAGATCCATTGCTATAGCCTATGGCATCTTGTCATGTCATTTCCATTCTTCACGAGAATTGGAATATGTGGTTCATGACAGACCAATCCGAATTTTCTCTCATTGAATCCTTCAGTGTTGAACTCCTTCAACACTTTGCTATTATATGTGATCAAACTTCCATTGTGAAACATTTGAGAACTAACTCATAGGTCTTGATCCTTATCTTATAATATGTTTCACTTAATCCTTCATTACTGAAGGGGTTATCATGCCAGTTCTTGATATTCATAATATTGAGATGTTATTCCTCATGATATGTGGAATATTCATATTGCTCCCACTAAATCTTTTGCAATCACAGATTCCATCTTTTATCTTGATTCAAGCCAAGCCCTTTGACTATCTTGTCAAATTAAAAGATCCCATCTTTGAGATGCTTGTTTTAATCCCAGATTAAACTTTGTAGTTTATAAACTTCATTTGCATTCTTGAAGTTATAAAACCCTTTTAGGTTGTGTCACATACACATCCATTGATGTATTCACTTTAAGGAATCTTATTTCTATATTCATATTCCAAATCTCTGAGTCTATTTAACTACAACAACAAGCTTGACAATGGTAAAGGAATTTCTATTATGTTCAACAACTTGAACTGATTTGAAAACCTATTCAACCAATTTGTCCTTTTATGTCATCCATGTAGGTCTTAGCCACAATACCTTATTACACCCTTTAGGTGTTACCCCTATAGGTAGCGCTATCAAGGTCCTACCGTGTTAGCTTACATGGATCACATGATGGTCTTGATCCATTACTCAGATTATGGTTCTCAATAGCTTCTAGTTGACTAGTTAGCTCATCCTGTTATGGACAACCTAACTAAATTGTTGGATTCACAATCCTCTGATCCCAAGTGTGTTCTACTAGAACTATTTTATTTTGTGTTACATGATGAAATTGAGAGTCCACAACAACTTGTGATTCTCTTGATTATCACAGTACCTCTTTGTTGACCTTGAACATTTTGAGTCCTACTTTTACTCCCACTGATTCTTTAGGAACTCATTTATCCTATCAACAAAACATTTTTGTTATTGGATTGGTATTAAAAGTGATATTCAACAGTCATGGTTTATTGATAAACCTTTTCGACAACAACTTTCTCAATGTAGGTTTCAATCCTTTAGACATACTGGGACATTCCCAATTCATATCATATATGATGTCTTATAAACCATTCAGACGGTACATTATATAGTGATAGGTATGTATCTATGAGGATCAGAAGATTAGATTAATTGATAATCATATCATGACTCATCATGGCATAATACCTTCATTCTTACAGATCATCATGTTCATATGGATTTGACTTGTGCTACATTATCACAATCCTTTCTTTGAAAGTACTCAAGGTATTGATGTAAAGTATTTCAACATTTAACCTCATCAAAGTTTCTTAATACTTTCGTCAAGGTCATACTTCATTTATAATCTCCTTAGATATTTCAAGAGATTTCCAATTTACTGAGTGCATATCATCATATTATAGTAAATGAATATGGGGTATAAGTAATTATGCATAACATTCATTCCATAAGATCTGCATGCATCACATGTATGAGGTCAAATGGAAGCCTTATCCTCCCTCTACATCTAGTGAAGGACGTCATTTCACATTGCATATTTCCTTAGGATCAATAACCAAGGGAATCAAGATTAACATCAATATGTATTCTAGGCATGTAATTCATATATGTACATCCAAGGTGACTATTTCTAATGATGGTCTTGACTTATCAATTCTAATCCTTCGGTATTTAAAGTCAACACATTCATTTAAAAATCTTTCCTACAAAGACCATTTTGATGCTTGTGCATTGCCATGCAAGAAACAAAAACATTAATATCTCACTTTAGTAATTTATCGTCCTTGTGATACAAGACGCTTTAAAGTAAATGTTTCTATTTGATGGCATAATGAAATAGTAGTTCTAGTATACGTCCTCATTGGGCTAAGATAAATTTAAATGTAGACTAAAGCTTTCGCAACACATACTCTGCCTTGCCCATCTTTGTCCTTCCATGAAGGGATTTACTTCTTATCAAATCATGCACATCAAGTATGTCAGATCTCTATTTGGTATCACATACCAAATTGAAGAAGTAATCAAATTTATCTTATAACATTTATACCTGAAGTGGAGGCCTCATTGCCTTCCTTCTTCTTCTATAATTCCTCTAACCATAGTAGGAAATTCCTTTTCAAATGTACAAGCCAGTGACAATGGTGGCAATCTCCTCTTACTTTCTTCACACCTCCCTTTGCTTTGAGATCTAAAGACTTGGGCTTCTAGCTAGCTTTAGAACTCTTATTAGGTTTTCTATTGCCTCTAGACTTCCCCTTTCTCTTGTTGATCATCATCAAAGACTTGGGCTTGTCTTTCTTGATTTTTGTCTAAGCTGTTCTCTACATGCCCAACAACTCTGTCAATGGCATGTCAAAGTCGTTCATGACATACTGACTATATGACTCTGACAGAGACTGTAGAATCACATCATTAGCCAACTCTTGACCCAAAGCGAATCCCAATCTAGCTAGGTTCTCCATATACCCAATAAGTATGAGTACATGAGGACCTAGTGGATCTCCTTTTGGCATTATACATTTGAACAATGCCATGGAGACATCATATCTCTCTTATCTTGCCTGATCTTGGCACATGTTCTTGAGATGTGTGACCATCTCAATCACACCGATATTATCATGATGCCTCTGCAACCCATAGTTCATGGAGCATAGCATCAGACATTTGACATCTACACCATCTTTAGTATGCTTCTTGTAAGTATCCTTGTCATCCCTTGGTGCATTTTAAGGTGGTTCCTCTAGTTTTGGCATTTCCAGGACATAGAGCTTTCTCTCTTATGTGAGAATGATTCTCAACGTCCTGACAATCATGGAAGTTTTTCCCAGTAAGTTTGTTCTTCTCAAGGACCGATTACAGAGAAAAGTGATTATTGTTCGTTGCCATTTGATTCTAGAAAAGAATTTGCAATTTTGTCAAAAACTCATTTTTGATTTTATTTTATTAGAATTTGGGGGATAATTATTAGGTCTTTAACTAATTATCTTTCACATAATTTGGATCAAATTGACAACCCACAAGTATCAATTTAGAAAATTATAGTGAATAAATTTTCTTTGAGAAAGATCCAAGATAATTCAATTATGACCCGACCAACGCTGCAACACACAGTTAATCATCAAGGTCAAAAACTTTTTCCAATTGCATCATATGCAATTCTTGATAGATAAAATGTACAACTCCTTGCCGTAATTATCTGTATGCTTTTGGGCCCAGACCCTCTAAGAATCACCAGTTAATCCTGACTCAATAGAAAATACAATAATAATGCACCCCATAGAGGTGGAACCTACATTATTACGATCACACACCATGTAGAGGCGTAAACTATGCTTTTTCAAACAAGTTTTTCATGTGTATCACTATTAGAAAGCATCTTCTAATTAATATATTTGGTTGAGGGATATATATATATATATATATATATATGTTACACATATTGTACTCAATCACCACATATATAGTATGTATATATATATATATATTGTATCCAATCACCACATATATAGTACATATCATATACATGATATGTCCCACAATGTAAACATATAATATAAAACAAAAACCAATAGTACATATCATATACTTGCTTGTTTCTCATTTCCCATTACTTGCCTCCATTACTCCCATCCACCCACCTTCCTTGCATTTAATCCCATTTCCACCCACTTTCCACTCATTTCCACCATAGAAACCTAGTTTCTCTAGGTTTCTATCCATCCATTCCACCATTTCCATGCTCTTGGGCACCATTGGAGGAGGAGGATCATGGCTGGCAGCAAGGAGGTGAAGAAGTCAAGCTTCATCAAGCATCCATGGCATTTCCTAATCTCTTTCCCTTCTCCTTTGTTTCAGTTTTGATCATGTATAGCTAAGCCCCCCCTTGGGTGGGCTGTTTGGGACAAAAATGTGACTTTGATACCATGTTGGGGGAATATAATTTGTAATTAACATATTTCACTTCTATGTCCCACAATGTAAACATATAATATAAAACAAAAACCAATGGTTATGGCCATGTCTACTTGTAATTCCTTAGAGCCATAAGGAATTACTACCACCTAGGTCAATCATCACATGACATGCATGAACTTACTATTGGTGTATATCTGTGCTTGCCAATCTGGGTAGATAGGTTCAACCCTTGTACCGGTCATCTAACCCCTTGGCTGGTTGGTTGGTCATCATGGACAGTCGTCTGGCCTCCAGTCCAACCGATGTTTGGACTCCTTCCAAATAGTCGATTGGGTCCACCAGGCAGTCCTCTGGCTCCATCGTTTTCCCCTCCATGGTTCTCTAGTGGATGACTTGTCTCATAAACTAGTCGTCTCATATGGCGATGATAATCTTCTTCACTGTTGAAAGAAAGGAAACTATCCTATTGCTACTTTATTACGTTTTAAAGAGAAACATCAAGTTACATTTGAGGGGAGAAAAGGTAGAAAATAATTAACTTTACATTGGGAAGAGGGAGGTCGAGGCTTGGTATGTAGACCAAGATAAACATGAACAAAACCAAACCATCCAACACCACACATATATTGGGTATTGGCCATAACCACATTATATATATGTATATATGTATGTATGTATGTAAGTATGTATATATATATATATATATATATATATATATATATATATATATATATATATATATATAAAGTTTAATTATTTAGAGAGACACGTGTAAATTGCATATATATATGTATATATATACATATATATGTATATACACACACACACACACACATATATATATATATATATATATATATGAGACAGTTTAATTATTTGCAATGCATGCAATAAATAAATGATTCAACAAAAAATCCAATCATATAGATTATCCTAAACTATAATAAATTAACATGGATCTGATACCACTTTTGGGAAATACACACAGAGTATAACAAAAGAAACAAAAGAAATTATCTTTCTGAATTCTCATAACAACTAGATTGCATCAACTACTATAAAATAGGAAGGATGGTTTATCGAGTTATTCCTGGTCCTAGAGCAACTCCAGTGACAACAACTCACTAGTTGCTCTTGTACAAAGGCTGTGCAGCTCCTAGTTTTCACCACGAACAATAAACACGACCGTTTCTGTAGCCACTCCTATGGTCTTGCCACAGACTGTAGGTTGAATTTTCTCCCTCAGAAGCAACCAAAGGACTCCTTCCTCTAGAGTAGTCCACATAGACAACCTAGAACTCCTATCATTCAACTAGAACATACAACAAGGATTTGTCCCTCCTATTGTCATACTAGTCATCAAATTTCTCTCTCACAACAACACCTCTCAGTTGTTCTCTCCTGTAGTTATCACTCCCTTGTCGGGTAGGACTTGCTTGGGCTAATCAGTTACCACAACTAGAGATGACAATAATTATTAGAGCAATGGATTCTCAGTTTTTTCTTCTTATTGTGTCTTGGGAAGCCCCCAGTACCCCTCTATTTATAGGTGGGGTTAGGGTCAGGGTTCCCAATCTGTACGTGATTGTGCATGAGTGGAAGGGACCCGAAGATCTTGAATTTTCACAGCCTGTGAACATTGAAACGACTGTCTGGATCATCTGGTCACATGAGACGTTCGTCTCATACTACCAAATGGTTGTTTGGTAGTTTCCCAATTGCACGCAAATCAGGCAATTTGATTCCAATTAATATTACATATTAATTACTTGCACCACAAGTAATCTTCAATAAAATAAGTTTGAGAAACATCCAGAACCTTTGTTCGGCCCCAACTGAGCCATCTCACACATGTGCGATGCCCGTCTCACTCACCCAGATGGTTGTCTGGTGAGCTTGAGCCGATCGATTCAACAAATTGAATCGTTCGGTTCACTCCCCAATTAGGGAAGTAATTAGCCAATTCAAACTCTGATCTGCCTGACAACCCAAACTACCATCTCAACACTTGAGATGCTCGTCTGCCTTCCAAAGATCGTCTCAACCTTTAAATGGTAGTTTGGTAGTTCAGTCAGTCAATCTGTGCGTAAATTGAATACCTAAACGCTTTTGTAATCAATCCAATCATCATTCAAGATCAAACTCCTCTTCTATATTAGTTCCTATGTGTGTGACCCTATAGGTTCCATATCACATTAGCAGTGAATGTCTATAACAAAATAATGACATCACAAGCAATGAATGGTGTCTTGTCTCACATCAATGCTACCCACATGAATGGAAAGTTGGAGAACAACTTCAACCTACAATCTGTGTAAGGTGTTGTAGTGATTGTTAGATTATTTTGTCACTAATATCCAGGATGAACTCTAGGCATGGAATCGTCATCCTCTTAACATTCAATCCATGTTCCTTGAACCAAGAGAAAATCGTCTGAGATAATGTGACCTCAATATCATATATCAATTCATATGTGCATGCACATGCATTTCTCAGTCTCGCTTATCAAGTGGCCAAGATATCAATCTCCAGTAGGAGGATGAAATCCCATGTCTATCACTCAGTCTATTCCCATTGGTCAAAGTCACCCAGTCATCACATTTATAACAACCCATGTTTTAAGACTGTGTTTGATGATGTCAAAGAATACCCAACAACATGTGATGAGTGCAGTGATTTCAGTTCTAAGAATCACAATCACCACCTTCACTATGAGAGATGACTATGACCACCAATGATAGTTTCCATGTGTCACTCTCAAGATGGGTCTACCCGATACACTGTTCCCTAACATGTATCCATGTGCTTGGTTTGATATTGCCATATCATGACTAACAAGATTATGTCATCAAACAACCCACACTCGAGTCTTATGTATTACTGGTGTCTATTTACCTTCCACAGTAACAAACAACCAGGGACATAATAAGAATGTACACACAGTTAACATCCCTATGATCTCATCCTCCAAGTCACATACTTGAAGACATACGTCGTTGAGTATTGTCATTCTTTAGACATTCATAATGTTTCCTTATTATCTCATAACTGAATGAAACAAAATAAATTGGAAGCTTGCCTTAGTATTAATCAAATCCTTTATGGTTTATGCCATGTCAATCATCACATGATTGGTTCGTTGGGCATACCTTACCAATAGACTCCAACTTGCACTTAGAGCCAATCACCCACAAATCTTATTCTTAGTGACCCAAACATGTCCACCATGTTTTTGTTCCACAAGTGCTTATTCAGTGGGCTAGCAACACTTTGGTTGTAGTCGGTATATTGGATGTTTCCTAATATCTTCTCTCTGAGATGAAACCACCATAATATGGTATCTGATATTCCTGGCCTAACAAGTAGCTCCATTTTTCTCACAATATCACTACCGTGTCATTAAAGGTTGAAGCATCTATAAGTTCAGCATATGCACTTCTACATCCATATTGTATTATTCTATGTTCATAACACAAGTATACTTGACTTTTATTGTAGAATAGAATTAATGTCTATTAGTTCAAAACTCTTCCAACTAACAACATTTTTCCTTTTAAAACATATTTTTTTTACTATCAAATTGTCATTATGGGAGCTTGCATCAATGTAACCCTTTATATTCAACTCTTCCTATATTTCTATCTTTAATTATTAGCAATATATCCTTAAGTACTTCACAAGTACTAGTGAATGTCTTTAATGACATTCCCATAACCATTATTAAAATCATATTGTCATTTCCAATACATACAAGATTATATGGGATAATAACATTCATGATAGATAGCCTATGTCATCTTGTCATGTCATTTCCATTCTTCACAAGAATTTGAATATGTGGTTCATAAGAGACCAATTCGATTTTTCTCTCATTGAATCCCTTAGTGTTGAACTCCTTCAACACTTGGCTATTGTATGTGCTCAAACTTCCATTGTGAAAGATTCAAAAACTATCTCATAGGTCTTAACCCTTATCTCATAAGATGTTTCACTTAATTCTTCATTGTTGAAGAGGTTATCATGCATGTTCTCAATATTCATAATATTGAGATGTGCCCTTTGGCAACTTTCCATGAGGAATATAGGTAAGGAATGGTAAAAGAATAATGAGTCAATGAGGGTCATTATTGTGGGTTTTCAAAATGAGACATCTGCATGAAAATTACTCCAACACTTCATCAAGTAATGACATAGCATGTGATTGAGAGAATACAAAAGCTATATTTTTTATCATGAGATTAAACACACCCTAAGAGTTTGTGGCTTTCTTAGATCACAATTCATCTAAATATTTCAAAATCATGAACGAGGTGAATCACATGTAAAAGTCAACCTTTAAGACCATTTGGAAATATAACATGAGGATGTGACATGCAATTGTCTAAGATCAAAGTTTCAACTCAAAATGTAGATATTGAGTTAAACCATGATTTTAAACAAGAAATTCCATGTTTGGGAAAAAATGGCCAAAATGGTGCAAAGTGATTCCTTCAATCACATCTTAAACTACATTATGAAGCAAAAAGTAAGAAAAACCTAGCTCAAGCACACAAAAATTACCAAAAACCTACATGAAATGCAATTCATGGCAAGGAACGCAATGAAAAGTAAAATTTTTGAAAAATTATGCAATAATGAAAGAAAATGAACAAAATCCATGCATGTATGCAAGGCAAGTGAGAAAAATGAAGGATGGACAAGTATAAAAGGTTAAGTGGATTGTTTGATAATCTTGGATTATAACAAGAGACATAGAGGAAAGTGGGCTAAACTAAGGGCTTACCACCCTACAACCCCAAACTTTTAAACCATGTTGTCCACAACATGAATTTGAAGTTTAGATTAGTAGGGTAATAATGTGCATGGAGTCATGGTAGAAAATTGCCAAGAGTGGAGATGATCAACATGGCATCAAGCGAGCAGGGAAAGGTAGGTTCAGCATGGTTATTCTGGGAAGAATGACCATTTTGGCATACTGGCATTGCAACCTACTACGTGGAATAGCCATGGTGGTCATCTTCCTATAGATTTTTGATTGATCTTTAATTCTTTTCAATCTTGATCTTGTCCTTGTCTAGATCATACATGCAACATCTTTCCTCCAATGTATCTATTCTAACATGATTTACAAACAACAAAACCACAAGTATAGTGTAGTGTGTGTCTGTTTCTTGGAAATGAAAAATAAAAATATAAAAAAAATGGTCTTAGAGAGAAAACATCTCAAAGCTAGGTCAGTTGCCTCCTACTAGCGCTAAGTTTATTGCCTTCATCTGCACTTGGTATTCTTTGACTCATCCTTCATTCATAAGAAAGGTGGTCCCATCCTCATCATAAGTGATCCTCTCAAAAGCCTTCACCACATGATCTTCTTCCCAAGGGTAATGAGATCTTGTCATGTATTTCTCTTCATCTTCTCTCCTTCTCGGTCTTCATCATAGACCTCAGAACAATAGTCCTCTTCAATGAAACCCTGCAGCTCATTCAACATAATCCTATTGGGTTGCTTTGCCCTTATCTTTTTCTTGAAGATATGCACACCCTTATGGAAATTTGCATATGTTGGGATTTGCTTGATGATGTCAAGCAATGAGGAATTTACCTTCACCCATCTCAAGACCTTTGGAATGTTTATGCTATACTTTTGTCTTACTTTGGAGAAGGGGTCTTTGAAGGCATCAAGGAGAGGGGGCTCCATGATATTGAAAACTTGGTATATTTGGAATATCACACTAGAATTTCTTGGATCAGTGGTTGGGGAACGTTTTGGTATCACCTAAAATTCTTGAAGGATACATGGTATTATCATCTCAAAAGAAGGTGGTAGGTTGAAGCATAAGGGTTGGGGGACCTTAGTATTGTCAAAACATTACAACTTGTCCTTGAGGTGGAATGTCGGTGCCTTGAGAAGCACCCATAGAATCACTAGCATTGTTTGGGTTGGTCATGGTTTGGGATGGGAGTCTACCCTCCTCATGAAGGGAAAGTGAGAGGGACATTTGGTCCGACCTTTGCTCTAGCCGACTAATGGTTTGTCCATTAGTGGATACATCTTTCTTGATTGCATCTAAACTATTAATCTCCCTAGGACTTCTTCTATAAATCTTGAATCGTTCCTCGGTCCTTAGTCCCATTGTTGGTTCCATGAGTACTTTGGGTGACTTCTCCATTCTGGAGTATAGGAGTTCGATAGTGGGCCTTGGTTATTCCAGTTCCCATAGGGTGTAGAGCTTAAACTTCCTCACAAAGAGTCTCCACAGAGTTGTTGGAGTGACTAGAAGAACCTCCCACATGAGTCTTCATGTGATTCATCATGTCCTCCAAGATCTTCATCAATTGTGGATTTGTATCATCCTTGGCTTGAAAAGGGGTCACTCTCATGTTTCTATCACAATAAGAACCCACACTAGAAGCTCAGTGTTGGGATTTTTCAGCCAAGTGATCAAAAAGTGACCAAGATTCTTCAGGTGGTTTGGCCATGAATGTTCCACCACAACATGAGTTAACCACCATTTGATCCATTTCAGTAAGTCCCTAATAGAAGGATTGGACCAATTGACATATAGGTACTTCATGAGGAGGGTTGTCTCTCATTAAATTTTAGAACCTTTCCCAAGTTTAATGGAATTTCTCATTCTCCTTTTGGCTAAAGCAGGTATTGTGTTTCCTCATCTTGGTTAGCCTTTTTTAGCAATAGGATAAAACTTCTTTAAAAATTTATTCTTCATAGCCTCCCATGTAATAATCTCAGTCTTTAGAGTACCATTATTTTTCCTTGTACTTTAGAGAGAAGGGGAACATGGTGAGCCAAATAGAATCTTTAGTGGATGCATGGTTCCTAAAAGTAGAGGAAGTCTCTAAAAAGGCATCAATGTGCTTGTACATTTTTTCCTTCTCAAACTCATAGAATGTAGGAAGCAATCCATGAAGAGTCGGTGGGAATGAGAGTTGTTGATCCAACATATGATCCACTATAGTAGCAATTAGAGAAGTGTAGTTCCCAAACATGAAGTAATCATGCAATGTCTTGGGCATGGGTGGAGGAGGTGGATGTGTCTTCTCATGTGCATCTTGGTCTCTGATTTTGTCTTCTAACTCTTGGTGCTAGCTGTTTTGATTTCTACACGTTATTCTTCCTATCTCAAGATCCATTAGGAATGAGTCAATATAAAGTGAATGACATTCAAAAATGCACAAATTCCAATTGTGCAAGGCACAACCAAACAAAAGAATCCAAGTTATTAAACAAGTATGTCAAGCATAACACAAAGAATAAAGAATAGCATTAATGAGGACAATAGGACAAGCCAAATCTAAACTAACTAGGACGAGCGCCTTTCTCCCCTACAACAATGTCAGAAAGCTTAGTGCACACGCGAGGCACATACATTGAGTCTTTCAAATTTACAAGATCCTAATGATTGGGCATACTTCTAATACTCTACAAACTCATTCATAGGTGTACGTGTTTGTATTGTAGTATGGGAAGATGGCAAGTTAGGGGTCAATACTCAGGGACAGAGAAGGGACTTGAGCTAAGTTAGTTTTGTCTAGGTTCCTAATAAAGAGTCTATATGTTTCAAGGGTTTGATGTGGGTTTTAGTTGTTAAACTAATGATGAACAAGCAATGAAAGGAGCAAGAAGCAAACCTAAGTTAACCCTAGGCAATTTAAGTTTAATTAGCAACAAACGCAAGCCAAATAAGAAAATAGGTAATTTAGACTAAGTAGTGCAAAGTAAGAACTATCACTACTCTAAACTAATTATGTAATCCTAATTAACAACGTAGAGATGGAAACTAGTTAGACTAAGCAAGAGACTAAACTAGACTAGAAATTAACAAACTAGAGTAATCAATGAGATGAGTTAAAACTAACTAGAAAAATAAAACAAAAAGGGACACTAACTACACTAACAAGACCTAACTGTCAAGAACAAGATAATTAACTAAGGAAGTAAGTAACTAACTAGGAAAGCATCAACTTGAAAGAAAGACAATTAGGGTTTCAGCAAGTTAAAGAGGTGTGGTCCGTTTGGGGGAATGTGACTGGAACCTAGGTTGGGGGGCCATAGCATGTAAATTCTTTTCATCCATTTAGGTTGTTAAACCAAACAACAAGATATATGCTATAGAAGGTGTGTGAAGTGGAACTACACCCTTGCACACCCTATCCAACAATGAGAGGCTTTTTGGACTAGGGCTTAGGTGAAAGTATAATAGGATCTAGTCAATTCTTGGTTACTAGAGTAGGATCTCTTATAGAAATTGGGGGGCCAAGGGTAGTAATGGAGGGTGTAAATGAGGGTCTTTGACCTCACATCACCTACCATCTAGCCTGTAAGAAGCTCTAAGGAAATGGCACTAAGTTCTCCTACCCTAGCTACTTAGATATCACACCTAGAAGTAGGGGAGGGGATATGTATGTGGAAAGATAGGGTGCTAGATAGGGATACACTAATTGGGCCTAGGATCAATCCTAAAATAGCCTCATACAAACCATTCTCTCCTCAAGTCTAAGTGGTTTCAAGCACAAATAAAAAAGCACTCCATGTTTTAAGCACAAATCACATGATAAATAATGAAAAATATATAGATATAGAAGACAATCAACACAATACAAAATTATTTAGTATACAAATTATCCCCCCCAACATGGTATCAAAGTCACCTTTTTTCCACAAACAATCCACCTAGAGGGCTCAGATACTCATGATAATTAAAATAGCAAAAGAAAAAGATGTAAAGAGAAGAGTAGCCATGGAATCTCATGAAAGAACTTTTCTTCTTCACCTCCAGCAACTAGAGTAAGTCCTTCTCCCCCCTTGGTGTATACATAGCATAGAAAGATGAGTGCAAGTGGTAAAAACCCTAGGAAACTAGGGTTTTGAGGTAGAGAAAGGTGGAAATTAGTTTGAGGTAGGTGAGAGTAGGTGAGAGCTCATTGAATGCACAAGTAGGTGGCAATGAATGCAAAAGAGTGGCCCTCATGCTACATCTTCCACCCAAGTATATATAGGTCGTAGGGAAGAACTAGATCAAGTGCGGGTAGTATGGAAAAAATAGTGTAGAAAAAAATATGATTTTGGTGGTGGCATGGACGTGGTAGGTAGGGTGTGTCATGGGTAGCTGAAATGGAAGAACCGTTCTGGTGGAGTGGAAATTCCAGGTGGAAAAAGGATATTAGGTGGCTAGTAGCAAGTTAGTGGTGGGAAGTGAGGCTGTGGTGGGGGTCCAGGTAGCATGAATGTGCTGGGTAATACGACTATGCTAGGTGACTTGGATGGAGATCATTCTACATGACATGAGCATTATGATATTTGGGAAGCACAACCGTTCTGGCTTGAACGACTATGATGGGGGCTACTGGCATGGCTGGACTAGCATGACCGCTCTACTGGACTTGTTGTAGCTGCTTCAAGTCTTGAATTTAACTTTTGATCTTGTTATTGGCAGTGTGGGCATTCTCAGTCATTACAATCTTACTACAGGCATTTCTTACACTTTGAGCTTTAAACTTTGCCATCCAAGGACATCTTTGATTTGGCTTGACCCATGGCCACTAGGGGTAGGCTGGGAAGATCTTGGACCTTCTTTGAACTCCATGGGTGGAGGAACCCTAGGGTCCTCCTTCTCTCTCATTCATCCAAGGCATGGTTAAAGTACCAAAAAAACATGAAAAGAATGTCCATAAGTGCATTTGATAGTCAACCATTTATGATGGAAAATAACATGCATTCCAATAGGTTTAGATGTGATTAGAGAACAAAAAGGCACAAGACGAAGTCTTAGAATAGGGCTGCATCACTTCTCTAAAAGGTGATCCTACACTGCTCAAACTCATTATGCTCATCATAACACCCTTGACGAGACTCACCATGGGCCTTCATGACCAAAAAAAGGGGTTTGACTTGGATATACCCTGCATTGCTCAATCATTTATCAAACTTTATCTTAAGAGAGGTAATATGTTCACACCCCATTTTTTGCCATTCATTCAAATATCAAGACTAAGTCTACTCAATGAATAATGGTGAATTTCATCCCATTTACTTTGTATTTTCCCATTGTTCTTCCTATTTAGTTCACTCATATACCCATTTGCCATAGTTTAATGGTTTGTATAGAAAGTATGTTTCTATGTAGTTAAGAAATTTTTCCCTTTATTTAATCTTTTTATAAGCTTTTTAAATAAATCTCTCAGTTAATTTATCCTAAATATAATATTAAATCTCAAATCCCATATGATATTTAGTTACCACCATATTAAAGAAAAATCCATATCTTTTGATAAAAAAGGAAGACCTAGCCCCAAGTTTTATGCTATCTTCCTTCCTTTTTTTAAATGAGTCTTATTCACCACATGACTCAATTCTGCAACCGAAACTTTTTTTATTTGATATTTCTCGGGAACCTTCCCAAAAAATCCCTAAACTTTAAACATGAAATATCTTTTTTATTTAGCACATGGATACCAAAATGGAATCCTACGTTCAGCCATGGAGCCACATGGATATATCATGTGTTTTCTAGTGGTTGGCCCCATGAAACATAAGGTTCTTTTAGTATGTTTGATAACCTTTTTCCCAAAACCCTAGACCCTAAAAACTCAATACTAAAACTAACTACCCCCTCATATCCACCATATGTTTTTCCCCTATTGACTTTCCTAAAGGCATATAGTGATCTACCCCTCTGTTTTATTTTAAGTTGTCTAGGTAACTAGAGAAACATTTTTATAGCATGACCAATACTCCTACACCAAAAGGCTAATGAGATAGTAAGTAGGCAACATGTATGCTTATTTTTTAATATAATTTGAATTGTTTGTCAACTACTCTAAAACTTGTATGTAGAATTTATTAACAACTATCCATATGTTCTTATTGCTTATTCAACTGCTCTAACTATCAATGTGAATTAGTTAATTTCTGTAAATAATCAAAACACAACAACCATGATCTAAGATCTTTGAAATTTTAATTACATATATATTTACTACCATGGTGTCTAGATGTTCATATCCATTGCTAGATTTTCTCAAATTAGAATAGCTCTTCCATATTGTTGAATCTCCCTTATTATCTCTCTCTATTTCCCACATTCATTCCAATTTCTTGGGATGGGTCTCTACCATAGAAGATCCTGAGGCTACTAGGATACCTTTAGGGATGATGATGAGAAAGCTACAATCATATTCAGTCGCTAAATATTATTAAATAAATATCATCTTCTTTGTTTTATCATTTTCTCTCCTTTAACCAAAATAACCACCACTTTTACAAACTCGATAATAAGAACATAAATATTGTTTTAACAGGCGATGTGGGATACCTAACACCTTCGTCACTCATAATTGGATTTTCAAATCCATCTATTGGTCACACTATCTATGTTTTCATTTTCCATTGAGTGGGCCAAATTGTTTGTCTTTTTGCATTTCCCCATCAACTAAAACCCTTATCCTTGATTTTTGATGTTTTGCATATAAACACAATGGCAACTCCCAACCTTGTCCGTTTATCTATTTTTATGATTTTTACAGTGTCCATCAAGTCTATATTCTCTTACAAGTTTGTTTGTGTTGATAAAATAGTGACCAATAAAAAAATAGGAAATATATTTTGGCGATTTTAGACCCATAATACTAAGTCTCTACCATTAGTGATACTAGCATTGAGATGATCCTCTAGGAAGTGATTGGTACTTTTGACCCTGTACCACTAAAATTGGGTTAAAATTTTAGATACATGTTAGATACCAATTCTGAGAACAAGGTGGATCTGTAGAACACAGATCTCCTCTTAAAATGCATAATGATAGTAGATCATTGTATGATAATGTGTGTGTAAATTTGTAGTTTACAATCCATCTTGTAAACATGTGCATAAAGTTCATAATACAGAGATTATGTGAGTTGTATTTTTTGCATTCTCATAGGTAAACATACATGATATTACTTAATTAACATCATAAGCTTTCCTCTACTTTGGACTAGAGTGTGACCTGAAAAGTGAACAAAAGATTGGGTTGGCCCTAGAGACTCAAATTTGATGGAACATCTAGTGATGATACAAGAAATATTTTATGAAAAAAGTTATTTCCTTTTCTGCTAATGAATCTCTATATAGCACTCTTAATAGGATTTTGTCTGGAACTAAACTTGCTTACTACATTTCCTTCCACGTTTCACTATGTTGAAACCAATAGTTATATTGTGTTAATTTAACCGTAACTAAAACTAGAAGTGTAGTAGTTTATGGTGTCACACTACTTTCATGCTTTGTATACTCCTAGTGGGTGCATGGTTGTATTTTCTAGATAGATCATGCATCACTATCATGGGAAACTTACTTGAAGAACATATAATGAGGATGCTATTTGTAACAGACTGAATCTCATGGTCCTCTTTGCAATTTAGCCATTTTAAGCTTTTATTTGCTTTCAAGTCCTTTTGGACCATTTTTCTAAATTTCCCCATCTTTTGTATCCTTTTTTGCCTCAATGTGGAATTTGAGCTTTACTTGAGGATGTAAATCATATTTACCCACATTCATGCCAATGAATGGGGTTTTGCACAAAAATAACAATTAATGCGATACTTGGGTACTAATAATGCAATATGACCATTTATGATAGATAATTAGTGGATAATGTTAATTTAGAGCTTTTATAGCTTTTGGATAAGATATGAGCAATAATGTGTATTTGTATTAAGTTATGAGAATAATCAACCCCTTTACTTTCTCTCTCCTCCTTATGGACCATAATACATTAATAAGAGGATAATATGGTGATATATGACTCTTAATATTAATATGTGATGTCTATCTCGAATTTCTCCCTAATATTGCATTAAAAGATTCTCTTTATAATAACTCACTCTTTTTATGCATTAATATATGCATTAATAGACAATATAATAATTAAGGGTCAAAGTTTGTGTAAAAAAATAAACTAAATGCATATGATTGATCTAGGAGTCGTAATTAACCTATGGTCCAAATTTGGTGGCAGTTGGACTTTATTTGACCCTTCAAATGGATTTTACATGTTTTAATATAGTGTAACTATAGTAGATGAATCGTTATCATTTAATTCTTCCAAATCGATGTGTCATGCTAAGATTCCATCATTTTCCCTGTCACGCATGCTTGGCCCACGATGGTCTCCGATCAATCAGCTCTGATTAAATAGGCTTTGATCCAATGGGTGTGGTGTTCTCTTCAACCTCAAGCTGCGTAAACAGACGCTGGCTCCTCGGTCCTCGACATCGTTCTCCCTCCACAGAGCACTGATTCGAGTGATTCCTTGACCAACGTGTTCGTCTCTCCAAGGAGCATCCAAGAAGGGTCTACTCATCTTTTCCCATTCACTGTGCATGAAATGCTTTCTTGGGTCATTTCCTCCTCTCTGTCGTCTTGCGTAGAGGGGGCATTGGTTCTCCTCCCACCTATTTAAGGCACCGTCCAACACCACGTGACATCAAGCTCCCCTCCTCACTTAATTTACCCCCAAATGACCTGAAGGTCCCTGACCTAGTCCATTGGCTTCCCTGGAAATGGTGACCTGCTGCATACATCTCCAACCACCTTCGTCTCAATTGAAGATAGGGTAAGCACCCTTGGAGCTTAACCTTCCCTTTCCCACTCTCTTTTTGTCTTTAGGTAGCTCCTAGCTCTGGGTCTTATAGACCCCGTCTCTGGCCGTCGCCAGTGCTAGGTGTTTATGAGTTCTAGTGTGCCTCTGACCACGTTCATTCTTGCGTTCGACTCACCTAGACTCTGTGAGTGTTTTGGTGGTGTTATTAGTGGGTTTCCTCCTTGTTTCGATGGTCTTCGATCAATCCTTTCCTCCACCTATTTCAACCCCACTTTGGGGTTCTCGGGCACCTGAGCTCTTCTCCGATAGCTCTTTGTTGTTGCGATACCACGATGAACCATTCTATGGTCTCCAGTTGTGACGAGCGTGCCTCAGTGGCGATCTAGGAGAGGCTTCCCTGACCCCATGTTGCTGCTCGAGCAATGGCTCGAAGCAGCTACAATCCTGGAGGCGTTTTGACCCTAGTACCTTTATGGATTCAATCAACCGATTAATATCAAATGGGCAATATCGGTATTAACCTCCTTTTTTTTTTTATCATTCACGAGTCTTAATGACCTAGCTACCCTCACAGTTTAATGAAATTGATTTACTGACCATGGGCAAAATGGTCATTTGCCCCTCTCGCCAACTCACCCTTGACCGAGTCCACGCGAGCACAGACTGGATGACTGGGAAAAATATGAATGGCCCATGTCAGCATGGGCCCGGCCGCGTGGCACTCTCTTTCTCGCAAATGGAATTGCCTATGTGGCATTTCCCCAATTTCTGATTGGCTGGACTTGTTTAATTCATAATAAATCGGTCCTTGCTCAGAAAAATACAACTAAATAGTCGTTGGAAAGGATTTTTAATGTAGAATCCGATTTTGTGGTTTTTGAGTCATGATTCTATTTCCTTTATTGAAGATTGAATACCATTTTGATCATATTAAATGTACTAAAAATGATAACTAATGCATTTTGACCCCAAATTGAGAAATAAGATATGTTTTCCTAATCAGTGAAACTTAAGTGAGCTTTTGGTCCTAGTTTTGAGTCCAAAATTAGAGGTTTGCAAACAAGGTCTAAAATGGGTATTTCCTTTATACTTTATACTTAGTAAATACTAATTCATGTGAAATATTTGTAATTAGGGAAAATGATCTTAGATACAATCTAATCAGTGATAATGATGGGTTTGAATCTACAAAAAGGTATGTGAAGCCAATTTATATATATGTGATCCCTATTCTAATCATGAATGAAATAATGTGCAATGTATAACATATCCTTCAGTTTCGGATTTTATCCAACCCCTTATTCATAATGAAACAATTGCTAGCCTTGGAATCTCTCCATTGCCTTTATTTGGCTCTTTATTTATTTGAATCTTCTATTGCCTATATTGGATCATCTTCTTGGATTACTTGAATAATGCTATTGCCAATGTTGGCTCATTCATTTATTGAGATAGTTTCATGGGTTTTAATCCCCAATGCTATGATGCAAATGTTATTTATAATTTAATTACTACCAAGTGAATTATTCAACATGATGTATTTATTGGCCAAATGACAATGTAGTGTACATGAATACAAACCACCCATAGAGGGCGTGATCCCTAGAGGGATGTGACCGCTCCCCTCATACTATATTTTGGTGAATGTGACCACTCTCCTCCGAAGGATGTGACCACTCCCTTTATATTATATATTTGTAGTTGTTTGGGAATGTGACTATTGTCCCTCACCTATTGGTGTAGGTTCAGTAGGTTCCTCACCCTACATTGGTATGATTTTGTGTCATAATATTAGTCATATTATGTGATTATTGTTGTGGATTGAACTATGGTAGTTTTCTAATTCTTATTTGTTTATTTGCCTCATACTCTTGAAATCTCTTAGTATAGTGAATCATTTTATTATGCAATGTTGTGCTTTATCATTTGTCCTTATTCCTTTTGATTAACACATACTTTTCTCTCTCTCTTTCTGGGCGATCCCAACCACCCAAGTTTTGGATCAGAGTGCGCATCAGAAGCTTGGTGAACCTGCCTAATGATAGGGATTAAAGAGTTCAACCTTGTATCTTGGACATAGCTGCCTATATATTAAGTTGTTTTTCCTTGGAGACAATATTGATTTGGTTTTAGTCTTCCTCTACCTAGATCCTATTGTTTTGTATAAAGTTGTACACCCTTTTGGGAAATTTTGTGAAGTACTCTTTATACAATTGAATATAGTCAAAGTTTAAAATTCCGCTGTTTCACATTGGTGTTTTTGTTTACAATAATTTTAGTAGAGAGCTGGGTTATTATCTATGCTCTTTACAACATGGTATCAGAGCATGAAGGTATTCACAGTCTTAACTAATTTAATTTGTCTCCTAGTTAGAAACCCTTACCTTATATAGTTTCCCTTTAGCAAGCTTTTCACCTTAGAGTTGACCAATGATGTATGATTGATTTAGGATCATAATAATTTCATACTAGAAATATAAATTGATCAACTTTTTGGTGATTAGTCTATTAGGTTTCTACTAGGGCATAAGTTGCAAGTAAAGGTGTCTAGAATGGGTCAGGGGCTGGAAATATTTTCCTCCATGCCACTAGCTTGGTTTATGAGGACTCTCGGATCCATATGACTACATCCTGGCCTGAGCTGATACTGATTGTCCAAAATAGCATACCTTTGGGAAAATTATCTTATTGTTGAGTAACCTTTTGAACATAGTATATGATGCATTAGTTATCCAAATAAAAAAATATTATATTCCATAAGTTCCTTATGAGAGCCTTAGATTTCCATGTTTGGGAATAGCCTACCCTATGCTAGACTTTGAAGTTTGGTGTTTAGTAAAACAACTAAGTGTTGGGTCTCACACATAGTTTTACTTCAACCCTTTGAAAAAGTGGGATTTCGTAGTAGTGCTTTTTATACCTTGATAGATTTTGGAGTTTCTGATTTTGAGGATGAAATTCTCTTTAAGGGAATGGAGACTTACAATTCATTATAAATCTAGCTACTCTAAATTTTGGAAACCCTAACTCCATAGACATGGGATTAGTGAGCTTATATGGTTAGTGCTGAGCAAACAAATTATAATTATAATTCATCTTTTTTGTTTATATACAAATGATTATATAATAAATCATCTAAAGAGAATAGTTCATATGCTTGAACCTGAACATATTCTTGATGCACATAATAGTGAGTTATTCATCACTAATTTTGAATACACATAATGGTTACCTTATCACCCTAATGGTGTGGAGAGTAAGATAATTAATTAATGCATGTTAAGTATGTATAGCTTGTAATGGTCATGTTGACCCAAACCCTAATGTGTAATCATCTAGCCCTAACAATATATATATATATATCCTTAATGCCTTCATGATACATTAGTGACATTAGGTGTCGTCATCATATAATATCCCTTGATACATATACATGGATGATAATCACCTAGTCATGATCAAGTTATCAATATATGTAAGGCATACCACCTTGTTCCCTAATATACATCTCATTAATCACCTTATCATGATTTAGTATATGAATCAATTCATTAATGTTTAATGTGTTCCATCTTATTCAGTAAAATGCATTTAATGGCTCAAATATGATAATGAGTGTTTGGGTTCACATAAGCATTCTTAAGTGCCTAATGTGATGTTAAGAGTATAATTTATAATATGTAGTGTAATGGGAGAAAATGGTTAATGATTACATTAACATGAGTATGAAAGATGATGATTTTCATGATGCAGATAGCACTAGTGAGCCCAAAGTGTTAATTAAGTTGTGATTTCGGGGACAAAATCCTCTTTAAGGGGTGGAGTGCTGTAACAGACTAAATCTCAGAGTCCTCTTCACAATTTACCCATTTTCAAGCTTTTATTTGCTTTCAAGTCCTTTTGGACCATTTTCCTAAATTTCTCCATCTTTTGTATCCTTTTTGGCCTCAATGTGGAATTTGAGCTTTACTTAAGGATGTAAATCATATTTACCCACATTCATGCCAATTAATGGGGTTTTGCACAAAAATAACAATTAATGTGATACTTGGGGACTAATAATGCAACATGACCATTTATGATAGATAATTAGTGGATAATGTTAATTTGGAGCTTTATATCTTTTTGGATAAGATATGAGCAATAATGTGTATTTGAATTAAGTTATGAGAATAATTAACCCCTTTACTTGCTCTCTCCTCCTAATGGACCATAATACATTAATAAGAGGATAATATGGTGAGATATGACTCTTAATATTAATATGTGATGTCTATCTCAAATTTCACCCTAATATTGCATTAAAAGATTCTCTTTATATTAACTCACTCTTTTTATGCATTAATATATGCATTAATAGAGAATATAATAATTAAAGGCCAAAGTTTGTGTAAAATGAGAAACTAAATGCATAGCATTGGTCTAAGAGTCATAATTAACCTATGGTCCAAATTTGGTGGCTTTTGGACTTTATTTGACCCTTCAAATGGATTTTACAAGTTTTAATATAGTGTAACTATAGTAGACGAATCGTTATTATTTAATTCATCTAAATCAAGGTGTCACACTAAGATTCCATCATTTTCTCTGTCACACACGCTTGGCCCACGGTGGTCTCTAATCGGTCGGCTCTTATTAAATTGGCTTTGATACAACGTCTGTGACGTTCTCTTCAACCTCAGGCCACACGAACAGATGCTGGCTCCTCGGTCCTTGACACCGTTCTCCTTCCACAGAGCACAGATTTGAGTGATTCCTCAACCTACATGTTCATCTCTCCAAGGTGCATCCAACAAGGGTCTACTCATCTTCTCCCATTCACTATGCACGAAACACCCTTCTTGGGTCTTCTCCTCTCCGTCCTCTAGCGTGACATCAAGCTCCCCTCCTCCTCGCTTAATTTACCCCCAAATGACCCAAAGGTCCCTGCCCTAGTCCACCGGCTTTCCCGGAAATTGCAACCTACTGCACGCATCCCCGGCCACCTTTGTCTCAATTGAAGATAGGGTAAGCACCCTTGGAGATTAACCTTCCCTTTCCCACTCTCTTTTTGTCTCGAGGTAGCTCCTAACTCTGGGTCCTATAGACCCCATCTTTAGACACTGTCGACGGTCGGTGTTTCTGAGTTCTAGTGTGCCTCTGACCATGTTCATGCTTGCGTTTGACTCACCTAGACTTCGTGAGTGTTTTGGTTGCGTTATCAGTGGGTTTCCTCCTCGTTTCGATGGTGCTCGATCAATCTTTGCCTCCACCTATTTCGACCATGCTCTGGGGTTCTCGGCCACTTGAGCACTTCTTTGATATCTCTCTGTGATCGCAAGACCACGAAGAACAATTCTCTCGTCTCTGGTTGCATTGAGCGCACCTCAATGGCGATCTGGAAGAGGCTTCCCCGACCCCAGGTTGTTGCTCCAGCCATGGCTCAAAGCAGCTACAATCCTAGGGGCATTTTGAACCTAGTACCCTTATGGATTTAATCAACCGATTAATGTCGATTGGGAAATATCGATATTTACCTCCTCATTTTATTTATCAGTCACAAGTCTTAATGACCTAGCTACCCTTGCAATTTAATGAAATCCATTTACTGACAATGGGAAAAATGGTCATTTGCCGCTCTCATCTACTCACCCTTGACTGAGTCCACACGAACACAGACTGGCTAACTGGGACAAATATGATTGGCCCATGTCAGTGGGGGCCCGGCTGCGTGGCACTCTCTTTCTCGCAAATGGAATTGCCTATGTGACATTTTCCTAATTTCTGATAGGCTTGACTTGTTTAATTCAGAATAAATTAGTCCTTCCTCAGAAAAATACAAATAAATAGTCATTGGAAAGGATTTTTAATGTAGAATCCAATTTTGTGGTTTTTGAGTCATGATTATATTATATTTTTCGAAGTTTGCCTTGAATACCGTTTTGATCATATTAAATGTGCTAAAAATGATAACTAATGCATTTTAACCCCAAATTGAGAAATAAGATATGTTTTCCTAATCAATGAAACCTAAGTGAGCTTTTGGTACTAGTTTTGATACCAAAATTAGTGGTTTGCAAACAAGGTCCAAAATGGGTATTTCCTTTATACTTTATGCTTAGTAAATACTAATTCATGTGAAATATTTGTAATTAGGGAAAATGATCTTGGATACAATCTAATCAGTGATAATGATGGGTTTTCATCTACAAAAAGGTATGTGAAGTCTATTAATGTATGTGAGCCCTATTCTAATTATGAATGAAAGAATGTGCAATGTTTAACCTATCCTTTAGTTTGGGATTTTATCCAACCCCATATTCCTAATGAAGCAATTGCTAGCCTTGGAATCTCTCTATTGCCTTTATTTGAATCTTCTATTGCCTATATTGGATCATCTTCTTGGATTACTTGAATAATGTATTGCCAATGTTGGCTCATTCATTTATGGAGATTGTTTCATGGGTTTTAATCCACAATGCTATGATGCAAATTCTATTTATATTTTAATTACTGCCAAGTGAATTATTTAGCATGATGTATTTATTGGCCAAATGACAATGTAGTGTACATGAGTACAAACCACACATAGAGGGCATGAGCCCTAGAGGGATGTGACCACTGCCTTCATACTATATTTTGGGGAATGTGGCAACTCTCCCCCGAAGGATGTGACCACTCCATTCGTATTATATATTTTTAGGTGTTTGGGAAAGTGACCACTCTCCCTCACCTATTGGTGTAGGTCTGGTATGTGCCTCACCCTGCATTGGTATGATTTTGTGTCATAATATTATTCATGCTATGTGATTATTGTTGTGGATTGAACTATAGCAGTTTTATATTTCTTATTTGTTTATTTTTTTTCAAGAGCAGAGCTACTATTTATTCATTCTGTGCTCTATTGCAGACAAAATGGTTAGGATGTTCACATGGCACATGAATTGGAACTAGTGGGGTACAATAGAGGTGAAGCTAAAGGAAGTTTTACAAGACATATCATACTTCACCAAGTTGTCTGCGGGATTGTTGAAATCACGAGGAACATGATGTATAAGTTCTGCAGGTGAACTTCCAAGAAGACTCTTGGCTTTCCTAGCATAGGCCAGGAACTTTGGAAGGGGTTTTTCATTCGTAATGTTCCTTATAGCTTCCAGGGAATCCGAAAGGATGTAGGAGGACTCCCAGGAATAGTCCTTGCACAACTGTGCGCCCAAAAAGATAGTTGTGATTTCACTCACTAGAGGTGAGATAGATGGAAAGGTTTGACATAAGCCCAAGATGTGAGAGCCATCTTCCTGGATGGCATGAATCCCGATAGCCGTTATATCCTGCCCAAGATGATGAGATGCATCAATGAAGATGTAAACTGACTTGGTAGCAATCATTTTAGTGCTAAGGTCCGTAGGTTTTTGAGCTTTGGGCAACTCCTTTGAAAGTTTGAGAATGGACTCCGCACAGAGAATAATGAACTCCACCTTCTTGGTTGTAGGGATGATTTGAATTTGATGAATCTGCAAGTTCCGGTAGGACCAAATGTGCCCACAGGGTACTGCTCTCAGGGTAGCAGAGTTGTCACATGCCATGGTACACCTCTGGATCCACTCGTTAGCAGGAAGGACATGATGGTCTTCATTGGGAAGCAACTAATTCCACACAGCCCGGCTGGATGGACAATCATTAAGGGCATGAATCATAGTATCCTGGTCATTATGGAGGTCCCTGAGGACTGTCCTTTCTTATTTGTTTATTTGCCTCATACTCTTGAAATCTCTTAGTATAGTGAATCATTTTATTATGCAATTTTGTGATTTATCATTTGTCCTTATTCCTTTCAGTTAACACATACTTTTATCTCTCTCTTGCTGGGTGATCCCAACCACCTAGGTTTAGGATCAGAGTGCGCATCAGAAGCTTGCTGAACCTGCCTTATGATAAGGATTAAAGAGTTCAACCTTTTATCTTTTACATAGCTGCCTATATATTAAGTTGTTTTTCCTTGGAGACAATATTGATTTGCTTTTAGTCTTCCTCTACCTAGATCATGTTGTTTTGTATAAAGTTGTACACCCTTTTGGGAAATTTTGTAAAGTACTCTTTAATTAATTGAATATAGTCAAAGTTTAAAATTCCACCACTTCACATTGGTGTTTTCTTTACCATAATTTTAGTAGAGAGTTGGGTTATTATCTCAGCTCTTTACAACATGGTATCAGAGCAACAAGGTAGTCAGAGTCTTGACTAATTCAATTTGTATCCTAGTTAGAAACCTTATATAGTTTTCCTTTAGAAAGTTTTTCACCTTAGAGTTGACTAATGATGAATGATTGATTTAGGATCATAATAATTTCATACTAGAAATATAAATTGTTCAACGTTTTTGTGATTAGTCTATTAGGTTGCTACTTTGGCATAAGTTGAAAGAAAAGGTGTCTAGAATGGGTCAGGGTCTGGGGGCTGGAAATATTTTCCTCTGTGCCACTAGCTTGGTTTACAAGGACTCCCAGATCCATATGACTACCGCCTGGCCTGAGCTAATACTAATTGTCCAAAATAGTATACCTTTGGGTAAATCATCTTATTGTTGAGTAACCTTTTGAACCTAGTATATGATTCTTTGGTTAGACAAATAAAAACATCTTATTTTCCATAAGTTCCTTATGTGAGCCTTAGATTTCCATGTTTGGGAATAGCCTACCCTATGCTAGACTTTGAAGTTTGGTGTTTAGTAAAACAACTAAGTGTTGGATCTCTTACATAGTTTTACTTCAACCCTTTGAAAAAGTGGGCTTTAGTAGTAGTGCTTTTTATAACTTGATAGATTTTGGAGTTTCTGATTTTGAGGCCAAAATCCTCTTTTTAAGGGATGGAGACCTACAATACATTTGAAATCTTACTACTCTGAAATTTGGAAGCCCTAACTCCATAGATATGGGATTAGTGAGCTTATATGGTTAGTGTTGAGAAAACAAATCATAATTATAATTCATCTTGTTTGTTTATATACAAAAGATTTTATAATAAGTCATCTAAAGAAAATAGTTCATATTCTTGAACCTTAACATATTCTTGATGCACATAATAGTGAGTTATTCATCACTAATTGTGAATACACATAATGGTTACCTTATCACCCTAATGGTACGGAGAGTAATATGATTAATGAATGCATGTTAAGGATGTATAGCTTGTAATGGTCATGCTGACCCAAACCCTAATGTGTAATCATCTAGCCCTAACAATATATACATCTATATATATATATTATTAATGCCTTCATTATATATTAGTACATTAGGTGTCATCATCATATAATATCCCTTGATACATATACATGGATGATAATCACCTAGTCACGATCAAGTTATCAATATATGTAAGGCATATCACCTTGTTCTCTAATATACATTTCATTAATCACCTTATAATGATTTAGTATATGAATCAATTCATTAATGTTTAATGTGTTCCATCTTATTCAGTAAAATGCATTTAATGGCTCAAATATGATGATGAGTATTTGGGTTCACATAAGCATGCTTAAGTGCCTAATGTGATGTTAAGAGTATAATTTATAATATGTAGTGTAATAGGAGGAAATAGTTAATGATGACATTAACATGAGTATGGAAGATGATTATTTTCATGATGCAGATAGTACTAGTGAGCCCAAAGTGCTAATTAAGTGATGTTTGATAAAAGGTTTATGAATGGTGGAAACCTTAGTAAGACGTGGCTTATGTGCAGGGCTTGTGTAGTACCCACCTAGTTGCCTAATGTTGGGATGTTACACACTCACCCTCCTTTTCCTCTTGTTGTGATTTTGGGGACGAAATCCTCTTTAAGGGGTGGAGTGTTGTAACAGACTAAATCTCAGGGTCCTCTTTGCAATTTACCCATTTTCAAGCTTTTATTTTCTTTCAAGTCCTTTTGGACCATTTTCCTAAATTTCCCCATCTTTTGTATCCTTTTTGGCCTCAATGTGGAATTTGAGCTTTACTTGAGGATGTAAATCATATTTACCCACATTCATGCCAATGAATGGGGTTTTGCATAAAAATAACAATTAATGTGATACTTGGGGACTAATAATGCAATATGACCATTTATGATAGATAATTAGTGGATAATGTTAATTTGGAGCTTTTATATCTTTTTGGATAAGATATGAGCAATAATCTATATTTGAATTAAGTTATGAGAATAATTTACCCCTTTACTTTCTCTCGCCACCTAATGGACCATAATACATTAATAAGAGGATAATAGGGTGAGATATGACTCTTAATATTAATATGTGATGTCTATCTCAAATTTCACCCTAATATTTCATTAAAAGATTCTCTTTATATTAACTCACTCTTTTTATGCATTAATAGACAATATAATAATTAAGGGCCAAAGTTTGTGTAAAACTAGAAACTAAATGCATAACATTGATCTAGAGTTATAATTAACCTATGGTCCAAATTTGGTGGCTTTTGGAATTTATTTGACCCTTCAAATGGATTTTACAAGTTTTAATATAGTGTAACTATAGTAGATGAATCGTTATCATTTAATTCATCTAAATTGATGTGTCATGCTGAGATTCCATCATTTCCCTGTCACGCGTGCTTGGCCCATGGTGGTCTCTGATCGGTCGACTCTGATTAAATTGGCTTTGATCCAACGACTGCGACGTTCTCTTCAACCTCAGGTCGTGCGAACACACACTGGCTCCTCGATCCTCGACGTCATTCTCCTTCTATAGAGCACTGATTCGAGTGATTCCTCAACCTATGTGTTCTTCTCTCCAAGGCACATCCAACAAGGGTCTACTCATCTTCTCCCATTCACTGTGTACGAAACGACCTTCTTGGGTCTTCTCCTCTCCGCCGTCTTGTGCAAAGGGGGCATTGGTTCTCCTCCCGCAAATTTAAGGCGACGTCCAGCACCGCGTGACATCAAGCTCCCCTCCTCCTCTCTTAATTTACCCCCAAATGACCCGAAGGTCCCTGGCCTAGTCTACTAGCTTCTCTGGCAACAACGACCTACTGCACGCATCCCTGGCCACCTTTGTCTCAACTGAAGATAAGGTAAGGACCCTTGGAGCTTAACCTTCCCTTTCCCACTTTCTTTTTGTCTCGAGGTATCTCCAAGCTCCGGGTCCTATAGACTCGTCTCTGGCCGCCACCAGTGCTTAGTGTTTCCAAGTTCCAGTGTGCCTCCAACCATGTCTGTGCTTGCGTTCGACTCACCTAGACTCCATGAGTGTTTTGGTGGCATTATCAATGGGTTTCTTCCTCATTTCGATGGTGCTCGATCAATCTTTGCCTCCACCTATTTTGACCTTGCTTCGGGGTTCTCAAGCACCTAGGTGCTTCTCTGATAGCTCTCTGTGATCACGTAACCATGACAAACCATTCTCTGGTCTCTGGTTGCGATGAGCGTGCCTTAGTGGTGATCTGGAAGAGGCTTCCCCGACCCCAGGTTGCTGGTCGAGCCATGGCTCGAAGCAGCTACAATCCTGGGGACGTTTTGACCCTAGTACCCTTATGGATTCAATCAACTGATTAATATCAAACGGGCAATATCGGTATTTACCTCCACATTTTATTTATCAGTCATGAGTCTTAATGACCTAGCTACCCTCACAGTTTAATGAAATTGATTTACTAACCATGGGCAAAATGGTCATTTGCCCCTCTCACCTACTCACCCTTGATCAAGTCCATGCGAGCATGGACTAGCTGACTGGGCCAAATATGATTGGCCCATGTCAGCGTGGGCCCGGCCGCGTGGCACTCTTTCTCGCAAATGGAATTGCCTATGTGGCATTTTCCTAATTTCTGATTGGCTCGACTTGTTTAATTCATAATAAATCGGTCCTTGCTCAGAAAAATACAAATAAATAGTCATTGGAAAGGATTTTTAATGTAGAATAGAATTTTGTGTTTTTGAGTCATAATTCTATTTCCTTTTTCAAAGCTTGAATACCATTTTGATCATACTAAATGTGCTAAAAATGATAACTAATGCATTTTCACCCCCAAATTGAGAAATAAGATATGTTTTCCTAATCAATGAAACCTAAGTGAGTTTTGGGTCCTACTTTTGAGTACAAAATCAGTGGTTTGCAAACAAGGTCTAAAAGGGGTATTTCCTTTATACTTTATGCTTAGTAAATACTAATTCATGTGAAATATTTGTAATTAGAGAAAATGATCTTGGATACAATCTAATCAGTGATAATGATGGGTTTGAATCTACAAAAAGGTATGTGAAGCCTGTTTATTTATGTGAGCCCTATTCTAATTATTTATGAAAGAATGTGCAATGTATAACCTATCCTTCAGTTTGGGATTTCATCCAACCCCATATTCCTAATGAGGCAATTGCTAGCCTTAGAATCTCTCTATTGCCTTTATTTGGCTCTTTATTTATTTGAATCTTCTATTGCCTATATTGGATCATCTTCTTGGATTACTTGAATTATGCTATTGCCAATATTGGCTCATTCATTTATTGAGATTGTTTCATGGGTTTTAATCCCCATTGCTATGATGAAAATTTTATTTATATTTTCATTACTGCCAAGTGAATTATTCAACATGATGTATTTATTGGCCAAATGACAATGTAGTGTACATGAGTACAAACCACCCATAGAGGGCATGATCCCTAGAGGGATGTGGCCACTCCCCTCATACTATATTTTGGGGAATGTGACCACTCTCCCCCAAAGGATGTGACCACTCCCTTCGTATTATATATTTGTAGGTGTTTGGGAATGTGACCACTCTCCCTCACCTATTGGTGTTGGTTCAATAGGTGCCTCATCCTGCATTGGTATGATTTTGTGTCATAATATTATTCATGCTATGTAATTATTTTTGTGGATTGAACTATAGCAGTTTTCTATTTCTTATTTGTTTATTTGCCTCATACTCTTGAAATCTCTTAGTATAGTGAATCATTTTATTATGCAATGTTGTGCTTTATCATTTGTCCTTACTCCTTTTGATTAACACATACTTTTATCTCTCTCTTGCTGGGTGATCCCAACCACCCAAGTTTAGGATCAATGTGCGCATCAGAAGCTTGGTGAACCTGCCTAATGATAGGGATTAAAGAGTTCGACCTTATATCTTGGACATAGCTGCTTATATATTAAGTTTTTTTCCTTGGAGACAATATTGATTTGGTTTTAGTCTTCCTCTACCTAGATCTTGTTGTTTTGTACAAATTCGTACACCCTTTTGGGAAATTTTATAAAGTACTCTTTATACAATTGAATATAGTCAACGTTTAAAATTCAGCTGCTTCACATTGGTGTTTTTGTTTACCATAATTTTAGTAGAGAGTTGGGTTATTATCCCAACTCTTTACACTAGTAGCAGACTTCATAAAATATTTAATTCAATAATGAGTTTTGTGATGAGAATTTTGTTCAATATGTAATATATAACAACTTCCTTTTGAGATGAAAATGTAATGGATGGTTACTTGAGAAATTTTCCTAAACCTTGTTATTATCAATATATTTCTCATATCTCATCTCTAAATATTCAAAGTACACACACACATATACTCTTTTAGCATCATAAAAATGTTAAACATTTTGACACTATAATCATTACCAAGTTGAACCTTGAAGAAGTTTTACTATGACTCTAGTCATTATAGAAATTTGAAATAAATAATTGCAAAGAATGACATCAAAATAATGCTTGTTGGGAATTCCACATAGGGGTTTCGCTTTGGGAGAGGTTTCGCATGATGAAATATCATAAACAAAGGATGAATGATGACATTGACCATCCATGGGAGGTTGGCTTATCAGTGGCTCCTTCCCCGCTGTGGTGGACCTTGAGGGGAATGTTCCCAAAGATTATCGATCATCTGAGATGGAAGGTGAGAAGAGGGAACATGTCATTCTGGTTTGACAGATGGTGTGAGGAACCATTATCAAGTCATGCCAGAAGATAATAAGATGCTAAGAGGATGATTCCTTTGTCCTCTCCACCACCAACTAAACCATGAGACCTCCTTCTAAGTAAGGAGCAATGGTTGGAAACCAATAGGGTGTCTTCTGCCATAAGATCACGGAAGAAGAAGTCTGGGAAACATCATAAAGAGAGAAAGTCAAGGTATTTAATATCATTTTTGGTTCCAAAGCTTCACATGAATCCATAGCAGAAGAAAAAAGAAGATATGATAGCGGTGTGCTCAAAATTGACAAAAAATCATCAACTTGAAAAGGGGGAAACACATTACTTTCCTTTAGACCAATCGGTTTGGGAAGAAGATACATGAGGAAGAAAGGAGAAGTTCTGACTCTTTTTCATGGATTACAAAGATTGGATACATCACCCCAGAACCAGATTGATTGTCGAGGAGAGATGAAGTTTGATGGAGGTAGCTGAGGTCATTTGGGGTTGCACAAAGAGTTGAGAAACATTATTATGTGTCTCTAGATGGTAAATGATTATTTGTATTGGGATCTGAAGTCCCAGAGATGCGAGGAGAAGAGATCAAAAAGAATATAGGGTAGAAATATAGGTAAAAGGAAGTCGAGAAGTGGCAGGGAGAAAGAAGCTACCAATACCTATATATATTAGGGTCATCTTGTACAGATACATGTATGTAAACCATAGGAGAATAAATGGGGGAGAATGATGGAGAAATGAAGCAAAAAGAACAAGGGAGAGAATAGGACTATCCCAAAAATCATCCAAATTAACTAATTAGATGAAGGTTGAGAAAGGTTGGTGGCCACAAGATTAGAATCCAACAACAAAGAAAGGTTCTCTTTTTTAAGTGAATAGGGAAAACCACCATGACATAATTAAATCCAAAAATATTAGGGAAATTGACTAAAATATAGAAAATATTCTATTTTTAGGGGTTATTAACATATTTTCTTTCTCTAATTAGTTGAGGAATCATTTAATGTTCACATGTAATGAAACTTGACATCTAGGATATTTATATCTTATAGAATCAAACTATAAAAATTAGTTTCTACTTTTGGATTCATCCATTATGTTATTTAATATTTTAGGGTTAATCTTATATTTTCTTTCTTAATTGAAATAAAGACATCGGTGGTTATAAATTTAATGTGAAGCTTGGCCTCTAAGCCAAGCAAAACATTAGAAATCCAGTTATATGTTTATTTTCATCTTTTGAGACTATATACTTGGTTCTCTCATGGATAGGGTTTAACCAATGTTCTTACGATATGTATTTACCAAATAGATTTCTATGTATAATGCTTTGATATTCTATTCATTTTAGCCTTATATTCTCAAGACTTACTTTTCTTACATGTACTATTAACCACATCCTTTGATTAATCTGAGATTCCTTCTAAATGTTATTTATTGATATTATCTTTCCAATTAATAACAACCAACTCTCTATTACTCCATGTATCCTATATATGTCCATCAAGATGTTTCCCCATCATTATTATAGATCTTTACATAATCAAAATTATTTTCACCACTTATTGATGACAAATGACCGAACTTGCATATTATAGTTTGTAATACCTATTTTAAGCACATTTTCAATTGCCTTAATCAATTATCAATTTTTCATTCCAACCACATACTTATTAATCCTATTTAGGTTTACAAGGGTGCAACATATACCATGTTTGGGGCTTAAATGAGAAACATACCCATTGGTACCTAATTCAATGATTTTGGGTTACAAGAATAAGGAAGGCATGTCTTTGTATGTTACACTTGTGGCTAGTGTAACTGGTCATTCCTTAATCCCCCTCTTAGATGCACATATCAGGGTATGTGAGAAAGATAAACATGATAGTTGATAGTCTAGTATGCTATTCCCTACAAGATCTAGGTTGTTCTATGATGGTTTATTGAAAAACAAAGTGGATCATAGGTGAAAAGTGGTGGGAAAATATTTTACAAATCAAGGATACACATATATGTGATGGCATCCCAACTCTAGTAAATCATTTGAGTTCAATTAGTTATAATTTATTTTTTCAATACATAAAATTTTCCAATGTTAGTATTCATCATTATTCATAGGGTAGCAGGCAGGCATTTTGAAGTGGAAGTTACTATGTATACAACTAAGTATGGGAAGATGCTCCCAGCTAGTACATAGTTCAGAAATTTCACTTTAGAATGTAACTTAAAACCTATAACCTAACTTCATAAGATCAATTGACTCATGTCAACATGTCCAATAGTTTATATCCTATCACCCTTATAAGATTCACTTCATGTGTTCTATCACAATTAGCATATGGTTTTCCTCATAAATTTGGAGTTATGTGTTTGTTTTGGATGATTTAGTCTATCATTGTATTTGATGTTGTTAAACTTTCACTGGGAAACAAAGGCCATGGTACTTCAAAACTTAGAAATTCATTCCTTTGGGACAGCAGAGGCTTTTTCATTCTAGGGTTTTACCTTTCTTCTTGGAAGGGGTGTATGACATGTTTCAAACATCCTATAGGCGTTTTCTTTTAATGTATTCATATATACTCTAAAAAATTATTAATGATAAAACACAAGTGGTTAAAATCATCACAAAACTTGTCATTGACCCCCTTGTAGGAAATGTGTGATGTCCACCCAATCAAGGATTTCAAAACATTAAGTATGATATGATTTTAATTAAATGAGAGATAAATGGATCTCCACATAGTGCATGCTAATAAATTGGATTGTCAAGACCTAATCCTACAACATAAGAGTATTGACTAGATTCATTATTGAATGGTCAATAAGGTCTTAACTTAACAATTACTCTCTTCAATAAGGTTTACATGTTTCCCAATATAAAAAAGTGTATATTTTTCAAAAATTCATCAAGGCTATGTGAGAAAAATAGAAACAACAACAACACAAGGAAAGTGATAATTATGAATAAGATCATCGTATCAAAATAACTATGTACTTTTATATAACCTTTGAGATTCTCAATAAAAGGGGTTATAAAAAGATATTGCATGAAGAAATAGTATTGCAATGTAGCGTTGTTGTCACCTCAAATTATATTTGTTCATGTATGTTCTACAATCAAAGCATCTCTTAGCTCTCCAAATGTAATGCTCAAGTCCCCACCAGGAGATTACATGACATGGAAGTAGTGGTATCACAAGAAAATATGTTTCTGCTTAGTTTTAACCTTATATAAACAAAAACCTTAATAATTGTTTCAAGGTATAAAAAAAAATTTAACTAACACATCTCACTAAAGAGGAGATCATAAGAAAAATACAAAAGAGAGATCCAATAATAACAAACAACATCATAGTTCTATATAAAATTAAATTTCTAAAAACATTACATGCAACCCAAATGTTTTCAATTTCCAATTTTATACCAGTGAAGCTACTCTCTATATGTTCATTGTGTTAGCTCCATAGATGTGAAATTTTGTAGCAATTTATATTTAAATAACCATTTTTAAAAGTTTATCTTTAAGTATACATATTATTTAACAAGATAACTAGATCATTTATAATGTATTTTTTGAGAAGGCTCAAGTACGGTTGATGGAACTGTGAATTTTCACAAATTCATGCATTTTTCAATTAATGAAAATAGGATAAGTCTAAGAAGGACCGTGATAATAGATCATCTCCTAGACCAAACCTAGACGCCTCAAAGCAACAATTGGGGTGAATAGGGTAGTTTCTTTGCTCCCTACTCTCTAGCTCATCCTTTATCCTGATCCATTATGAAAATCCTACCCTACCTTCTTCTAAGAAAAACCATGTCATATAGCCCATTTTCGTTACATTTCTAGGAGACTACCACTAAAGTCCTTTCCCGTTGTCACTATCATAAAAACAATCTAGCATGTGCATTCATCATGGATTAAAATCAATCCATAGATTCACCATACTCCACTGTAGAATTTATATTAAAGGCAAAATATGTCATTTTTTATTACAACACAAATATTCAATTAACATTTCAATTTCTGAATACACTACTTTTTCAGATTCATATTGTTTTTCTTATTTATTTCATCACTTGATATTTTTATTACTTTATTTTAATCAATACATTATGTGCTATTTTATTCACTTTGACATCCAATGTTTTAAAGTATTATTTTGTAGTAAATTTCAATTAATGAAGTTTCAATAAGTGTTGGATAAAATGAACTTGGAAATTTTAGAATGTGGATCCAGTCATACATTTTATTTATCATCTAACCCTGCCACCCCGCACACAAGTTGTTCTTATGGGTTGAGTGGAGGGAAGAGAGATTCCATGCTCTTGTAGACCCAAATATGGTGCAAAATCACTACCCTACCTAGGTAAGGATGATTCTATTTGACTATGGATGTGTGGATACCACAAGAATTATTTGTATGTCACTAGAGTTGAAGAAGTAAAAGGGGTAAGGGAAGTAGAATGAATGATAAGGACAAAACCTTGGAGGTTGGTGACTATGGGAGAAGATGGAGACGATATCCTCAAAGATCCTTGTTGTTATATCATCACCCTTACCACTTGTGGAGAGCAAACAATGATATGGTGATTATTATGCTCAAAAATGGGAAAACATATTAGCAATATAGCGACTAACTCATGGGTGTTATCATATAGTCTTTAGGATTGCAATAAATCTCACTATATCTCTACTAAAAATAGCCTCTAAAGTACCATATATACCATAGGTGATTTATGGGCAGCGAAGGGATCACCCCTTTGAAGGTCACTCTTGTCCTTCATATCTAAAACAAGTGATCTACATTCATAAAACACAATTTAATTTATTATTATGCATTTTTACTATAAAGCACACATGATCCCAAAATTTAATTGTATGTGACACTTTTTCCCCTCTATAGTAACAAAAACATGAAACCCTCATAATATTCTATCAACTTCCTTAAAATATATTTATCCATTAATAAATAAAAAGTGTTCGACATCACATACTAAATCCAACTAAAGTTATATGAATCCATTCTTCTATATCAAATATTTATGAAATCATTCCATAAATAGTAATTCAACATATTTTAATAAATACTTAATTTCCTTTTGGTATCAATATCATAAATTAGGATATGTTTTTTGTATATAGGAGTGTGTGATAAATTGCCTAAGTTTTCTACATCAATACACTACTACCCTTCCTCACTTAAATGATATTTTTTCCCTAAAAATGCAGATTAGGTAAAACGGACGGACACAACCCCAACACATTGTCATAGATTTTCCATGTAGATTCTTCTAATCATTGTGATTTTAAATGTCTTTCATAAGATTAATATTGTTTCTTATCTAATATTTGAATTAGTTGTTTATGATTATTGTGGGATACCCTCATATATGAGACCTTATCGAATATCTAAGGTTTCCCCACTGAGAACATAGGACAAATCCATCACATACTTCTATATAACAGATATGTCAAGAATGGAATGCATTTTTCATTAGAAAGGAGGTAAGGAAATGCAATATGCACACTCTTTTATCCTCTATATATCATCAAATGATGTTACTTATTCTAGGCTCATCATACCTTTTATTTTTTTGTCCGTCCATAGCCTTCAAGGATTTTACTTTTGAAAAAACACAACCATGTACAAAGAACTCGTATCAGTCATGTGCATACCAATACACATATCCGGTCAATCTTATATAGTCTTCATGCTTTTATGAAAAGGGTCCGCATTGTCAACATATATTTGGAGTTTTATAGACTACAAAATCAACATGTTACTCCAATGCAATGAATATATATATATATGTATATATATACTAGTAAATACACATATTTTGCACGTGATCAACTTAAAATACTTATTTCTTATATTATATGCTTTCTCACATATACTATGGACTAAACGCATGTCTATAGCTAGAAAAGTTATTACTTCAAAATTTAAAATCCTTATCGACTAGATATATATTATTTTTCACTAAGAATTATATTATGGATTAAACCCATAAACATTTAAGTATCATTTATATAGAATCACTTGTACATTATCACATAAAAAATCAATGCCAACATTTAGGATATTTTGGGTTTACTTTTACTTGAACTCGCCTATGTGTCTAGTGTTTTAAGGGCCACAACCACTTATTTATATTGTTCAAACAAGTTCAAGCTAATCTTGATCACCTCTAGGGGTACATGCATGCTTAATGAATCCAATACAATTAATATCTATCAATTTTCCATATATTGAAAATTATATACATGAATATTTTATGCATAAATAACAATTCTAATATGTACGTTCCAATTTATTTAAAAATACTATTTGAATTTAGGTCAAAAAATATATTGTAATTTATAAAGATATGCCTTTTTTATTTGTAGATAAACTATAGTTACGATATTATAAGATAAATTATTTTAAAATTACTAATAACTTATGCTAGACTTATCTTATGTATTTGTAATGTTTTTACTTATATAATTGATTGATTTTAGAACACAAGTGGATGATGCCTCTTTTGTTCAACTTCAACTTCCATCAATGTTATCAAATGGATATATAGTCTCCAATTTTTGCCCCACCATTAAGTTATATTACTTAGATGCTTACATGTAAGATGTTTACTCTTTATTACAATGAGATAGTGAATGCACTTTATTAGTGAATTAATATTTATTTGTGAAACGATTATCATATGAACTTAGACAAGTGTTTTTCCCACATTATATCCTTGCGATTCAAATAAAATTATTAATCTATGTATCACGATGAAACATCCATAAGCAATGTGCATTGCAAACATCATCTAATAATCGTATTTTGATCATGGAGACCAAGATCTAACTTCTGAACGCTATTGGTGAAATCACATGCATTATGTATGACACAATACTAATACATCAAGAAGATAGTTAACAACTTCCACATCTTCATTAAGTGATATAAATTTCTTATAGGTAGTTGTGTATCACAATGAATATCTAGATGGAAACAAAGTATCATGAAGGAGATATGTTTCATACATGATCATACAGTAAATAATATAGTTATGGTTGCATCAACATTTCACTAACGAGGGAGACTAAATTTATAATATTTAGTGTATCTATTAAACATCGTATTTGATATAATGATCTCATTATTTATTCTAAAAAAATTGAATAAGTACTAAAATACATAAAAGAATAATTACAATAATTAATTTTTTTCTACTTCTAAAGATAACCTCTAGAGGTAACATTGGTCTTTTACTTATTTATTATGTTTTGCATGTTTTGTGATGGTTATATTTTTATGAATAATACTATTGTAAAATGAGCATACATTTAGTTAAAAGTTGAAATTGGAGTTTCGTTTCTGGAATTTGAATCAAAAGGGAACAAAAACATATCTCATGATCGTAGTTTGATTGAGAAATGTATTTAGTGTAAAACTATTTTCATTATTGTAAGAAATATGAAATGAATATATACACAATATATGAGGAATCCATAGTTTCAATGACACATCATGATGTCTTAGAGTTGATAAATTTCTACTTCATCTACTTGTAATTAAAATCTCAATGCCATGTGGGCATGACTTGTCTGACCAATTTACCTCTTATTTAGCCATCTTGGGTTTGGAATGTCCATGACCTCCCTAAACCATAAGCACGTGTAACACACACACACACACACACACACACATATATATATATATATATATATATATATATATATATATATATATATATATATATATATATATATATATATATATATATATATATATATATATATATATATATATGTGTGTGTGTGTGTGTGTGTGTGTGTGTGTGTGTTAATTATACTATATCTTATCAATCTATAAAGGATATTTAAACATAATTATCGCCATATAAAATCAATTGAGTTATACTCAACCAATTTGTTGTCATGTGACCTTTAGGAATACTAATAACAAGGTAACAAAGAATGGTATTCAAATGATTTTCTAATGCAATTTTGTAAACCATGTATAAGTTTTCTATATATTAAACATGACATGTATGTCAAAGCTAGGATACATATTGTACTACCGATATTTGCTCTATATCTGTGTGTATTCCAATCTCAAACATATTGAAACAAATTAGGCATGCAATTGGGAAATATATATTGTTTTAAAAATATTTACTTATTTCTTCTATAAATCAAGTAGGTGATTTTATAACATATTAAAAAAAACCCAATACTATATATCACATTAGCAAGTATGTATAACATATTAGATAATTTAAAGTATTATGAGTTCACCTTTACAAAAGTATGAAATTTCCATCTATACATACTATAACTTTAACAACATTGTCGAGGGGGTAGTAGCTCAGGTGGTAGAGGCCTGAGCTCCCCAGAGTAGGGACCTAGGTTGGAAATCCCTCGGTGGTATTACTGTAGTCAGCCTTATCCTGTGACGTAGCTTAGCATATGTGTGAATTTACACATTCTCCCATTGTGCAGGTAAGTGAGGGGGGACCGAGGGTTTACGCCATCAGCTGGGTTCACAATCACGACATTCGTTCAGAGGTGGTCCCACGTCATAAAAAACTTTAACAACATTCATAATAGTTAACATCAATTACCTTCACCTCACAACATTGTACTCTAATGTTGGAGGATTCTATTATCTTTCACATATTAAGGGACATTAGTAATCTACAAAGTGTTTCCCTCTGATTATTTTAACATACATAAAAAATAACTAGTAAATTAATTTATCATGAATAAAAATGTCCCCAAGGATATATGACTTATAAATCATAAATTATATTAGCATGGAAAATTAATAATGTGAACGGAGTTATTTTCACAATATCTATTAAAATTCATTAAGAAAAAACTAAGATCATCCTAATTTCAAAAGGAGGTCTTGTAATAGCCTTTAACGACTAAAAATATTAAAATTTGTTGCTTTTGAAAACATACATATTAGATATTTGTAAGTATATATTGTCTATATGACCTCCTTCAATATGTGTATAACCTTATTGTTCAACTATGACGGCTTACGTTTTAATTTAAATTGTGATTTAATATTTATCTTACATGAGTACTTTTATGTTAGTACTTTAATATGTTATTTTTTATCCAAAAAAAGATTATTAAAATAGGAATTTCTTTCAAAGACATTTATCAAAGATGAAAAAGGACTCAAACATATGCATCAATAAGATTTTATAAGGATTGAAATTATGACTCTACCTTAAAGTAAATTTTAATACATTATAAACATGGTAGTAAAAGTATTTGAATGGATATAGACATCAAAAATGACATATTTTTTACTATAAAATATTTTATTTATCTAATATAAGCACATTAATTTGTTTATATGTCTTTTAATGTAGAAATATGCCTAGTAAAATATCACATTTTGGACCTTAACATTTAATAATATTTTTCTTAGTTGGATTAGTGTTCTATTACTGTAAATTGAAACTGAAGTTGTGATTATGTATTATTGGATATTAATTGTGGTGGAATAGACATGAAAAGTACATTAGTATTATTCCTTTGTTTAGCCAACCATCATATGCTTATATTGCCTAAAATTTATATAATATTAGTCAAAAGTGCGGATGCAACTCCATGTCTAATCAAAATCAACCTATTTATTTTTATAGTTTAAGTAAACTAATCACTAAATCTCAATAAATCAAATATAAAAATACTCAAAGTGAGTAAGTTAAATTTGCACTTAAATATATTTGCATAATCCACACATAAAGCATATATGTGCACATAAGGGATAGTAAGAACAACAAATTGTGATTGTCCCTAATAAAAGGACCCGATTTTGAACTACGAGATAACATTTCTTGATTTACCATCTCCTAAAATTTTTCATGCGACATGGGAGAGGAGATATAAATCATTTTCTCTTAGTCCCATAAATATGTGAATATAAATTTCTGATGAACCTCATAGTTGATGAATTTAGGTGTTTTGCAATGAAGGAACTCAGGTTCAAACTATTGGACAATCATTTTTTGAAATATTACATCTCTGGGTGTCCGACCTCCGTTTAAGTGTTGAAAAATGAGGGGGGTTCTTTCTTATCGCATCCCATACATCTTTGTGTATATACTAACATATCATGAATTAGTTTGATATTGTACAAATATTCCAAATATGTTTTCATGGGTAGGTGATGTTAATTAATCTAAGATGGGTTTCTATAAAATAACAAGCATTGTTTAAAACACTTCTTTCTGTTAGAGTACACCTAAACAAAACATTGGGAGAGTTCATAAACATGTAAGCGATAAAATACTATCTAAAAATGTTAACATTAATACAATGAAGATTGATAATGAAGAACATATAAAAAATTATGTATAAGATGAACGAAATTGGTGCCTAGTTGTTCTGAGAAATTTCATCTCTGCACGATCATCCTAGGACAAGAAACATGTTGTATCGATAATAAAGAACATATAAAAAAAACTATGTATAGGATGAAGGAAATTGGTGCCTAGTTGTTTTGAGAAATTTCATCTCAGCACGATCTTCCCTGGGACCAGAAACACGTCAAAAATAAAGAATATACTGTATAAATACAAAAGAGGATATATATATATATATATATATATATATATATATATATATATATATATATATATATATATATATAATGGTTGACCTTAAAATACATGCCAAATATTACAATTAATGTAAGAAAACAATGTCACTAAAAGGTATCACCATGTTGCTTGGCTTTTTCATACTTATTTAAAAATCTAATGCAGAAAAATATTATTATTACATATGAATTGACATTTATAACTTAGATTTTGAACCTATCGATAAAATTAGTGAATGGCATGTACACATATAAGTTTGCCTTGTATACTTAACACAAAAAATATAGTCTTCAACGTATACTATTTTTTATTTATAATTGTTATACTTAGATGGTTGCTCTTGATTAGTTGTGAAAATAGTAGTGCACGATATCTTAAACATGTATAAATCCTATGTTCAACAATTTGCATAGTGGATCAAATAAGTGATGATAAGAAATTAGACAAATTTAGTAAAATGCAGTGAGTAAATAGAAAAGTTGTATGCAGCAGTCTATCATACAGAATATTGATCTAATATAACAATAGAGATTATGGTATCATGAAATAATCTGCATAGATCTTGCAGCAAAGTATTAGATTATTCATTAGAAAACTAATCAAAACATAAATGTTATTCTGACATACATTAGCACATTGAGACACTTAAAAAATGTGTAGAAATATAACACATATAAAACCTAAGAACTTACAGGAACGTACTAAACACTAAATATAATGAGTAGAGAAGCACACAACAATGATGAATACAGAAAATTAAAAGGATAATGGCAACATATGAATGCATGCCAATTATGCCCAGAATGTAGCAAGCCACTTCGGTTGAACGCTTTACTTTAGTACGAAAATTTCAGGCAGTGAATTACAGATTTTTTTTTTGTTCATGTAAAAAATAATAATAAGATAGAAAAATAAAAACAAACCTGAGAAGATTAATGTACAAAAAGGAGCGAATATCAATCTTAAACAACAAATATTAGAAGCTCTAGGATGGAAGGAATTGAATTCCCTTCGTTCGGAATATATCACAGACCCAATGTGGAGTGCATGGCAAGGCCATAGCAGACCCGGTGACTTCAGTGGAATACTGGAATCTAAAGCAGGTCTTGTTCTTTTAAGAATACATTAAATAAATAGGCTATAGATCAAGTTGACTAACACGATTCTCAATTTGGGATATGTGTCCTTTTCAAACCAAGAATTTGGTAACCATCAATACAAAATATAGCTACTATGGTCATAATACTTTTGCTGAATCGATCCTTCTTTAACAAGGAAAGTAGTAACAATAGTAGAATACATAGAATTTTCTCCTATAGAATGCACATACCAGTTAGTCGTGAAGAACTTCAGGCTCCAGGGATTCCCGTCCTTGCCACCACAACCATCAGGGCCCACAGTATCTTTAGGTCCACGCTAGAACCCACCCTCCAATGTGCTCTTGAAGACCCATGCTTAAGGGTACGCCACCTCAAGCATTAATAACATTAAACCACGAATCACCATTGTTGCACCTCTGTCAGGTCAGGCTCGGGAAGGACCGGTAGGTCGACCTAGAAGCTTGCTCATCAGAATGGAGAACCCTTACCAGTCACCACTACATATTGTCCACGGTACGGCGGCTAAGATATCTACCAGAACTTATGTTTCCGATCGCCAACCGCGGCTAGGCTGCCTAGGAGATCAGATATTTTCAATCGTATAAACCGTATCAATTGCATAGCTTTTGGCAATTGTGCCGAACCAGATTGTTTCCACGAACCAAGAATAGCTGAAAGAAAGACACGGGGAGGATGAATTCAACAAAAGCAGAGTTCATATTGTTAATTTTTGTAAAGCAGTGGACGGAACGCTGCCGTGGTGGCCATGCCGTAGATAAGATATTTTCAATCGTCAAGGAACTTGTGGAACCACCAACAGCTTTTTAAGTATTGTATTACAATTAGTAATTCAAATTATCATGTATAACCGGTTTGATCATCATTGTAGGTGTTGTTGCTCTTCAGAACTGGGAATTGATGAGATGAAAAGACATCCCCGTATAACTCTGAGTCAAGTGTGACGGCTATCCTGACTGTATACTGTTCTAGCTTCATCGCTGATGGAAAATTCTGGTTCGTTATATTTGCCTTTCTTCTACGTAGGTAAGGAAAGAACGAAAAGCATGGCTGTAGGTTAGAGTCAAATAGGAAATTTACATAAGAAAGATTACGTAAGAATCTCGATTTGGCAAGGAATATGGAGGACGGAAACGCAGTAGGGGGTTATATACGAAGTTGATAGTAGAACGATTACTATAATGAGGAGTCTATATATTGTAGGGAAGAGGGAGGATAGAAACGGATGGTGGTGATTAGTAGAGTAGAATAATGTGTGTGCGTGCGCGTGTACGGTCTCACATCTAAGGCCTCAAAGCATGACACAAATATATTTACTAATAACTATTGTGATTAATGAACACAACTCAATGTATACTCTTGTTCTATAAGCCTTCCAAATGTAAAGTACATTATAAGAACATGACTTCCACAATACAAATAGAAAAATTGATATCGCATCACTTGAAGTAAGATATTTTTTTACCTAACCGTGTGTGGGTTTCCAACTCTTCTTCCATTTTAGACTAAAGTTTGAAAATGAATTTGGAATCTTGATTGTATAAGTGACACTCGAGTGTGGCATATAAATAAATGATCTTTATAACAAACACATATCTATAGGAGGAACATTTATCAAGGCCTTGAAATGAAAACAATGAGATGACTAGGTTAGGAAGTCTATTACGACCGAAATTGCATCATATCTTCTTATTGTCTTCACAAATCTTATCACAAAATCCATAGTTATCTTGTATCTTTTCCAATTTGGAATCTTCAATGGCCGAAGAAGTTTTAAATGTATGTAATTCTCAACATTTCAATTTTATAACGTCATATAACAAGCACATCAATGTCATTCTTCATATTATTCCATATATGTGGATTGTTATGTAATTATGGGTTCCCACATGAATTGTTAACTTGGACCCATGTGGATTGCAAAATTCATGCCTTGATTAAACTATCCCCAACAATTTTGATAGCTTCTTCAATATCTACGTGGAACTGTGGATATCTTGTATTCTTTAAATTCACAATTTCTTTGAGTTTTAGGATAGCCTTCTTGATAGAAATACTAGTACATATCCACTTTGGAGTAGTCTCTAGGCTTGAAATATTCATATGTATCTCCTTGATGTTCTTTCACTCAAACACCATCATAGCCGCACAAACAAACTAGCTTTTCCTACTTAGGATGTCAAAAACTACATTTAACTACCCTTAATGGTAGTATATAGTAAAATCATAATCCTACACGACATCCAACCTATGAAACTACCTTAGATTATATCCTTCTATTATAGTAGAAAATGTTGTTGGGATTTTAGATAAATTTAAAATATATTCCGTATAAATAGTACCTTAAATCTTCAATAAAAACACAACTATTTTCAATCTGTAGATCCTAAGTCACAAAATTATCCTAGTAAATTTCAATGGTCAAAATGCATGTACAGTTACTATTTTTCTTTCATTAACACACATACTAGTCCTTGTTGCGATGCATCACCATATATATAATTGATATTTTCTTCTATAGGTAGACCTAAAATAGGTATTTATATTATTCATTTGAACTGTTCTTAGTTTCCTTCACATTTTTGGGTTCACACAAACTTCACATCTTATATTTTATTCATTGAATATAGGGCAATAAGAATTCCTAAATAGATTAATGGAAATATCCATATAATATGAGGATATTAAGATTGTTAGCGTGGTTTCTTGGATGCTTACCGCATAAGAACAAATTCACTTGTGCATGATACAAAATTATGTGTCAGACTGAGATGACGTACCTCAGAAACATGGCTTCAAAAATCTAGAACTCACTCACATTTTGATAACTTGAAATATACTTGACACTTTTTTTATAGTACTTACCATAGTTATTTTTTTTCTAGTATTTCTTAAGAGACTCATATTATATAGAAACATGATCAATATATAAAACCACAAAGATACCGAGATACATCTTGAAGATCATTATCATTTGAAAAGTATAGTACAACCATCATTCCATAGGGAAAGACCAAGAATTCGTATTTCCTAGATCTAGGGTGAAACTCCAACTTATAATCACAATCTACATTCACATTCATCTCATCATATATCGTACTTGGATTAACCTTTGAGAACATAAATGGATATTAAGTTGTATAAAAAGGGATTCGATTGTTGGTATAAAGGATAAATTCTCTATAATCACCTAGTTAAGCATGTTGTGGTTGATACAAGTTCACACGAGACCTTAGTTCTTTGTCATAAACAAAATCATAACTCTTCAAGAGGATGATCTTGGTCAAATAAATCCCATATCAAGATTATCATAATGATCTTATTAAGCATGATTATTTACAAGGGGAAGGGAGAGAGATCCTAGACATAGGGAAAGGATAGATTCTAGTAACACTATATATCAGAGTTTGTTCTCTAAGAAAGACAGGAAAAGCCACTAGATTCATGAAGGTATGAGAGTGCATGGAAAATGTAGTTTATGTTCTCTCTACATAGAGACCCCCCACAAAGCAAAGTGATATGGATCTAGGAGGAACACTAGATATCTTAGAGATGTCAGCTGATATGCAAGAAAACCCATTGTCATTGAAAATATAAAAGGTGAAGAAGGGTTCCAGATGACCGTCAATGACACTTAGAAAATGTAAATCAACATATACTAAGAAGAAGAACTACCAAGAGTATCCTTACATTGATAGTCTCACTCTTTCTAATACAAAATTGTTATCAGAAAATGGTTTCTCAAAGATCTAGGAAGAAATAGAGGTGGAGGAAAATCTTACTGGAACATGGAAGTATGTTGTAATAACCAAATTTGTTGTAAAGAATGTTGCCTATTTAATCATGCTAGAAAGGATGAAGTTCTTGTTGGTATGTATTTCCAAAGAAACAATCATATGATGATTGTAATGACATATCTTGTAAACGGTTTGATTAATAACAAAGGCAATCTTCCAATTTATTCTATTTATTCAATTATGAGATACAATCATATGATGATTGTAATGGCATATATTGTAAATGGTTTGATTAATAACAAAGTCTATCTTCCAATTTATTCTATTTATTCAGTTATGATATAATGATGAAACTGTTGGTATGTATGCCCTGAGAGCCAATCATGTGATGATTGGTGGGATACATTAAGATTGATTTGATAAACATCAAAGGCAAGCTTCCAATTCATTCTGGTTCAGTCATATGAGATAGTGATAGAACAGATTGAATGTCTAGAGAATGACAGTACTCAATGACGTATGCTTTCAGGTAGAGGACCTGAACGACGAGATCATACGGATGCTAAGAGTTTGTACATTCTTGTTATGTCCCTAGTCGGATGTCATTGTGGAAGGTAGATAGACAGCAATGACACACAAGACTAGATTGTGGTGTTGGTTGATGACAGAATCTCATTAGTCATGATATAGAGATATCAAACCAAACACATAGGTACTTGTTAGAGAACAAGGTACCGGACAGACCCACCGTGAGTTTGACACATGGAACCATAAGATGGTAGCCACAGTCAGTACTCACAGTGATGGTGGTGAGTGTGATTCTTAGACCTGAAATCACTGCACTCAACACATGTCGTTGGGCACACTTTGACATCATCAAACGCAATCCTGAAATATGGGTTGTTATAAAGGTGATGATTGGGTGGCTTTGACACATGGGGCTTTTGAGGGGTGAGTGATAGATATGGGATTTGTCCCTCCTGAGGGAGTTTGATATCCATGGCCACTTGATGAGTAGGATTGAGAAAGGCATGCACGCATGTGTGAATCAGTATATGATACTGATGTCATACATATCTCTTCCAGTCTACTCTGAGATCAAGGAAGTGAATGAACGTTGACAGGATGACTGTTCCATGCCTCGAGTTCATTCGGGATATCAGTGACAAAGGAATTATACATTCGATGTAACACCATTCACGGATTGTAGGATGAAAGTTGTTCTCCAACTTTCTACTTTCACTTGGGTAGCACTGATGTGTGACTAGGCACCACTCTTTGCTTGTGAAGTCATAAGTGTTATGGACTTTCACTGCCAACGTGAAATGGACCTGCAGGGTCACACACATAGGATTTAACCTGGAAGAGGAGTTTTGTCCACAAAGCAATGTTTAGATTGATTACTAAAGGAGTTTAGTAGTTCAATTAAACACTCAATCAGTCGATAGCTCAATATCGTATGGTTCAAGGTGTTGGACGCATTGATTGGAGTATCGGATTGATTGAAATCACAATTGACTGATTTTGCCCAACCTATGCTCCCAACCGATCGGTTCATGTGATGAACCGGTCGGCTGAGGTTGCTGAACCGGTCGGCTGGAGTGTCCAGGCCGATCGGCTCATGCCTAGGTTGAAACGACCGGTTCAAGGGTTGAACCGATCGGCTCAACTGGTGCAACTGCACAGTTGGGAAAAGTCGTCGGCAAGAATTTTCCTTTGGTTTCAAATTGCCCAATTCGATTGGGAATAATATTGGTATTTGATACCAATTGAGAAAGAAACAAGGAAAGTCTTTTTGAGCCGGTTTAGGACCATGAACCGATCGGTTCAGGGCACCAACCGATCGGTTGGAGTGCCCCAAAGGATCGGCTCAGGTCCAACCGATCGGCTCAATGGCCGAACCGATCGGTTCAGTTGTGAACCGATCATTTCAAGTTGCGAACCGGTTGCTTTTTGTGGAAAATTCTCAAACCCTTCTACTCCTGCTTTAGTCCCGCATTGCCCGGGATGGAGAACCCTGTCCCATGACTCTCCTATATATATAGGGGTATTGGGGGCTTCTCAAAGTACAGCTCAGTGCAACCAGTTGCTCTACAAGTTGTTGTTCTCTCTGGTTTTGGTAACCGTGAGAGAGCCCGAGCAAGTGCTTCCCGCAAAAGGGAGGTGCAGCAAGGGAAGGACAACTGCAGTTGCAACACGAGGCAGGAGAGCATGTTGGCGACTAGTACGTCAACAGGAGGGTGTGACTCCTTCCACTTCCTTGTGGGACAAGGAGAGTGGAGTTCCAGGTGGTCCGTGTGGACTACTACAGAGGCGGGAGGACACTGCCGCTTAGGAGGACAACTGTCATCCGACAGTCCGGTTCGAGTAGGAGTTGTCAGTCTCGGTGCGACCAGGATCTGCACATACACCGTCGAAGTCCGGAGTTGAAGACCGCGCATTGCGTGAGGTATTGTCGCCGAGCAAGCCTCGGGACAAGGTATGATTCCGCAAACCATCCTTTCCTATTATATAGACGTTGACGCGTTTCCTCGGTATGGGTTGGGGAGAATTTTTTTTGTTTCTGCTGCCTTCTCTGTCTCTCCTAAAACCCAACAGAAACATAATAAATGTCTAAAGAATGATATTACTGAATGGTGTATGTCTTCGGGGTGAGGATGTAAGGCCCCTAAACTTGCTTAATGAGTTGAATGAGCTTAATTACAATAATTTAATGCTTATAACCCTAATATAACCTTTTTATATGTTTTGAAATCATAATAAAAGCTTAAGTTTCAAATTTGGTCCAATTTGGACATTGTTTGAGCAAGTTATGCAATTTTCTGTACATTTTGGACTTTTTTGCAATTTACCCAATTGAGGGGTTTTCTTTGCAATTTGTCACATAAAGTATGTTACTTAGATGTTATATTATCATTCTTGAGATTTTGATCCATGGGGCTCCTAGTTGAGCCATGGTTTGAAGGTGTTTTCCTCAAGGGTATAATAGGGTTTACCCCTTCATGAATGAGCTACCTTTAGTAGCTACCAACTAATGAATTATGTGATTGGCTGGGAAATTTGACAAAGAAAATCTAAGTAGGTAAATAGGGACGGTGTGGGAGCTTCTTGTCTGTGTTCTTTTATATTCTTAATAATTTAAGGCCATAGACACATGGGGAAGCTACTTTTACATCTCATGCTTGCTTCTATCCTTATCCATGGGCTATATTTACCTCTTCTTTGCCCAAATTCGAAACTATGCTTGCTTTCTCTTTCCTTTAACCTGGAGCAATGAATCCACTCTATTTTCTATGGAACCAACTGCTCTAAGGTAGAAGACAACCTGTTTTTGGAGAAGAAGGTCTCCTAGAGCTCCATCTAGCCCTACCAAGGGTTTCCAAGGTCATCTTTTAGGGATTTTGACCAAGACAAGTTGTTTTCTTCCTTCCTTCTCCATTTTCCTTGCTCTTCTCCTTCCTTATACCTTCCTCCAGGTCGCAACCCTGCTGTTCCATGGTTAAAGTTGCTCTAGAACTCAAAAATCTATCCTTCTTGTTTCTTTTTCTAGGGTTTTGCTTCCTTGTGGAGAGAAGTGCTTATTTGTCCAAGTTCAGATCTGAATCCAAGGTTTTCTTGCCCTATTTTCTCAAGATTATTTCTGTTTGGGATCTGAACTACTCAATATAGGTGAGTTATATAACATTCTTCACTTATATTGCTTACTAGAAGCTTGTTAGTTCATGTTTATGCCTTAATGTGTTGAATTAAGCATAGAGAAACCATGCTTGTTTAGAATTACGAATTTTTGTGGTGTTCCCTATTTTGTTCCAATTCTATATGAACTTGTAAACATGTCTAAAACCGTTCTAAGGTGTAACATGATCTGGGACAGGTTGATAGCAACAACCTATGGTGCTATGTACAAAACAATTGATGGTTCAAATTAGGATTTCAAGCTATTTCCTTCCCTACCACACAACCGATGGTCATACATACCATTCAACAACCAATGGTGTTGCTATCTTGGCAACTGATGATCATGATCAAGGGTGTCAAATTTATGGTGACAACCTATTATAACCCCCCTTTGGTCAATTTTTGGCTCAATTAGACGTTTAATTATCATTTACAAAGTATTCTAATGATGTTATCAATCGATGATGACATTAGCTTAATATTTGATGGTGTTAACTGAATGTATTACTGGTCTAACAACCAATGGTGACCTAATGATCACAATTAATGTTGGATCAGGTCATAACCATGTATGATGAGTTAAGAATGTAATTGTAGATTTGACTAAACCTTGAACCAATGGTTCCTTGGTTCAATTGATCTAATGGTTTGACCTATACTTCAATTGATAACTTTGAACAATGAACCTGATCCAATGAATAATATTGGATGCTTTAACATCCAATAGATTAGAATAAATCACATGGTATTATTTGTGGGTCCTAGTGATGATATTTCGATGGTTCAATACCATTAATTTGTAGTCTTACCTTTGCCATCATAAAGTTATATTTGATAAATCACTATAATAAGTGGATGTTTAACTCCCATGTGATCTAGCTTGTTATACCTAACCTTAGTGTAATTATATGATGTTCATTGGTTATAATCAGACCTCGTGAATGATTAATCTGATAATGAATTACACTCTTCTTGCATTGAAACCACATTGTAGTACTATTTGAATATCATAGTGCCTTGACATGTTAGTATCTATGGACACATATGTGCTAATGATCTTTTGAGTCTTGTTTAAGATATGGAATGATTATGATAACCTTACTATGAATAATGCGATGGTCTTATGACCTCCGGGCATGTTTGTAGCCATGATTGAGGTGAAATCATCTTCATGTACCAATAAGGGTTAAAACCCTGGAACTTGTGATAAGATATTGGTATCTTGTAAAAGTATGATGATAAGTGTGGTCCATTAATTTGCAATGAATGATAGCATGTGGTAATTGATTAAGATTTATATCTCAAATGTTTTATATCTTTTAAAGTTGTTATACATATACTCTTGTTAGAAAAGAATTAGGGTTTGAATGTCCATTTGTATCATTTAGCCTTAATTCACCCAGTTGACATAACTAATTAAGTGAAACTCTAATCATGTAGTGCCTTGTGCCATAGATCTATCTGAGTGTCAGAAATTGCCAGATAGTGAAATGAGTATTCCTTAGGGATACTCGGAGCGCATACTAATGAGTATGCGTGGTGCTTGTCATCCTGAATTCAAGTGTTAGGGAGGATGACAGTGGTCATACCTAGCCCTCAATTTGAGAACGGATGTGGTCGTGTCTCAGTGATTATATATATATATATATATATATATATATATATGATGAGATTGGAGGACAATTGTGGTTGTACCATGGATGGTAGGGTATGCGTACCCACCTCCTTTCACTAGTGTTGTGACCTATACCAAGGACGGACTAGGCTATTAGCAGCTTGACCTTATGTGTCGTTGTGGCGGACCCGTACTGACCGGGGGCAGAGAAAATCTTAGGAGTCTAGCTCTTCCTAGATCTTGTATGGCATTGATTTTGACTTAGTAGTGGTCAGATGGGATTTGAGTGGTATTTCTCAAATCCCTCAGGGAAATGTAATAAAAGAAGTGATACCAGCCGTGTAGTATAATTGCTAGGGTTTAATATGTATCACATTGGTTGATTAACCCTTGTCTTGATTTTATACTACATAGTTCTTACATGATGTAGACTTATGAAAATTGTACAATTCTACTTGATGTTACAACTTATTTACTTAAATGCTTGGTATGCATAAATTGTTCAATCTATTCATATTGTTTATTCAATACCCTAACTACTCAATGTATTTACTATTAATTAATATGTTATAATCAATATATGTTGGAGAGAGTTATATCTCTCGCTGGGACTGGGTCTCACCCGTGGGTCACCACATTTTTATGTGGTCATGGGCAACAAGGTCGAGGTCGTTCTATGGAAGAGAACCAACCTGGTGATCAATAGATTCAGAAGGTTGGTTAGTTGTAGATGATAGTAGTAGAGTCCTAGTGGCATCCCTATACTCTCAGGTCTGGGTATGTGATGTGTTTTCTAGATGATATACTCACATCGACACGAGATTTTTGTAGTATGCCAATGTTTGTAAATATATGGCATGTACAAGTGAAATATCTTTTGTATGCAGGATGTGACTAAGGTCTTTGGACCCATATGGAAATACTTGTTACAGTACATGAGAATGGAATGATGGACCTTTTGTAAATGTTATAGAGTTTATTTATATTGTTGGAATCGGTTTTAATTATTCCACATTTTTGACTATGTGATAAATTAGTAGTTGATCATGTTTTGTGTTTTGAGTAATCTCATTAAGCGTGATGAGGTGTCACAATTAAGATGGTATCAGAGCTCTAGGTTTACTGAGTCTATAGGGACGTAGGACTTAGGTTTGAGTCTGTTCTTATGTATCCAACATATCTGATCATAGTTTATTCTTATGCATATATGTCTGGAGGACATAAAGAACATGTTGAGAGTAGCTATGTAGCACCAGGAGGAGGTGCTAGGAGGTAGGAACGCAATGAGAGAGTGACAGAAGAAGGGCCAGAGCAGCCCAAAATGCCTCATCTAGACCCAACAATGATGGCCAATCCTGAGTTTCAGCATATGTTTAGATAGATGATAGCCACAATTACACATATTGCTGACAGAGCGCCATCACCTCAAGCCAGGGAAGCCACCTCTAATGTGGAGTCCCAAGGTGTCGGGAAGACATTTGAACGTCTTAGACGTGTTGAGGCGATTGAATATGTAGGTACTTCTGATCCAGTAGATGCTGACATGTAGTTGATTGAGCTGAAAAAGGCATTCAAAATCCTAAACATCACTGAAGAAGACAAAGTTAAGCATGCAGTATACTTGTTGAAGGATAGTGTTGGCCACTGGTGGGCCATAGAAGAGGAGAAAATGCCAGAAGTTGTGATAGGATGGGAGGAGTTTTGGAGGGAATTTGTTAGTCGATATTTTCCAGAGACCTACCTAGATGAGAAAAGTTCTCAGTTCGAGAAGATTCGTTAGGGATCTATGACTATCAATGAGTATGAATCAAAGTTTATGGAACTTCTGAGGTTCTGCTCGCACATGGTAGCAAAAGACAAGGAAAGGATCTGGAGATTTGAGAATGTCCTGAGTATGGAGTTGACTACTACAACATCAGCCTTAGAGAATAGGGAAAGGTTTTCCACCTTTATGGAATCTGTCAAGAGGATTGAGAGGTCTGCCGTAGAAAAGCGTGTAGCTAATGCTAAGAAGCGACCTATACAGTTTCAAGGGCAATCATCTGGAGGCTTTAAGAAGCCAAGGTTTTTCCCACTGCCATTGCAACCAAGGTCAACCTTCACTAAACCAAGATCACATGCACCATCACAGTGGACCCCTAGTAGGGGTAGAGGTCACTATTTTCCACCAACATGAGCTCACTGTTCATCATCAGACTCAGTTATAGGGCCATTTAGACCACATAGTGATAACCAAGTGTGTCATCAATGTGGACAGACAGGGCATATTAGATAGAATTTCCCTATGAAGGTTGAGGAGGTGACTCAGTAGCCAAAGAAGAATCAACAGGGATCACAACAACGACAATTTGATACTAGTAGTGGAAGAAGACGTGGTCAAGTGTCCCATGTAGGATCCTCGGGATAGGCGAGAAGAGGACATGGATGACAGTAGGCGACAACTAGGTTCTATGCCATGACCCAGCTAGAAGCAGTGGTCAATCCACGAGTCATGACAGGTCAGATGGAATTATTTCATTCTGATTTGTCTACTTCTTGTTTTTTATCTGTGTTAGTAGATATGGGTGCGACACACTCTTTTATTACCAGAGAGGTGATAGATAGTGGTTATCTACCTATTAGTCTTAGATCTAATAGTTGTGGCTAGAAAATCCTTTGGTTGATTCTGCTGAGTTGCGGGAAGTGTGTCGTTCTTGTGTTCTTTCTTTCTCTGGATACAACATTCAAGTGGATCTTTTGCCACTTGACATGCATTGTTTTGATGTAATCTTAGGAATGGATACCTTGGAAAAATACAAGGTAGTCTTGGACTGTAGTACTAAAGTGGTGACATTCCATGATGGAGATATACAGTGGATTTTTCAGGATGATAGGAAGATTCTTCCTACATGTTTGATGTCATCTATGATAGCTGAGTGGTTGATGAGACAAATATGCGAGGCTTTCTTAGCTCATGTTGTGGATACCAAGGTGGTAGGTCCTAGTATCCAGGAGGTACCAGTGGTGCAAGAATTTGAGGATGTCTTTCCTGAGGAATTTCCTAGCATTCCCCCTCATAGAGAGATTGAGTTTGAGATTAATCTTGTTCTTGGAACACAACCCATAGCACAGTCAACATACAGAATGGCACCAGTAGAGATGTAGGAGTTAAAGAAACAGTTACAAGAACTGTTAGAGAAGGGTTTTATCAGGCTGAGCACTTCCCCTTGGGGTACTCCCATGTTGTTTGCTAAAAAGAAGGATGGTTCAATGAGACTGTGTATAGACTTAAGACAGTTAAACAAGGTGACAATAAAGAATAAGTTCCCTTGCTGAGGATTGATGATCTTTTTGATCAGTTGAGAGGTGATACTATGTTTTCAAAGATAGACCTGAGGTCAGGTTACCATCAGTTGAGAATTAAGGCTGATGACATACCCAAGTCAGCTTTTAGGACTAGGTATGGTAATTATGAGTTTGTGGTTATGCCATTTGGGCTAACTAATGCACCTGTAGCTTTTATGGATCTAATGAATAGGGTGTTTAGCCCTTATCTTGATTAGTGTGTGGTCGTGTTCATAGATGATATCATGATATACTCCAAGGATAGTCAAAAGCATGAGCAACACCTTCGCCAGGCATTGACTTTGTTGAGGCAGCATCAACTATATGCTAAGTTCAACAAGTGTGAATTTTGGTTATCTGAAGTGTCTTTTCTGGGCCATGATACATCTGTAAAAGGTATTTGTGTTGATCCCAAGAAAGTGGAATTTGTACTAGAATGGGAACAACTAAAGACACCGACAGAGATCTGTAGTTTCCTAGGTCTGGCAGGTTACTATAGGAGGTTCATCAAAGACTTCAGTTCTATAGAGTTACCCCGAACTAGGTTAACCAAGAAGGATGTTCCTTTTGCTTGGAATGACAAGTGTCAACGTTCTTTCCAGTTTTTGAAAGAAAAGTTGACTAGTGCACTGGTGTTAAAACTACCAGAGAAAGAAAAAGGCTATATTGTCTTTTGTGATGCTTCAAAGAATGGATTGGGATGCGTGTTGATATAGGATAAAAATGTGATTTCTTTTGCTTTGCGACAACTTAAGAAACATGAGGAGAATTACCCAACACATAATTTGGAGCTTGCAGCGGTGGTCCATGCCTTAAAGATCTGGAGACATTATCTTTATGGAGAAAAGTTTCAGATCTTCACTGACCACAAGAATCTACAGTATATCTTCTCAAGACATGAGCTGAATATGAGGAAGAAGAGATGGATGGAGTTGATTAAGGATTATGATTGCACAATAGACTACCATCCAGTGAAAGCAAATGTAGTAGCTAATGCATTGAGTAGAAAGTCATCTTTATTATCAATGGTAGATAATGCACAATTAAATTCCTTGATGTGCTATAAGAGAGATATGCTAGTGTCTCTTCGCCAGATGAATGTACAGCTAGAAGTTTCCTTACTGCATGGTTGTTGGCATAGTTACAAGTGAAACCTATCTTGAGACAGCTAATTCATGATGCACAATAGAATGATATTGTGATATAGAATATATGATCAGGTATTGGCAGTGAAAAGTATGATGGCTTTCATGAGGCAGATGATGGTACAGTTTGTTACCACAATAGGACAATAGTTCATGATGTTGATGGGTTGAGGAAGATGGTACTTGAGGAGGCTCACACCTTCATGTATGCAATTCATCCTGGAAGTACCAAGATGTACCAAAACTTGAAACACATGTATTGGTGGCTAGGTCTAAAGTGTGATGTGGCAGAGTTTATTGCCAAATGTCCAGTTTGTCAGCAGGTGAAGGCTGAGCACCAGAAGCCTGTAAGGACATTACAACCCTTGCCAATACCATAGTGGAAATGGGATCATATTACTATGGACTTTGTGGTTGGTATTCCTAGGACAGCTAAGAGTCATGATTCCATATGGGTGATAGTAGACAAATTGACTAATTCAGCTCATTTTATGCCAGTTAAGATGACGTTTACAGCAGCAAAATTGGCCCAAATGTATGTTGATGAGATAGTCTGTCTGCATGGCATTCCAGTGACTATAGTTTCTGATAGAGGTCCATAGTTTACACATCATTTTTGGGAGAGTTTGCATTCTGTAATGGAAACACAGCTGAGATTCAGCACAGCTTTTCATCTGCAGACCAATGGCCAGTCTGAAAGGACTATTCAGACTTTATAGGATCTTTTGAGGGCTTGTGTGCTACAATTTCTTGGTAGTTGGGATGTATATCTGACTCTGATAGAGTTTGCGTACAACAATAGCCATCAAAGGATCATAGATATGGCTCCTTATGAGGCTCTGTATGGGAGATGATGTTGGACTCCTCTTTGTTGGTATGAGACATGTGAATATCCATTTTTGGGTCCTGAACTAGTACAGCAGACTACAAAAAAGATTAAAGTGATACAATAAAAGTTGAAAGCAACCCAAGATAGGCATAAATCTTATGCAGATAACCGACGTAGACCACTTGTGTTCCAAGTGGGAGATAGAGTATATCTTAAGGTTTCTCCTTGGAAAGGTGTGTTGAGGTTTGGAAAGAAGGGTAAGTTGGCTCCTAGATTTATGGGAACATACCATATCCTAGCTCATGTTGGAAAGGTAGCATATAAGTTGGAGATACCACCAGAGCTACATAGATTGCATAATATATTTCACATCTCTATGTTGAGGAAATGCCATCCAGATACTGACCAGAAAATCAAACCAGTAGAGGTTGAGTTAGATCAGGATATCTCCTATGTTGAGGGTCCTGTGTTGATCCTAGAAAGAAGGGTGAAAAAGCTGAAGAGAAAAGATATAATACTAGTGAAAGTTTTGTGGAATCATCATTTCATATAGGAAGCCACATGAGAACTATATAATGAGATGTGTAAAAAATACCCATCTCATTTTGCATAGGATTTCGGGGTGAAATCCTTGTTAGGGGTTTATAGTTGTAAGGCCCCAGAACTTGCTTAATGAGTTGAATGAGATTAATTACCATATTTGAATGATTATAACCTTAATATAACCTTTTAATATGTTTTGAAATCATAATACACGCTTAAGTTTCAAATTTGGTCAAATTTGGACACTATCTGAGCAAGTTATGCAATTTTTTGTACATTTTGGACTTTTCTACAATTTACTCAATTGAGGGGTTTTATTTGTAATTTGTCACATACATTATGTTCCTTATATGTTATATTATCATTCTTGATATTTTTTAGCCATGGGGCTCCTAGTTGAGCCATGGTTTGAAGGTGTTTTCCTCAAGGGTATTTTAGGGTTTACCCCTTCATGAATGAGCTACCTTTAGTAGCTACCAACTAATGAATTATGTGATTGGCTCGGAAATTTGACAAAGGAATGATAAACAGGTCAATAGGGATGCTGGGGGAGCTTCTTGTGTGTGTGCTTGTATATTCTTAATAATTTAAGGCCATAGACACATGGGGAAGCTACTTTTACACCTCATGCTTGCTTCTATCCTTATCCACTAGTAAAAATTGGGCCATTATTCACGAGTGAGTCCTGTCACAAACCCCTCTCTACAGGCCCTCACAAATAGGTACGGTTGTGAGTCTGGCCCTCACAAATGGTCCGTGAAGAGAACTCACGTGACAAATACCAGTGGCCCTCACGAATACAATTGTCACAGACCAACTGACCCTCAAGAATGTTATATTGAGGGACTATTTAGCCTTCATAAATATCTTTTTGAGGGACTATTTTGCCTTCATAAATACATTTTTGAGGGCACGTTTAGTTCTCATAAATAAATTTTTGAGGGACTTGATGGTCCTGGAGAATATATTTTTGAAGGGCTAATGCCTTCATTAATATTATTTTTGAGGGGCTATGTGGTCGTCATCAATGTAATTGTGATGGCCAATCTGGATCTCATTTTTGAGGGACTAAAGACCTTCATTAATATATTTTTGAGGGATTACTGTAAATGATTTGGTTATTGATTTATTGAATGATTTGTTGAATGTTAATTAATTTTAAATGAAAACTTTGTATATATAACCTCAAGCAATAGTTTTATAAGAGTCACATGACATCATAAGAATTTTCAACACCAAAATGACACATAAAAATGTTAAATCACCTCAAACCAATTTCTATCAATGAAGCAAAATATTATCCGTACATTGTGTGCTCAACGTTGATATAAATAACGAATACATATGATTCTAAAATTTGAGATTGATGACAATCAACATATCATGCTAGAAATTTTTAAGATCTGTAATGTCTCTATATTCCTTCAAATGGTGTGGTGCTCTTCATCAATGACATGCCTCATACAGTTGAGTACTTGAGTATTCTTCTCCTAAAAATGACAAATCATTATATTAATAGAATTTAAAGTTTATACATAAATCATAGTACAACAAACAACTTACCCTTATACTTCAGTTCTGTTCTACTCCAAAGTGCATTGTCGGTCGAAATCTATCATTAAAAGCAATTCTAACCTATCAATATAAATACAAAAAGGAATCAGAGTGAGTGTGAAGTAGAATATGCCATATTGTTGACTCAATGCCCAAATGACGTAGAACAATTTTTGTAATCACTTGTAATGAATGTATGACTTGTAATTAAGCTTAGAAAAATGTTTGGGACACAAAAATACATGGTTTAACCAGCCAAATCCAATTTGCTAAAATTCCCAACAGACACTCGATCGGTCGAGTTGCCACTTCACAGAACTCGATCGATCGAGTGTCTATTCAAACCTGAAATGGACCGATCGGTCGAGTTGCCACTTCCCAGAACTCAACCGATCAAGTGTCTATTCAAACTTGAAATGGACTGATAGGTCGAGTTTCTAAGAAACATAATTATCCCGGACTTGCAAACAAAATTATTTGATGAAAACAGACATATTAATGAGCTAAACATTAGCCCATCATGCTTTTTTTTAGTTCTATCAACAAAAGTTCAATATGAAGATGCAATCAAAGGTATCATGTGGATTTTTGAAGTAGTGAAAGACACTGATGTAGAAATTTGCTAATAAGGTTCACCTCATTTAAACTTTGATTTCTTGGTGTGAAAGACACCGATGACAATGTGCTTTGGGTGTTCTGCATTTGAGGACGACTTTTTGGATTATTACCAAATGTAGGGCACCAACTTTCAACTACAACCTTTGATAAAGTGTACACTTTAATACTCTCATGTGTATGAATATTGAAAATAATCTCCAGCTGTTATGAGGTACATGTGGCTGAAAGAGTAGTGGATGTCCATTGCTAGCACTCTGCATGGGAGCCATGACTTTAATACTCTCATATCCAATCCAAGGTGTATTGAGCGTCCAAATCCATCTTTGGAAGAAATTCTACCCTGTCAATTTAAATAATAAAAATAAGCTTACCATTCAATTGTTAAAAAATTTTGATTTCAATTTTTAGATAATAAACAAAAAGACTTTGAGAGGACAATGCAATGCCAATCTAAGAGTTGAGAAGAAACAAGGAAGCTCAGTTACAAAGATCCTATCTGCAATATATTAAATCACATCTTCCAATTTCAGATAATACTAAGTCCTATCTGCAATTTATTTGATCAGTGAACATATATGCAAAGTTCTAGTGCACCTACATCTAAATATAGGCCACCACAAAGATGAACATATTGTCCTAAATATGACAAGAAATGCTCGTATTAAATACATTACCTATTATGAAGATTCAGAAAGCATTCCACGAAAGAAAATAGTTGTTTGGGAGATCAATAAAGGTACAAATGCTTTATAGGAAAAACTCTGCGATTTCAATGTGGGAGATCAATAAAGAGACAAAATGAGAATGTGGGAAACCATAAACAGCACAGCTTGAGGTCCCCTGGCTGGTCCTTGCGGACTTCAACAATGTCAGAAGGACGAAAGAGAAGATAGGAGGACTTACTGTCCCTGAGAGAATAACAGCTAATTTTAATGACACCATGGAAGAGGCATCCCTTATTGAGATGAATAGAATTGGTGGTTTGACTACTTGGTCTAATAAACAGAAACTGGGTCGAAGAATCACTAGTGTTATTGATCGAGCATTGGTTAACGAAGCTTGGCTCAATGTCTGGCCTAATGCTGCTGTCAAGATGGGTGCTAACATCTTGAGTGATCACTGCTGGTTAAAGATGGAGTTCGTGACCAGGGATAAAATCCAACGGCCATTCCGGTTCCTTAACCTCTGGTGTGACTGGGTTGGTTTCAAGGAGTTGGTGGAAAGCAGCTGGGGCATTGATGTTGTAGGGAACCCTATGTATAGAGCCCTAAAGAAGTTACAGAACACTAAAAAGGCTTTAAAATCCTGGAGTAGGGAGAAGGTCAGTCTGAAGAACCTCCTTGTTACAGCTACCAAGGAGTACGAAGAAGTTGCTGCTGCGGCCAGAAAATCACCCGAGGAAGTGCTTTTTATAAATAATGAAATGAAAACTGAAGACAGGCTGAGGAAACTGAAGAAAGCCGAAGAGCAGTTCTTTTGGGAATGTAGCCGGATGAAATGGCTAACAGATGGGGACAGGAATACCAGGGTGTATCATGTTGCGGTCAAGAAGAAGGAACTCAGAGAAACAATCCATCAACTGATAAATGAATAGGGTGAGGTAGTCGACAGAAGAGAAGAGATAGCTGCTACTACCATAAACTTTTCCAAAGTATCTACAACCAACCAATGTATGAAATTAGTAATTATGGCGACCTGATTCCCGGTATAAGAATTAATGGAGACATGAATGAAAAATTATGCCAACCTGCTACTAACGAAGAAATCAAGGCTGCAGTGTTCTCTATAAATCCGTCTAAGGCTCCGGGGCCTGATGGCTTCAATGGGATGTTCTACCAAAGAATGTGGTACCTCATCGACAATGACATTAGCGATGCTATAAGATGGATCATAAATGGTGGGAATATGGTTTTGGCTGCAAACCACACTTTTATTAAACTTATACCCAAAAGGAAGGAGGTGGTTGACATAACAGACTATAGACCCATCTCTTGCTGCAATGTTCTCTACAAGTGCATCTCCAAACTTCTTGCCTGTAGACTTGGGAACATTTTGCCCCATATAATTTCTGAGGAGTAGAGTGCTTTCATTAAGAGGAGGAAGTTAGCTGATTGCACCCTTTGTAACGACCTCAAGTCTTGGTAATTATTTTTATTTTCCTTTTCTCAAAACTTAAAGTTATTCCTTCCCTAAATTACTACGAGTAATTGTCTTTGACCTTGAAACAAGTTAGCATAGTATTAAACCTTATGTGACTTAAGAAAAATTTTTAGAATTAAATTGTACTATTTTGGTATAGCCAGCCTTAATCTTAGTCATTGGGCCGATATCGATATAATATCCCTTTTATCGTAGAAATAGAGGCTAGAGGGAAAGGAAACATATATAGCCAATATTATTTTTAAAGGAGAATGTAACGTCAATTCCCTTAGATTATTTAAACACCCATCTTTTTTATTAGTGGCTAGTAAATTAAGAATAAACTTGTAATTGAGAAACATGTTCCTTGTTGGTGTAATTAACAACCCTCGATATTATGAGAACATAGGAGGTTGACTTCACATTTTGTTTGACTTGAATAGATTCAGAGGGTGGCAATAATGTACAGATTTTAATTGTCACGCTTTTCGCCAAAACCCAAACGCTTATCGCAATTTTAATTTAACGAAACGCTTATTGAAGACGGAAAAAGGCTCCATCTTTGTTTTTCCTCTCCCTGTGAGTAGCCGTTACATGTCCTCTTCCACCGAGCGTCTCCACTCCACGCATTCATTTCCTGCGTTAGCACCGGAAACGCCTCGGTGGAATGAAACGGTAAGGGAGAACCCTAAAACGAGGCCTGAGGCGCCCTATAGGCCCTATGCCCTAAACCTGTTCAACCGGCAACAACTCTCTTCTCTACAGCGTCGTGCAGTGCCGCCTTAATTCGCTTCAATCGTCGTAGGAGCCTCCGAACCACCGAGAACACCCGGTTTGGATTGGACGTCGCTGCCCTCTCGCACAGGCGCAGCCGCAGTTGCCGTTTTCGGAGAGGAAGCTAGGAGGGCTCCTTCTGTGCTTGCCTCGGATTGATCTAAGGTAATGAAACCATCCCAGGCATCATAGCTTTTGTTTCCCGTCTTCTTTTAGCTTTGGCCTTGCCCCGATTAGTAGGTCGACGAGAGTCCCCTGTTTCTCGCGAAAAGTGCTTTTGTCGATGGAAAACTCAGTGTATCTGAACCACATGTCTAAGCTTCGGAACCATCGCCGATTTGTGTAGATGTTGTGGACCGATTCGTTTCATGTCCAGGTCTCGCTACCGCCACGAAATTGTCCCTACGATTCCACCCCTTTTCTTTTTTATGCCGACCCGTGACTAGATGCCGACAGAACTAAGCGCTGTTGGTGACCAATAGCTATGCTCGACTCCCGTAGGATAGTGAGGTTGATCCACTGATCCAGGACATCGAGGTTATCCGCTTGGATCGAGATTACTAGTTGGCATTCGTCCTGCAGCCGCCGCAACTCGACACCAGAAATTTTCCAAGTCCTAGGAGCTTTGCTTCCGCAATCGCTAGAGCCTTTCTTGCAATCGGGAATTCATCTCAGGAGGGAGCGCAACCCTTCGAGTTTACTCCGGCACTATGCGTGAGGTAGACAGTTTTCCTGGGAATCGTAATGTCCGCCTGATCGCGATTCCATTTGGGGAGACCAGAGAATGGTATTCGCTGTTCTGGTTTTACTCGAACAATTGGTAATCTCGGCTTTAATGTAATTCGTTTTGTGTTCGGATCGAAGTCGGGATCTTGGGCTTGGATGGGTAGTCGATGACCCTGACAGAGAGACTGCCCGAGCGTTGGATACAAGGAGCACCGTCACGGACGAAGTCCTACCCTTCAGGGCTCCTCCTACAATGCATGTGAGGTTGGCGTTAATTTCCTCCTTATTATCTGTTTCGCAATGTTCTCCTCTGTTGAGAAACTAAAGAAACGAGTATCGCTGTTTGCTGTGTCTTAATTAATTAGTAGTCTGGTAATTATCCAAATCGTAGTAAGACAAGGTTTAATCATTATTGAATGAGAAATTCAGCATTTGTGTATAGGTACGTGTGTTTAGATAAGAGTGTTATGCACGGGCCTATGTCCCAATAACGAGCTCTCATAAAGCATTGTATTGGATTAAATATTATATGAGAGACAATAGTAACACATAATATAATTTTATGCTTAGGTGGTGATATTATCTTTGGCTCAGACTTAGGTGCTATTTTATTTTGACTTAATCAAGATTGGAGGTATGTATTCCTCTCTATTTTTAACTGGGCAATTATATGACTACATTTCCCATAATGAGGCATCTTTTGATATACTTGCTCTTGTTTCACTTTGACATATCCTATTCTCTTGGAATTATTATTTACAGGTTGAATTGGGTCAATGACCCCACATGCTATTGTGCTTGTCTTTTGATGCAAATGTCTAATGAATGATATATTTTGCCACTATTTTATGCATGGTAGATTGTTTGACTAGATAACTATCGTAGATGCTTATGCGTAACCATTAGGGTGTGCTTTTGTACCCGGGGTGTGCTTTTCTACCCTTATATATACAGAGGCGTGCTTTTCTGCCTATGGGTGTGCTTTTCTACCCAAAATATATATATTTAGGTCAATGACTCAGTGGTGTCTTGACCCTACTATAGTTAATTTAGTCCAATATATCTACATGCAAATATTTAATTTTATGTGATGATTAATGGTGGCAAGATCTGTTATTTATTGGAATACTCATACTGCCTCATTCTTTTGAAAATTCTTTCTCTTATTATTTCTCATTGAAACTTACCTAATTTTATGGCCCCTTTTTATGGGAGCATCTTGCTTACTTATGTACCAAACGATGCCCAGTTACACAATAATGTACATACTCAGTTTTACTGATTTGACCTTTTATTTTATTTCCCAACCTGGGTGATGTTCCCTACACCCAGGTACAGATCAGCCCGTGGATAATCCTATTGGAGGACAAGAGATCGCGGGCCCAGAGATTGGAGAAAACGTGCAACAGTAGATCATGAATTCTGAGATGGCTAGGTTGCCCACTGCAATAGATCTATTTAACTATAGTCCTCTTTAATTTTTCCTAGTTATCATGAGAGCTATCTTTGAGCTTATTTTTGGATATGTAATAATTTAGTTTCCTTCCGCTGCTACAATTTTATCTGCTCTTGATGAACCATCTATTTTGAGAATAATGTTAGCACCCTATTGTCTAATCATGGTGAATGGAACTATGGGTGGTGCTTGCGTATTTTCAATTTAATAGTAGGGAGTGGTCCATATGGGACTCATTCCTTACAGAATGGTATCAGAGCATAGCAGTCGGTAGTCTAAGATCTCAGAAAACCTTATGTAGCTTTCTTACCTCGATAACTCTTTTCAGGAGGACCAATTTGTTTGGAGGGAGAAGCAATGGATCCTATCAACTATTCAATAGGGATGATGAATACTCTACACCGCCAAATCCCCAGTTTGGCATGCCCTATATGGATCCCCCCTTGGAGACCCCTGTTGCACAAGCTCATCCTGTGAGTCAACTGGTGGTTACCGTGCCACCTCCCATTTCAGGGATTCCACCTCCACCAGCTTTCACACCAGAGCAAGAGTTGGCCTTCCTGCGCCAGCTTGTGTCCAATTCGATGGTGGGGCGAGTCAATGCAGCCTCTTCGTCAACCAAGCCCAAGGAGTACTCCCTCACTGAGTTCATGAAGATGCAGCCGTCCTACTTCAAGGGTGAGGGAGAGATCGAGATGGTGGATAAGGCCGACGATTGGGTCTTAGCCATCGAGCGTACCTTTGAGGGTATGGCGTGCCCTCCTGAATAAAAGGTTCGCTTTGCTGCATATGTCCTGGACGGACCTGCCAGGGTGTGGTGGAATGGAATTGCGCGTACGCGTGACACCTCACAGATGACATGGGAGCAATTCTTGATGCTTTTTCGTGAGAAATACATTTGTTTTGCCGCTCTGAAGAAGAAACAGGCTGAGTTCTACAGCCTGAAGCAGGGTTCACTAAGCGTGTCCGCATACGTCCAGAAGTTCTTATTGCTGGAGCGCTACGCTATGAATCTGCATGAAGACCGACGTTCTGAGATATTCTTTGAGGGTTTGTCATATCAGATTGGTCGAGCCTTGGTGCCGCAGTTCCCACTTACTTTTCAACAGATGGTGGACAAGGCACTCGCTGTGGAACCTTATCCGGGGTACCAGTTGTCATCATCCAGCCCCAACAAACGAAAGAGTGTTTCTGAGGACGCTCGTGAGAAGTGCAAACGTTGTCACCGTCATCACTTTCCAGGAAAATGCCCTTCTGGGAGTTTTACACAGCTAAGGGACATGAGGCAGGTGATTTTCCACGAGTGTGGCCAAGCGGGACATATTAGACCTCAGTGCCCTCGTATACAGAAGGACCCAATTCCTGCTCAGCCAAGAGTTCCCCAGCAGCCACCACCACCTCAACGACCACAACAACCTCCGAGGAACAACCACAACATCAACAATAACCATCAACAGGGTCGTCATCCACCGGTGGAGAGGCGTGCTGGTCGAGTCTATGCCATGGACGCCACAGAGGTCGGTGATGATAATGGAGTCATTGAAGGTATGGTACACCTACTTCAACACCCTGTTAAAGCCTTATTCGATTCTGGATCTTCAAATACTTTCATAGCTGCCAAACTCGTAACAATGTTAGACCTAGAGAGCTTGTTTATGGACTATATCTTGGATGTTCAGACACCTAGCGAGAGGGTAGTCTCTTCCTTTCTGAAAATTCCGACCATAGTTGAGCATAGCTGGGAAGATGTTCTTGACAGATTTCATCATCCTTGACATGACAGCCTTCGATATCATCCTAGGAATGGATTGGTTGAAAAAGTACAAGGTAGCTCTATTTTGTGAAAATAGGAAGGTCAGTTTGTTGCACCCTGATGGTGAACGTATTTGTATTAAGGGAAGGAAGCGCAATGAACGACAATTCATAATATCAGCACTCAAAGCTGAAAAGTTAGTTTCTCATGGCTGTAGAGCCTTTTTGGCATCCATCGTCCTCAACCCTACACCGCCTCAGATTGAGGATATCGACATAGTGCGAGATTACCCTGACATTTTCCCTGATGAACTGCCAGGACTTCCTCCTTCGCGAGAGGTCGAATTCTCTATCGATCTCGTACCTGGCACAACTCCAATCTCAAAGGCACCATATCGTCTGGCACCTGCCGAACTGGCAGAACTTAAGAAGCAATTGCAAGAGCTTCTAGAGCTGGGGTTTGTTCGCCCAAGTGTTTCACCTTGGGGAGCCCTAGTTTTGTTTGTGAAGAAAAAGGATGGCTCCATGAGGATGTGCATGGACTATCGTATGCTGAATCAGGTGACGATCAAGAATCGCTACCCTTTTCCGCGGATCGATGATTTGTTTGACCAGCTAAAGTCTGCTACCATATTCTCAAAGATGGATTTACGAAGCGGATACTACCAGATGTGTGTAAAGGATGAGGATATACCAAAAACAGCTTTTCGTTCTCGTTATGGGCATTATGAATTCCTAGTTATGCCCTTTGGCTTGACTAATGCCCCCGCTGCCTTCATGGACTTGATGAATCGAGTCTTCCGTCCGTACCTTGACAATTTTGTAGTGGTGTTCATTGATGATGTGCTCATATATTCTGAATCCATAGAGCAACATCGGGAGCATCTACGAATTGTCCTCCAAGCCTTGCGGGATCACCAACTCTATGCAAAGTTCTCGAAGTGTGAATTCTGGCTTGATGAAGTTATGTTTTTAGGCCATGTAATCTCTGCGGGTCGTATCGCTGTGGATCCTATCAAGATTGAAGCCGTAATGAAGTGGCAACCACCAAAGAATCCTTCTGAGATACGTAGTTTTCTGGGACTGGCTGGTTACTATCGGAAGTTTGTGCAGAACTTTTCTGAGCTAGCCCTACCTTTGACAAAGTTGACTCGTAAGGATGCCAAGTTTGTCTGGACACCTGAATGTGAGAAGAGCTTTGAGGAACTGAAGAAGCGTTTGACTTCTGCCTCTGTGCTTGCTTTACCGATGGAAGGCAAACCATATGTCATTTATACTGATGCGTCTGGACAAGGGTTAGGGTGTGTCCTTATGCAAGAGGGACGAGTAATAGCTTATGCCTCACGCCAGTTGAAGCCGAATGAAACTAATTGGCCTACTCATGATTTAGAGCTAGCTGCCATAGTACATGCCCTAAAGATTTGGCGTCACTATTTGTACGGAGTCCAGTTTGAAATCTTGTGTGATCACAAAAGCTTACGCTATCTTATGACACAGAAGGACCTGAACCTACGACAAAGGCGATGGATGGAATACCTCAAAGATTATGATTTTGCAATCACTTATCACCCTGGTAAGGCCAATGTCGTAGCAGATGCTCTGAGTAGGAAGAAGGATGTTGTGTGTGCCTCTATTCGATGTTTCTTATGGAGGAGTCTAGAGCAAGTTTCAAGATGGAGACCTGAGTTACCAGAAGTTGAGTTGGATCCTAGTGTGAAGAAGTTGACTGTTCAGATGGCAAGCTTGTCTGTTACTCCTACCTGGTTATCTGAAGTGGTTGATGCACAACTCTGTAGTCCTGAGTTGTCTGAGATGAAGTTGCTGATCGAGAAACCACAGTCCGATTTTTCTATCGGAGTAGATGGTGCCATTCGCTTTCGCCATAGGATGTGGATACCTGATGTTGCCGATCTCAGACAGAGAGTTTTGTGTGAAGCCCACGGTTCCAAGTACACGATTCATCCTGGCACAACAAAGATGTACAAGGACCTTCAGCGAGGCTTCTGGTGGAAGAACATGAAGAGAGACATTGCTGCATATGTCGCAAAGTGCCTAACCTGTCAGCAGGTGAAGATCGAACATCAACGACCTGGTGGTCTTCTCCATCCACTCGAGATACCAGAGTGGAAGTGGGAGAAAATCACGATGGATTTTGTAACAGGATTTCCCAAGTCAAGACGTGGGTACGATGCAGTATGGGTCGTTATCGATCGCCTAACCAAGTCGGCTCACTTTTTGCCCTTTAAGAGCACTTACAAGGTTCCAGATATGGCACAACTGTATGTGGATTGGATTGTTCGTTTGCATGGAGTTCCTAAAGTGATTGTTTCTGACCGTGACCCAAAATTCACATCACGTTTGTGGAAGCAGATTCAGGAAGAGATGGGATCTGATTTATGTTTCAGCACGGCATATCATCCTCAGACTGATGGACAGTCTGAGAGGACTGTACAAATCTTGGAAGACCTACTCCGCGCTTGTGTGATGGACTGGGGAGGTTCTTGGGACAGATATCTTCCGTTGGCTGAGTTTGCTTACAACAATAGCTACCAGGCCAGCATTGGTATGCCCCCTTTTGAGGCACTCTATGGTCGACCTTGTCGTTCCCCGCTACATTGGGATGATGTAGGGGAGCGTACGTTGATGAAGAATGATGAATTTCATATGATGACTGACAAGATATGCATGATTAAGAAAAGAATGAAGGCTGCTCAGGATCGTCAAAAGATGTATGCTGACAAGAAAAGATCAGATGTGACTTTCTTAGTTGGTGATTACGCGTTTCTGAAGATAAAACCTATCTGATCGATTGCTAGATCCAAAGTGAAGGGTAAGTTGAGCCCTCGTTATGTGGGACCGTTTGAGATCTTGGATAGAGTAGGAGAGTGTGCGTATCGCCTAGCTCTTCCTCCCTCTTATGATAAGATTCACAATGTCTTCCATGTGTCAGTATTGAAGAAGTATGTGAAGGATGCCTCACATGTCTTATCTGTTGAACCTATCGAGCTGCGAGAAGATCTGTCGTATGAAGAACTACCTGTAAGAATCTTAGACTCCAGGGTGAAATAGCTAAAGAATAAAGATATTGAACTAGTGAAAGTCCTTTGGAAGTATCATGGTCTTGAAGAGACCACATGGGAGCTCAAAGAGGAGATGTTGCGCACTCACCCCTCACTTTTTGCTTGAGATTTCGGGGACGAAATCTTTTTAACGGGAGGTGTGCTGTAACGACCTCAAGTCTTGGTAATTATTTTTATTTTCCTTTTCTTAAAACTTAAAGTTATTCCTTCCCTAAATTACTACGAGTAATTGTCTTTGACCTTGAAACAAGTTAGCATAGTATTAAACCTTATGTGACTTAAGAAATTTTTTTAGAATTAAATTGTACTATTTTGGTATAGCCAGCCTTAATCTTAGTCATTGGGCCGATATCGATATAATATCCCTTTTATCGTAAAAATAGAGGCTAGAGGGAAAGGAAACATATATAGCCAATATTATTTTTAAAGGAGAATGTAACGTCAATTCCCTTAGATTATTTAAACACCCATCTTTTTTATTAGTGGCTAGTAAATTAAGAATAAACTTGTAATTGAGAAACATGTTCCTTGTTGGTGTAATTAACAACCCTCGATATTATGAGAACATAGGAGGTTGACTTCACATTTTGTTTGACTTGAATAGATTCAGAGGGTGGCAATAATGTACAGATTTTAATTGTCACGCTTTTCGCCAAAACCCAAACGCTTATCGCAATTTTAATTTAACGAAATGCTTATTGAAGACGGAAAAAGGCTCCATCTTCGTTTTTCCTCTCCCTGTGAGCAGTCGTTACAGGTCCTATTCCACTGAGCGTCTCCACTCCACGCATTCATTTCCTGCGTTAGCACCGGAAACGCCTCGGTGGAATGAAACGGTAAGGGAGAACCCTAAAACGAGGCCTGAGGCGCCCTATAGGCCCTATGCCCTAAACCTGTTCAACCGGCAACAACTCTCTTCTCTACAGCGTCGCGCAGTGCCGCCTTAATTCGCTTCAATCGTCGTAGGAGCCTCCGAACCACCGAGAAGAGGTGTTGATCTGTCCTTGAGAACCCAGACACCCGGTTTGCATTGGACGTCACTTCCCTCTCGCACAGGCGCAGCCGCAGTTGCCGTTTTCGGAGAGGAAGCTAGGAGGGCTCCTTCTGTGCTTGCCTCAGATCGATCTAAGGTAATGAAACCATCCCAGGCATCATAGCTTTTGTTTCCCATCTTCTTTTAGCTTTGGCCTTGCCCCGATTAGTAGGTCGGCGGGAGTCCCCTGTTTCTCGTGAAAAGTGCTTTTGTCGATGGAAAACTCAGTGTATCTGAACCGCATGTCTAAGCTTCGGAACCATCGCCGATTTGTGTAGATGTTGTGGACCGATTCGTTTCATGTCCAGGTCTCGCTACCGCCACGAAATTGTCCCTGCGATTCCACCCCTTTTCTTTTTTATGCCGACCCGTGACTAGATGCCGACGGAACTAAGCGTTGTTCGTGACCAATAGCTATGCTCGACTCTTGTAGGATAGTGAGGCTGATCCACTGATCCAAGACATCGAGGTTATCCGCTTGGATCGAGATTACCAGTTGGCATTCGTCCTGCAGCCACCGCAACTCGACACCAGAAATTTTCCAAGTCCTAGGAGCTTTGCTTCCGCAATCGCTAGAGCCTTTCTTGCAATCGGGAATTCATCCCAGGAGGGAGCGCAACCCTTCGAGTTTACTCCGGCACTATGCGTGAGGTAGACAGTTTTCCTGGGAATCGTAATGTCCGCCTGATCGCGATTCCATTTGGGGAGACCAGAGAATGGTATTCGATGTTCTGGTTTTACTCGAACAATTGGTAATCTCGGCTTTAATGTAATTCGTTTTGTGTTCGGATCGAAGTCGGGATCTTGGACTTGGATGGGTAGTCGATGACCCTGACGGAGAGACTGCCCGAGCGTTGGATACAAGGAGCACCGTCCCGGACGAAGTCCTACCCTTCAGGGCTCCTCCTACAACGCGTGTGAGGTTGGCGTTAATTTCCTCCTTATTATCTGTATCGCAATGTTCTCCTCTATTGAGAAACTAAAGAAACGAGTATCGCTGTTTGCTGTGTCTTAATTAATTAGTAGTCCGGTAATTATCCAAATCGTAGTAAGACAAGGTTTAATCATTATTGAATGAGAAATTCAGCATTTGTGTATAGGTACGTGCGTTTAGATAAGAGTGTTATGCACGGGCCTATGTCCCAATAACGAGCTCTCATAAAGCATTGTATTGGATTAAATATTATATGAGAGACAATAGTAACACATAATATAATTTTATGCTTAGGTGGTGATATTATCTTTGGCTCAGACTTAGGTGCTATTTTATTTTGACTTAATCAAGATTGGAGGTATGTATTCCTCTCTATTTTTAACTGGGCAATTATATGACTACATTTCCCATAATGAGGCATCTTTTGATATACTTGCTCTTGTTTCACTTTGACATATCCTATTCTCTTGGAATTATTATTTATAGGTTGAATTGGGTCAATGACCCCACATGCTATTGTGCTTGTCTTTTGATGCAAATGTCTAATGAATGATATATTTCGGCACTATTTTATGCATGGTAGATTGTTTGACTAGCTAACTCTCGTAGACGCTTATGTGTAACCATTAGGGTGTGCTTTTCTACCCGGGGTGTGCTTTTCTACCCTTATATATACAGAGGCGTGCTTTTCTGCCTATGGGTGTGCTTTTCTACCCAAAATATATATATTTAGGTCAATGACTCAGTGGTGTCTTGATCCTACTATAGTTAATTTAGTCCAATATATCTACATGCAAATATTTAATTTTATGTGATGATTAATGGTGGCAAGATCTGTTATTTATTGGAATACTCATACTGCCTCATTCTTTTGAAAATTCTTTCTCTTATTATTTCTCATTGAAACTTACCTAATTTTATGGCCCCTTTTTATGGGAGCATCTTGCTTACTTATGTACCAAACGATGCCCAGTTACACAATAATGTACATACTCAGTTTTACTGATTTGACCTTTTATTTTATTTCCCAACCTGGGTGATGTTCCCTACACCCAGGTACAGATCAGCCCGTGGATAATCCTATTGGAGGACAAGAGATCGCGGGCCCAGAGATTGGAGAAAACGTGCAACAGTAGATCGTGAATTCTGATATGGCTAGGTTGCCCACTGCAATAGATCTATTTAACTATAGTCCTCTTTAATTTTTCCTAGTTATCATGAGAGCTATCTTTGAGCTTATTTTTGGATATGTAATAATTTAGTTTCCTTCCACTGCTACAATGTTATCTGCTCTTGATGAACCATCTATTTTGAGAATAATGTTGGCACCCTGTTGTCTAATCATGGTGAATGGAACTATGGGTGGTGCTTGCGTATTTTCAATTTAATAGTGGGAGTGGTCCATATGGGACTCATTCCTTACACCCTTCTAGCTGCTGAATTTCTGACGGGCTTCAATATTAAGAATGCCAGCTCTAAAGCCTGTGTGAAGATCGATCTTCAAAAAGCTTATGATTACGTTAGATGGGAGGCCCTGTGGGAAATCATGGTGAACATGGGGTTCTCACACAGGTGGATCAATATGATGAAATAGTGTGTCCATACTGCCTCCTTCTCTTTCCTAGTTAATGGTGGACCTGTGGGACTCATTAGGGCTTCTAATGGGCTGCGGCAAGGGGACCCCCTTTCCCCCCTACTTTTTACTATCCTTATGGAAGGGCTGACAAATATCATCAATAAAGCAGAGGATAGGGGGAAGATCACTGCGTTTAAGATCAAGGGCATCAAAGTAAAGACGCACCTCATTTTTGCGGATGACGTAATGTTGTTTTCAGTGGGCAATGCTAAAAGACTAAAGGAGTTTAAAAGAGTGTTGGCTAAATTTGGCAACCTGACCGGGCTTTACATTAGTGCCATCAAGTCAAAAAAATTTCTCTCTAAATCATGTGACTCCAGGAGGGGGAGACTCAAGCTGACTATTAACCTTAGTGGGGGCAGGCTCCCTACTAGGTACCTGGGTGCACCTATTGTAGGTGGGAAAGGAACATCTTCATATTATCTTCTGTGCCTGGACAGCCTTAGAACTAAAGTGCAGGGCTGGACGGGGATCAAACTCTCTCTTATAGGCAGATTGGTCCTCATTAGAGTTGTACTTCAAAGCATGGTGCGTTTCTGGGCTGAGGTATGTGACATACATATGAATGCGGCGGATTCTATGAAAAAGATCATTGCTAGCTTCTTGTGGGAGGGTAAAAGTCATGTTGTCACCTGAGATGTTATCGCCCGGCCCTTCTGTAAAGGAGGGCTCAATGTCTTACATCCTAAGGCTATCGTTCATACTGCCCAAGACAAGCAACTTGATAGGTTCCTAAGGGATAAGACCAATGTGTGGTCCAAATGGATGACTAGAAGGTATGGTTATATACCTAACATCACCGACATGGCCTCTTCTAGGATGTGGAAAAACATGTGTAACAGGTGGAGGGAGGTCAGCCCCTTGTACGAGGTTGATGAGCATGAGATGGTGTGTCTTGTTCACCTACACACTACCCCATGGATCAACATTGATACTACTACTGATACCGGATGGGCTAAGGTGCTTTGGGGGCCTTTCCACTGTCCTAAGTGGAGCACTGCAGCGTACAGGGCTGTTTTGGGGAAGCTCCCAACTTAGGACCAGCTGGTGAAATGGGGCATACAGGTTGACGAGCTATGCCCCCTTTGTAGGAGAGCTAATGAAAGCCATGGGCACCTATTCCTCGAGTGCAGCGACATCAGGCTCGTCTGGGCCACGATGTGCCTTAAGAATGAGTGGGGCGCTAACCAGAGTTACAACCTGGCTGCCGTGGTGGATTGGTTACTGCTTAATCTTAAAGACAAACACCGTTTGGCTTTTGGAGGCGTATGCTTTACCACTTTTTGCTTTAATGTTTGGGATGAAAGAAATAGAACAGTCCACTCTAAAGGTAGCCAGACAGAGACTGGTCTGATCAAAAAGATTAACTTCGATCTGTGTAATTAAATCTTTGTTGAGAAAGACATCTTGAAGGGCGTCTCCAACCATGCTAAAGTATACCGGGGCTTCTGTTTGTAACCCTGTATATACTAGTCTAGTTTTGATGGGTTTTTGTTTACCCCCCCATCTTTACCGATCATGCCCCATGATCTCTAACTTGTAAGGTGGTAGTTCTCTACCCTCCTTTTGGCAATATATTTACCCATTTCCAAAAAACAAACTCTGCGATTTTATTAAATCACTAAACATATATGCAGAGTTTTAATGGAATCTGATGAAGCTGATGGGTTAGGTGGTTAAAGAGGGGTGCACATACATACAATGTACAGTAGCAGCATCCAGCAACATCCACAACCGGCCAGCCAGCAAATGCATAAGATTGATCACCCGTAATTATCAACCTAAATATTTAGGTGCAACGCTCCAGGTTGGGGAGCTCCCTGCTTGATGAGAACAAGATTCTAGAGGGATGGGATTTCTGTGCCATCTTTACCTGCAACATTGTTTGTTTTATGTGTGAATCATTTCCACAAATAGCTTCAGTTCTCTTCACAATGGCGTAAAAGTTATAAACTTAAGAATAATTTCTGTTTGCACATGGATGTGGAAGATGTTTCTCATACAAGCATCTACTTCAGTCACATGGATGGACACTTCTCATCAAGAAAAGGTTTTCGACTTTGTTGCCTGCACCATTAAACAGGTTGGGTAATCACTAGATGCTATAGAGAATGAGGTGGATAATAATATGAACATGCATTAATAAGGAAGCCTATCCTAGAATAACAAATGGGAAATGAGGTTTCTCATTTTTTGGTTTTTATGTGAAGGCGGAACATTACCCACCTTATGTTTAAGATTTGAAATCAATTGGACCAACAAAGAAGAGCAAACCAAGTGAACTCTAGAAGTGTGGTCATTGTAGTTTAGAACCCTACAACCAAATCAAGTTCATCCTCAACAAAAATGAGTATCCATCTCTAAACTAGATCAGAAAGAAATGACTTAGAGTTTGTTGTTCTCCCAGTTGCTAAGAACAGGACAAAGAACATGGTTATAACAAAAAAATGTAGTAGTGGCAGTAGGTGATGATGGATCGTGGATTGAGATAATGGCCTTGCTTAGGAAGAGATGATGCAGTAGTTTTTGCAAGTTGAATGCTATCACTGTTGGTGTGGATGTAGGAGGTGTGTAGAGGTGGTCGGTAACATGTTGCAGGGCTGTTGTGGCTCCAAGTATACAACACAATTGGGCAGCAATGGATTGGTAAACTACTAAGGAAATATTTTTTGATTTGGGGTAACTTGTGATGAAGGTGGGCTTGTGGCTGCAATGTCACAGTTGTGTTGCTAAATGGTACACTGGTATCATTGCTATTGGTTTGATGGACCGGATGTTATGGACTGCATGTTAGAGTTGTGGTTTCTGCAAAATGTATTTATATGCAGTGGCATTATACTTTGCAGCAATCTAGATAGGACAACAAAGAACAAGACGATCTAACAACTAAAGATAAATATAAGAATCTTGGATGAAGGTGTTACAAATGTTACCTTTCAAGTATACAACCACACATATTATAAGACAAAAAGAATCATTAATGTCCCCCACCATCTAAAAATGAAGAAAGGTAATAATGAAAATGGAACTTTCTTAATAACATACTTGGACAAGTCACCTAACTGTATGCAGTTTGGATAAAAATGATACATGAATAATTAAGGTGCATATCATAATTCCATTATATAACAATTACTTATAATAGTGACTATAGGATCACAGACATACAATGCCAATACAAATTTGTATCAAGAAATTAGATGGATGTGTACCCTGCTAGACCTATCATCGTTATATTTTTCAGAATTGAATCCTCTAATGCAAATGTATGCCATCTTAGTCAAGCATACATGTACTAACAAATACCCATAGTTTGAGGTCAGTAGGAGATCATCTTCCCAGTGTACTACAATACATGTTATGGTATAATAATGTAATCATTACTGTATACAAATTAGAAACCAAATCCTATGAAATATACATATTAACCTATTGCATTTGTACTTTTAAAGATGCAAAAAAAGTTCAAGAATAAATATAGTGTTGGGCATGAGTAAGATTATAAAAATACATAGAAATTAAGAATCCACTTTTTTAAAAAGTACTCACTGAAGCACCCAGTTGGTGCTTAAATAACTACAAGTTCATGTGCGCCAGACATTGAGCCTACCAGATGGTTCTGTGTGAGGAGTTTGTGGTTAAACTGGTTTGACGAGTTTGTTGTCTGGATTGCCCCACCATCATTCTCGATTTAGTTCTGACATCCATGACTTAGACCCATGATCTTATTAAGGTCAACTCCGAGTCAGGTCTAAAACCTTGGATTGAATCCTAGATTCATGTGTTTAGAAATTTAAACAAAATGAAAATGATATTAGTTCTCTATGAAGTATTTGGTTCAAGTATGATCCCATATAGACCCTGGTGCTGATTGTGCGAAGTCAATAGGCCATGCAAATAAAGAGAAACTCGAGATGGCACACTTTGTTAACATTGTGAATTACAAAATTAGTATGTGGTCTAAAGGTAAAGAAATGCTCATGTGATTATACATTGCCAAAACAGTCAGGTTGGGCTCAGCACACATTGAGAAGTTACATAGTTTGATGGGATACACATACGTACTTCATTGCCATCATTACCACATGCGGTAGCGGCAACAACATCTAAGCCCCAATCCATACCATGTGAAGTAAGCTACATGGATCCTTCTTTTCCAGACATCTCTATTTTAGGTTTGAGATGTAATGAGTCCAAATCTATCCTTATCAGATCTTCCTAATTAATTTAGGTCTACCTCGTCCTCTTTCTCCAAGTTAGTTTACCTCTTTCTCCAAGTCAGTTTAGGTTGAACTCAATATAAACTGAGAGAGATATGCACTTTCATAATCTATCAATGAAACTTAAGCCTCACTCCCAAGTCCCAACAATGTCAGGGTCAATCACATGGATCTTTTTCCATTCATTTGAGTTATTGATTTTTGAGTTTGAGGTATGATGAATCTAGATCTCTCCTTAGCAAGCATTCCCCAAGTTATTAGATCTACCTCTTTCTCTTTTTGATGCTGATTAAGGTCTACCTTTTTCTCTTTCTCCAAGTTGAATCAGGTCTACATCTTCCTCTTTTAACTTTGTAATAGTACTCCAAACCGATTCAAGGTAACAATCAAGTGTCTTGTTGTTTGATGAGTGGGAAATGAGATTTGAACACTTCCTTATCATCCCATTAGCATTTGTGAAGAGCCACAATAAAATCCACAGAGTGTTCAAATTGCACACATGAGATTATCATGGCACTCGTTCTGCATCAGATGGGAAAAATGGCTACAGCACTACAAAGAGACTTAGGATACCAATACTGCCTCCTATGGGGTATGGGCAAGCTCCATTGAGCCTTCCTCTAGCAAAGTCAAATAATAACCTATGAAGATTGCCTCCTGGATCATAAGAGAGTTGGGTTTCATGTATTGACTACCAGAGTGGTGGTGACTTAGTAGTTAAAAAAGAGACTTTCTAACAAAAACAAATCAACTCTCCTTGAAGCACTTTCTAAACAAAAAAGCAGGAATTGCCTCAAAGCAAAGAACAATTATTAACTTGCATGTAGTAAACAATTCTGAATAAGACGCCATACAGCAGATTAGCAAACATTGTCTTACAGGTATATGCCCAAACCAAGAGTACACATTTACATGTATGCAAGTATATGCTAATAATTCAATCAATAATGTAGTATTTAATCACAGACTTGTAGAGGTCATAAATAGCTAGAAGATAACTTACTTCACAGCACCATAACCAACTGCCTCAGCAATTTTTGTAATTTCTTCCTCCGTCCATTCAGGAAGTTTACCTGACGTTCAAATGAAAAAGGTGTAGGATTAATGGGAGTGTAAATATGTGATCAGATATAATACTGAGTCAACACCTACCATTACTCTCAAGTCTTTGTTGGAGTTCCTTTCTACAGTGTGTAACAACTTCATCAAGTAAATCAACCAATCTATCCACTTCAGAAGATCTTGTCCGACAGCGCTTCCCATCTGAACCAAGAACAAGACCAAATGCAACATGGTTTACTTTAGGCTATGAAGCTTCATTAGGATCAGGAAGCCAACCAACCATTTTTGCAGCCTGTATTTGAGTTAAGAAAAATGAAATGAAGATATCAATTGGCATATAATTGATACAACATGTCAAGGATCCAATTTTAAGACACTTACACTGAATACCATGTCAAAGTGTTGTGATCGGCCAGCATCAGTAACATATATTATCCACTCTGCCTTCTCTACATTTATCCTATACCTGATCAAGAACAAGGCATTCTTTGAGAAGTAAGTAGGCATTAGGAAATAAAAACATCAACAATTTATGTGGCAAATTTTTCATAGAAATACAAATGCTATTTAGTAATCAATAATTTAACTTAAAAACAATAGCAAGAAGAATATATCAGACATAGAGTCATAGATTATGTGACAATAAGTAACTTTTTTTGGATAAAGATTATCAAGACAATTGGCAGGTCATGGTCATGTGTGACTCAAAGTCTACATCACAATAAAACTAACATGTTGTTTAATGTTCCATGGTCCATGCTATTGGGATACTCGAAAGCAAGGAAGTAGGAGGCCTAGGCATAGTATTATGAAGATTGATGTTTCACTCTTTCATTGCACAAAACACAACTAAGGACTCATTCAGCAAATTACCGGATAACTACCAGTACCATGCAGTGTTAACAAAGTATCAGAAATTCATGTGATTAATCAAGCTTCAATCAATCCGAATAATAGCCTCACGATCTGGTATTTAGCAAACTGACGAAATCGCCTAAAATTGAGAATGTATGTCATTACTAGGACTTCTTTGGTCCTGGTACAGGCAAAAGTTCATATAAGTTCCTTTGTCACATCTGTGTCACAACCATATCACATCCACATCCATGGTATCAAGTTCAAAAAACGTTTGGGTTAAAAAACCAGGAATGAGGTGGTATAAAATCATTATTCCAAGCTTCCATGTCACATGTGACCTCGACCTCTCTGGTCATTGGTAACATTGAAGCCTTTTCTCAACTGGCACTCATTGTTTGAGGAGCTAGGAAGCACAGACACTTCTATACAACCCCAGTGTCTGTGTCGGATACGTTTCGGACATAGACGCTTCCCGGACACACCCAATTGCCTCTAGAAGCAGGTTTGTGCTTCACTAGCAGCAAGTCTGGAAATCTCACACAGGGAGACTCCATTCCTCCTTTCTTCTATACGGTTTTCTAAAAAACACAGGGAGATGCAGACTTATTTAGGAAAACAATGTATGATGATGATTCCATAGAAGAACTTGTCATTGATATTCTAACTGACGGGCAGAAGTATGCAGGGTCCTATTGAATAGATTGGGGACATCAATGGAAAAACTAACCTTACCGGGTGGAAGCCTCTGATCCGATCGATCAGACTTGTTGGGGTCACAGTGATCTTGCAAAGGTTCCGTCCAAGCAGAGGAGAATGTTGTCGAAGGAGATAGACGGAAGCCCTAGGACAAACCCTTGGTAGAAGCAACAGGCGCCTGTGATGCAGGTTCAACCGGCCGTAGCAGATCTCTCAGCGACGGCTCTCTTGAAGCACGGAGCGACGAGCTTGTGAGGGCATCGGAGTGCCGTCTGAGGGATTGTGTGTAGAGCAACAGAGGGTGGAGAGGGGAGGATCGGTGCAGAGAGGGGAGGATCGGTCGGACGTGCACGGCGTGAGAGGGGGAAGCAGGGAGCGACGAATCGGTTCTCGTGTGGAGGAACGAGGGGTAGGGTTTTTTATTTTTTTATTTTGATTTACAAATATTGTGTTTTAGAATGGAGGGAAGGGTTATGAGATGGAGGGAAACATTTGACACGGAATTTTTCACGGAGTGATTAGTGAGTAATGTATTTTTGACGGATTAGTGTTCACATAAAAGGTCTAAGGATGTTAAAAACACGGTTGAGGGATTTGGTCCCATATTTGAAGGATGAGCCCTCACAAATAGACATCATTATTCATGATTTTTGGTTCCTCACAAATGTTCTTCAACAAAGGCCAAATTTTTTGTAGCGATCCATGGGCTATATTCACCTCTTCTTTGCCCAAATTCGAAAATATGCTTTCATTCACTTTCCTCTAACCTGGAGCAACGAATCCACTCTGGTTTTCTATGGAACCAACTGCTCTAAAGTAGAAGACAACCTCTTTTTGGAGAAGAAGGTCTCCTAGATCTCCATCTAGCCCTACCTAGGGTTTCCAAGGTCATCTTTTAGGGATTTCGACCAAGGCAAGTTGTTTTCCTCCTTCCTTCTCCATTTTTCTTGCTCTTCTCCTTCCGTAGACCTTCCTCCAGGTTGGAACCCTACTGTTCCATGGTGAAAGTGGCTCTAGAACTCAAAAATATATCCTTCTTGTTTCTTTTTCTAGGGTTTTGCTTCCTTATAGAGAGAAGTGCTTATTTGGCCAAGTTCAGATCTGAATCCAAGGTTTTCTTGCCCTATTTGCTCAAGATTATTTCTGTTTGGGATCTGACCTACTCTATAGAGGCGAGTTATATAGCATTCTTCACTTATATTGCTTACTAGAAGCTTGTTAGTTCATGTTTATGCATTAATGTGTTGAATTAAGCATAGAGAAATAATGCTTGTTTAGAATTACGAATTTTTGTGGTGTTCCCTATTTTGTTCCAGTTCTATATGAACTTGTAAACATGTCTACAACCTTTCTAAGGTGTAACATTATCTAGTACAGGTTGATAGCAACAACCTATGGTGCTATGTACAAAACAATTGATGGTTCAAATTAGGATTTCAAGCTATTTCCTTCCCTATCACACAACCGATGGTCATACCATTCAACAACCAATAGTTTTGCTATCTTGTCAACTGATGTTCATGATCAAGGGTATCAAATTTATGGAAACAACCTATGGTGACCCCCTTAGGTCAGGTTTTGGCTCAATTAGATGTTTAATTATCATTTATGAAGTATTCTAATGATGTTATCAATTGATGATGACAATAGCTTAATATTTGATGGTGTTAACTGAATGTATTACTGATCTAATAACTAATGGTGACCTAATGATCACAATTAATGGTGGATTAGGTCATCACCATGTATGATGAGTTAAGAATATAATTGTAGATTTGACTAAAACTCGAACAAATGGTTCCTTGGTTCAATTGATCTAATGGTTACACCTATACTTCAATTGATAACCTTGAACAATGAACCTAATCCAATGAATAATATTGGATGCTTTAACATCCAATGGATTAGAATAAACCACATGGTATTATTTATGGGTCCCAGTGATGATATTTTGATGGTTCAATGCCATTAATTTGTAGTCTTACCTTTGCCATCATATTGTTATATTTGATAAATCGCTATAATAAATGGACGTGTAACTCCCATGTGATCTAGCTTGTTATACCTAACCTTACTATAATTATATGATGTTGATTGGTTATAATCAGACCTCTTGAATGATTAATCTGATAATGAATTAAACTCTTCTTGTGTTGAAACCAGATTGTGGTACTATTTGAATATCATAGTGCCTTGTCATGTTAGTATCTATGGACGCATATGTACTAATGATCTTTTGAGCCTTGTTTAAGACATGGAATGATGATGATAACCTTACTATGAATAATGTGATGGTCTTAATGACCTTTGGGTATGTTTGAAGCCATGATTGAGGTGAAATCCTCTTCATGTTCCAATAAGGGTTAAAACCCTGGAACTTGTGATAAGATATTGGTATCTTGTAAAAGTATGATGGTAAGTGTGGTCCATTAATTTGCAATGAATGATAGCATGTGGTAATCTGATTAAGATTTTTATCTCAAATGTTTTATATCTTTTGAAGTTGTTATACATATACTATTGTTAGAAAAGAATTAGGGTTTCAATGTCCATTTGTATCATTTGGCCTTAATTCACCCAATTGGCATAACTAACTAAGTGAAACTCTAATCATGTAGTGTCTTATGCCATAGATCTATCTAAGTTTCAGAAATTGCCAAATAGTGAAATGAGTATTCCTAAGGGATACTCAGAGCGCATACTGATGAGTATGCGGGGTGCTTGTCATCCTGAATTTAGATGACAGTGGTCATACCTAGTCCTTAATTTGAGAATGGTTGCGGTCATGTCTCGGTGATTTTATATATATATATATATATATATATATATGATGAGATTGGAGGACAACTGTGGTTGTACCTCAGATGGTAGGGTAAGTGTACCCACCTCCTTTGACTAGTGTCGTGACCTATACCAAGGACGGACTAGGTTGTTAGTAGCTTGACCTTGTGTGTCACTGTGGCGGACCCGTACTGATCGGGGGCGGAGAAGATCTTAGGAGTCCAGCTCTTCCTAGATCTTGTATGGCACTGATTTCGACTTAGTAGTGGTCGTTGGGATTTGAGTGGTATTTCTAAAATCCCTTAGGGCAATGCAATGAATGACGTGATACCAGCCGTGTAGTATAATTGCTAGGGTTTAATATGTATCACATTGGTTGATTAATCATTGTCTTGTTTTTACACTACATAGTTCTTATATGATGCAAACTTATGAAAATTTTACAATTCTACTTGATGTTACAACTTATTTGCTTAGTTGTTAGTATACTTAAACTGTTCAATCTATTCATATTGTTTATTCAATACCCTAACTGCTCAATGTATTTACTGTTAATTAATATGTTATAATCAATATATGTTGGAGAGATTTATATCTCTCACTGGGACTGGGTCTCACCCATGGGTCACCACATTTTTTTAGGTGGTCATGGGCAACAAGGTCGAGGTCGTGTTGTGGAAGAGAACAAACCTAGTGATCAATAGATTCAGAAGGTTGGTTATAGTTGTAGATGTTAGTAGTAGAGTCCTAGTGCCGTCCATGTATTCTTAGGTTCGGGTGTGGGATGTGTTTTCTAGATGATAAACTCATATCGACACGAGATTTTTGTAGTATGCCAATGTTTGTAAATATATGGCATGTACATGTGAAATATCTTTTGTATGTAGGATGTGACTGAGGTCTTTGGACCCGTATGTAAATACTTGTTACAGTATATGAGAATGGAATGATGGACCTTTTGTAAATGTTCTAGATTTTATTTACATTGTTGGAATCAATTTTAATTATTCTGTAGTTTTTACCATGTGATAAATTAGTAATTGATTGTGTTTTGTGTTTTGAGTAATCACGTTAAGCGTGATGAGGTTTCACAGATAACTTGAATGATGAGATCATATGGATGTCAAGAGTATATGCATTCTTGTTATGTCCCTAGTCAGATTATATTGTGGGATGCTAATAGACAACAATAACACTTAAGACTAGAGTGTGTGTTGGTTGATGACCAAATCTCATTAGTCATGATATGTGATATCAAACCAAGCACATAGGTACCTATTAGAGAATAGTGTATCAAACAAACCCACCTTGAGAGTGACACCATGGAAACCATGATTGGTAGTCAGAGTCATATCTCATAGACATGAAATCACTACACTCATCACATTTCGTTCGGTGTACTTTGACATCATCCACTGTGATCCTGAATAAGTGGTGACATAAAGGTGGTGCTCAGGTGCATTATGACACATGGAGATGATGGTGAGTGATGTAAATGGGATTTGTCCCTCCTACATGAGTTTAATATCCTAGCCACTTGATAAGTGAGATTGAGAAATGCATGACCATGCTGGTGTGAGTCCATATGTGATAATGAGCTTACACATATCTCATAAAATCTTCTTTATGTCAAGGAACATGGATTGAATGTTGAATAGGATGATCCACAGGATCGCTGCCTTGGATGCCTGAAGCGTGGACACAGGCGGAGTGACTGCTCCTCACCATCCATCTGCTTTAGGTGCAGATCCCTGGGCCACATGGTGCGGACATGCCTGTTGGGTGTTGCGCCCTCTGGAGCTGATGGTGGGTCACTGCAGGTGATCCCATTTTTAGCTTCAGATCGGACCGTTGATGTGGAGATCATGACTAAGGCTAGTCGTGATGCTAGATGGACACAGGATGATGCAGGCACGTACATACGGATACGTTAGCGGCGACTCGGTCACTTCCTTCGTTCGCACTTGGGTGATGGATACCAGGGCGATACAGACCCGGGTGGTGACGACAGTTCTTTAGTCAGATCGGTGGATGGATGCTCGGATGACGACTGGTGCGCTCCCGCTAGTGGCTTGTAACGAGTGCAATCCACGAGGTCGGGAGGCACGGGATGAGATGGGATCTTTAGCTTTCGAAATTTGTAAAGTCCCGGGCTAACTACCTACTTCTACTAAGACAATATACCCGCAAGCGCACGGGGTCTTGTCGTAGTACAGGTAAGGCGGTAAGTACGGGGTCGAACCTCGGAGATAGAGGGGGCACTAGAGTTAGAGAGGGTGAGCTATGTTCCTAGTGCGGAGAGTAGGGTTTTTAGGGTTTCAATATTGGTAGATGGTTGATTAAACTAAACGAGCAAGTAAGAAACGCAAGATGAAACTAAGTTATTGACAGACTAAACTAGCAAACTAGGGTTAACAAACTATCTAATCAAGAACAGGAATGAACTACGCTAGACTAAACAAGCAACTGGCAATTAAGAAACTACACTAAGCACTGATGAGAACAAAGGTCTAGATTAACACTAGCGAGCAAAACTAGGCAAAAGACTACACTAACTAAAGCAATTGAACTAAGCTAGCATTAACAAGCAAAGCAGGTAATTGGGGTTTTAAACAATTAGATGAGGGAGGTGGGCCGTTTGGGAATGTGACCTTAACATTAGTTGGGGGAAGTCACCATAATAAGCAATTAGCATATCTCATTCTAGATTACCAAACCAAACAACGAGGTAGGTGCTATGAGAATTTACCCTAAGCTACTAATTGGAGAACTAGGGCTAGGTGTAATTCTCATAGGACATACCAAGTCTAGGTCTCTAGGATAAGTGGTATTAGTCAATTGAGGACCAAGGGTGAGGATGGGAGTAGAGATGAGGATATTTGACCTCATGCCACTAGCCACCTCAGCCTTTAGGAAATCCTAGGCAATTGAGCTAATCACACTTATACTAGTCACTTAGAACTCACATTTGTATGTAGGAAGGAGGTGATTATGTAGGAAGATAGGGGGCTAGCTAGGGATCCGAATCAGGGCCCTAGGAGCCAATCCTATGATAGCTACATAGAGACCAAAACATCCTAGGGACAAATGTTTTCAAACACCACAAGGCAAGCAATTAAAGTAATTAAACAACAACCACAAGCACAAGTAATGGGAAATGAGATAAAAGCAAAGGCAATCATCATAGAAATGAAATATGTTCATTACAAATTATATTCCCCCAACATGGTATCAAAGTCACATTTTTGTCCCAAACAGCCCACCCAAGGGGGGGCTTAGCTACACATAATCAAACTAAGAACAAAAGAAAGAGGTAGAAGAAGGGAAAACGCCATGAAGCTCGATGTAGTTGACTCCTTCTTCACCTCCAAGCAGCTGCAGCCGCCCTCACTCCTCCAATGATGCAAAGGTACATGAAAATGGTGGGGATTATGGATAGAAACCTAGAGAAACTAGGTTTCTATGGTGGAAATGAGTGGAAAGTGGATGGAAATGGGGTAGATTGCAAGGAAATGGATGGAATGGAGCAATGGAAGCAAGGGAGATGCTAGGGTGCGGCTAGGGGTGCTCTAGAGGTGCTCTCCTCGAGCCCTAGAAGCATCTATTGCTTATATAGGAGCTAGGGTTAAGTGGGGGTAGAATGGGAAAAGCAGTGCAAAAATGCATAGGGTAGGTGGTCACCACGGTCGTGGTGAATGTGCCACGGCCGTGGTGGGGGTAGTGGTGGACGACCGTGGGGTGGTGAACACGGTCATGGGGTGAAGGTGGTGGTGAAAAAGCAAAGTAGGGTGGTGGCCACGGCCGTGGCAGAGTGCCACGGTCGTGGTGGGTTAGGGTGCACCACGGCCGTGTTGGGTAACACGGCCGTTTTGGAGGAGTCAGGCTGACCGTGGGGAGGGACCACGGGCGTTTTGCTCGTCATTGGCCACGGTCGTGGCTGGGTGGCCACGGTCGTGGGCGAACTTTAAATTCTCCTGTTGCGACCTGTTGAGCTTTGGCAATAAAGCCACGGCCGTGGCCTTGGGGCCACGACCGTGGTGAGGCTTGACTTCTTTAATTCTCTTCTAACTTTGTCAATTTCGGATGTCTTTGCTCGGGGATGAGTCTTGGCTACTGGAGATAGGTTGAGGGAGACTTTGGGGCCTTCTTTGGGTCCCTCTCTCCCCCTCGTCCATCTAAGAAAGGTCCAAGTACCTGAAAAACAGTGCAAAGAACATCCATAAGCGTATTTGCAATGATAATCATATTGGGGAGAAATACTTGTAATCTAACATGTTTAGATGCAATTTAAACACAAAATGGCACAGGATGGAGCCCTAAAATAGGGCTGCATCACCACCCCAAACTTACAACATACTTGTCCTCAAGTATGCTCCAACTTAATCTCCCTTCTCAGTTCTTTTCAACAAAAACAAACGACAAATGCAAAGCAGCAGAAGATTATTGAATATATGGTCTTGGAAATGACTAAGTGCATGTGTCTCACATCTCTCCTCTCCTTCTTTCACTATCCAATCATGAACTGAGCACTGAGCGTACAAACTTCAAATATAAAGCATAGAAACACAAGTTGTCCATATGTCTTTTATGTTATTCCGGGTAAACCGTTTCATGTTGGTGTTAATCACGGGTGACTAGGAGTGTTGTTTCACTTTCATGTATTTGGTCTTATGTTTCAAACCACACTAGATGATCCACTTGGCTGTAGAAAGGGTAAGGTGAGCTAGATTTGATGTTTTCTAGCCCAATGGGTGTAAAAGGAGAAGAAAGGATTGCGTAAAGATTTGGAGTGCTTTTACACTCTCTTCTTTGCTTTCTTTGAATGCTCTTAAACAGGAGCATCCTTTTATTTTCTTTTTGCTTTTCTTTTCTTTTTCTTTGCCCTTGGTGTAGATAGGGCATATGGTGGATGGAGTGAAGCGGGGAGATAAAGGTGTGGCGACCCCAAACTTTTGGAGGTGGCCACGGCTAATATGTGCACTTTGGCATCTTTTTATGAGGCGGAGGGGTATGAAGATGGTGAAGAAGTGGTCGGATCAAAGAGGGGTCAACAGTGTAGTTTTCAACATACGATTCCCTGCATGAAAGCTAATTCAACACTTCACCAAGTAATATCACACCACATGATAGAATTAACACAAAATTCATATTTCTACCAAGTGATTCCATTGGCTTTAAGCGTTTGTCGCTTGCTCAATTCATGATTCAACCAAGGCGTTCACAGACTTAAGAGATGTGGTTCACATGTAAAAAGTCACAACCAAGACCATCTATCAATAAGATCTAGGAATGTAGCATGCATTTGTCACAAGAGTAACCCTTTTCATTTCAAACATTGGAGATTAAGTCGAAACATCCTTTTAGAGCAAGAATATTTAAATCTGGGCAAAATTGGCCAAAATGGTGCCAATTTGCATTAAATCACATCTAAACCTACTTTAGGGTAAAAAGCAAGTAAATCCTAACTAAAACATGCAAAAATTAGCAAAAATCTACATGAGATGCAATGCATGATAAGGGAAAGCAAGGCAAGTAAAATTTTGAAAAATTACTCAAAAATGCATGAAATTAAACTACATGACAGGCAACAAAGCAATGAACAAAACAAAAGCAGAAATCTAAAACAAAATAGCCAGGTGAAACAAAATGACAGAATGAGGGAAAGGGTGGTGCATACCACCCTACCCACCCCAAACTTTAGAATCATGCTGTCCTCAGCATGAAACTACAGCTTAGGGTAGATAGGGGAAGAATCAAGGCTGTGGTGGCTGGTCCAGCATTTGAGGAGGATCTGGAGGAGGAGCTGAGTCTGGAGCCGAGCTGGAAGGAGGATGCTGATAGTAGTGCCCCCAGTAGTCGTCCTGGGGTGGAGGATATGCATGTGGATGTCCAGCTATACCACCCCAAAAGTCTGCACCCCATTCGGGGTTTCGTGCTGCTTGGGCGTGTTGGTATTGGTACAAGTGGTTGATCTGGTAGTGCATCTGTTGTTGATCTTGCCACATGTATTGCTGGACAAGCTGCATGTCACCTTGAGTCTTTTGGATGTTCTCGAGGTGTGCCTGGATGGTGGCCATGTCGTAGGCATTCCCCGCGGTTGGCTGCAGCTGGGATGTTCCCTCATCCCTCCTTCTTGTTCTTCGGGGCTGCCGTTCTTCTTCTGCTTCATGCTCATGCCCTTGCACATTAGATTCAGCAACATCTTCATGTGCGGCAGTGGCTTCCCTTACATAAGTCTCTCTCGGGTGGTCTAGCTACCATGCCCTCAAATTCTCCCTCATCCTGTCGCCAGGTCCAAATGTGGATAATAGAGGCTTTGCATGGTATGGCAGCTCAAGCTCAAAATCCTGCACACTAGTGGCCAAATAGATCATTCTTTTGTTCTTTATCTTTATTGTGTGCGAACGCGTCAGATAATTGAGGTCAACGAACTCTGCCCCAATCACGCCTTGTGCCCCCGAGAGATCGTATCCCAGTGCTAGTGCAATCGAAGTCACAAATCCACCCATAACAAAAGGCTTTGAACTCTTATAAGGTATGGATTTCATATGATCTATCAAAAGGACTCCGAGGTCGACATATCTCTTGTATTGCATACTGATTAAGACAAGCATATCCTTTTGAGAAATGCTGCCCTGGTTGTCGTATCTGCCCACAATCGTATTTGCTAGGACCTTTTGCACGTAGCGCATCTGTGGGTTACTTATAGCTGCAGTCTTTGATCTACCCGCGTTGTAGTCCTCCCTGCCCGTGTAGGCCTGCCAATAATACACATAGTCAAAACTGACCTCTCTTTCTAACAGGCCGTCGTCAAATTTGATGGCTTCTTCAGGACTAGGGGCGAAGATGGCATTCAACTCAGTGGAAGTGAGGGTGTGCATGTTGCCCATTATGGCAAATCTGAGTGCATCACAACCCCTCACTTTTGTCTTCTCCAGAGTGGCAAAGAATTCTTGGGTTATAGCAGGATATGTAGGTTGGGGTGTGAAAAGAATGTTCCACAACCCAATCTTCTTTAAGTTCTTTTCCACTGCCTCCTTGATTCCAAGTTCTTCAATTGTCTTCTCGCAGCCGTACCTGGAGGCGACGACTCGCCTTGTCAAGCACTCGGGGTAAATAAGAGGAGTTTTCTTTTGCCTGTGTCCTCTACCATAGGACACTCCCTCTTGTGCTTTTCCCAGGGTCTTCTCTCTGTCCACCTCCAAGTGTGCCAGAATATCATCCTCTTCGGACAAGAGTTCCATCTCTTCCTCCTCGCTATCGTGCTCTTCCTCCATTGCATAAGATTGCGACCCCGAACTGGTATCAAAATTGTACCAGTGGGCTGACTGCTCCTCGTTGTGCTGCAATTGCTGCGAGTGTTGCGGCTGCACCTCACGTCTCCCCGCTGCGCTGGATGTTGAGTGGCGGGGTGGTGCGGGCTTTGGAGGCAGTCTGGATGAGGACGGCGATGCTCTGGATCGCTGGTTTCTTTTTGCGGCCGCCGGCTCTATCTCATCTATGAGGTGGTCCAAGTCGACCCCCATGGATTCCTCTTCTTCTTCGTCCTCCCCCTCGTAGGTAGCGTCTGTGATATGATGACTATCAGATGAGCGGGTGTGGGATCCGCTCACCGATTGTGATCGGCGGAGGGAATGGTGGGCGGAAGTGGTAGGTGATGGGGTGTGGGATGGGACAGATACATCGGAGGAAGCGTTTTTAGAACGCCGTTTCCCTCCGGTGAGGATATTGGTCCCCTTTGTGATAGCTTTCCCAATCTTCTTCATGGCGATGGTGGAGGTGGTATGGGTGTGGTTTTATGGGTGGAATGGGAGGATATTGATATGGGATGGCTTTGATGCACGGATGCTAGTTATGTGATTAGTGGTGGATTTGGGCGAGAATGGAGGTGTTTTTGTGGAGGTTTTGTGTGGGGAGGTTGCTGGGCGGAATGGAGATGGGAAAGGAGATGGAGGTGTGATTGGGAGAGATTGGACGGTGGGAGTGGGAGTGGGAAGGCTGGGGAACGATTTGGGATTGATTGGGGATCAAATGGAGGTGGATTTGGGGGTTAAGGATGACCCACGGGGGAGCTCCAGGTCGTCTGCGGCCGCCACGGTCGTTTTCTGGAGGTGGGAGACGAAAGAATGAAGATGGGGGTCGTGTTTGGACGTTCAAAAGATATATTTTTTTCTTGAATCGGGTTCGGCCACGGTCGTGGCAGAGGGCCACGGTCGTGGCCAAGGTTGGGTAGCACGGCCGTGGCGGGTGCCACGGTCGTGTTGTCGATGAAGAACTCCCAGGTCTGACCTCGCCACGGTCGTGGTGCCACGCCACGGTCGTGGCACTGTCCTTACGCCACGGTCGTGGTCGCCTTGCCACGGTCGTGGCCGATCTTCGAAACAACCTGTAACTTTGGCCAATTTGGTGCTTTAATTCCCACGGTCGTGGGAGTTGTCCACGGTCGTGGCCGGACGCATTCCCCACGATCGTGGTCCAGTTGCCACGGTCGTGGCCGTTCTTCGAGACAACCTGTAGCTTTGGTTAATTTGGCAAAAATTTCCCACAGTCGTGGCCGTGTCCACGGTCGTGGTTAGCAGCATGCGCCACGGTCGTGGTCGACTTACCACGGCCGTGGTGGATTGTCTTTTCAATTTTCAAACTCAGAAACTTGATCTTTCGGCTTGATTTGTTCTTATTGCCACAGATTTGAATTAACGGCCTTGACTTACTTCCAAAACCTCTCCCTCTACTGTCTAACACCTGCGCATCATCAAAACTCAAACAAAAACTGTAAAGCACGAGTGTGCGTGTGTGTATTCGTGTAAAACAAAATGAAAGTATCAAAAGAAGGGTCCGAGAATCTCAAACCGCGTGGGTTGCCTCCCACTAGCGCTAAATTTTACGCCTTCAGCCGGGCTTGTTTCTCTTTTTCATCATGTGTTGACACCCACGGTGCCCTCCTTTTCTTCTATGGTGATCCTGTCGAGCGCTCTGACTACATGTGCTTCGTCCCAGGGGGTGTACATGGAATAGAAGTATGGGCTCGATCTCCACAGCTCCAGAGGGTCACGATAGCACAAACTCTCACCGAAGTCTTCATTGGCCAGCTCGTCTCTCTCTTCCTTGGTGAACATGAAGAAGTCAAACTTTTTCCTCTTGTAAGTAACTGTCAGCGTGCCCTTGCGGATGTTGATTTCTGCGCATGCGGAGGATAGGAAGGGCCTACCCAATATAAGGTACTCTTCTCCATCAATCGGTGAGGTATCCACTATCAAGAAATCGGTCACATAGGAAATGTTCACCCTTTCATCCATCGACACTATTGTGTTCTGCATGATTCCCAAGGGTCTCCGCTTGGTTCCGTCACCCAAGATAATGGCACACTCCACTGGTTTCATTTTGTTTAGGCCAAGCCGTAGGTACATGCTCCATGGCATGAGGCTTGTCCCTGCACCTAAGTCGATGAGAGCGTGCTGGACGGGTTGTGTGCCAATGAAGCAAGAAATCAGAGGTACTCCCGGATCACCTCTCTTTTCTGGGAAGCCATTGTCATAGATGAAGTTCACAGATTTTGAGGCAACAATCTCCTCGGTCGGCAGTAGCACTAACCTTTTTCTTCCCATGCATATGTCCTTCATCAATGATAAGAGTGATGTAATTCTCATTGTTCCCCGCTTCAAGTTTCCTAGGAGCTTCATGCCATTTCCGTCCCTTTTTTGGAGAGTCCAACCTTCATGGGATTGCTTTCCGTCTTCCTCAACTATCTCCACTGTACTTGCTGGGACTTGCGGAGGGGTGATGGTGACGCTCGTCTCATGTAAAGGTCTTGGCTCCCATAAGGATATGGCTTCAAGCGCCGCTATGTCCATGGTGTGTGAAACAGTAGACGTGACACCGTCACCAACCGCTGGCTGAGCTATACCTATTGCAATTTTTGTATCTCCTAGTATGGGTGGAACCAATGAGAGTGCCTCCACATTCGCGTCGGGTGCAGTAGCGATCCGGGTGCAGTTAGCATTCCTTAGTGGTGCTTGGGCGGCCATTTCTTCAGAGTGTCCTTTATCTTTGATAGATCCCTCAAGTATCGGGACTTTGCTTCCAACCTCTTTCACTTTCTTTTCCCTTTTTCCAAAACCTTGAGCAGTTTCTTCACCCCATATGATAGTGATCATACTCACTTGCTCATGTGAAGAAGGGGGATCTTGTGAGGATGGAGGTGGTGGCGGTCTTTGTTGGGGAGGATTAGGATTTTGGAGTATGCAAGTTGGTTGTGGTGGAGGTGGAGGTTGGTAAGTATGTGGAGGTGGTGGTGGGTATTGGTAGTTTGGCGGGGGTTGGTGAGATGGCGGAGCATATGGGTGTGGTGGTCCTTGATATTGTGGAAGTGAGGTTGCTTGGCCACGTGGTGGAATGTATGCGGCTTGGGTGGTGTTCACATAACTACCATCGCTGTTAGGATTGGTTATAGGTTGAGATGGTAGTCTCCCCTCTTCACGACGAGCAAGTGAAATAGAAATTTGATCGAGCCTTTGCTCAAGACGGCTGATGTTTTGTCCTTGAGAAGACACCTCTCTCTTTACCTCATCTAGATTCCTCAATCTTCCAAGTACTTCCTCTTCGAACTTTGAATAGTAGCGTGGCTTCTGCTGTCCCTGCCCTTGTCCATCTTCATTATGTTGTTTCCACGAGAAATTTGGATGGTTCCTCCACTCGGGAGTGTAGGATTGGGACATCGGGCCCTGGTTGTTGCGGCCACCAAAGGAATGTAAGGCGTTAACTTCCTCATCGACAGTCTCCACAGCCATTGCGGGTTGACTAGAAGAGCCACCCACTTGATTCTTCATCATTTGCATCATATCTGCCATCATTTTCATCATGTCGGGGTTGGCGGTGTTGCGTGCGGGAGCCACGGAGGAGGGTGGGGAGGTGTAGTCCCGGCCGCAATGCCCCCCTTTTGTGGAAGCTCGGTGGTGAGAGTTCTCGGCTAGATGATCAAACAGTGGCCATGAGTCCTCGGGTGGCTTGGCCATGAACGTGCCCCCACAAGAAGAATCGACGTTGTTTTGACTCTGCTCCTCGAGCCCAGTGTAAAAGGCCTGCACTAGCTGCCAGAGAGGGACCTCATGATGAGGGCAGTCGCGAAGTAGCTTCTGGAACCGCTCCCATGCCTCATGGAAGGGTTCGTTCTCTTTCTGGGCGAACGACGTGATGCACCTCCTCATGTAGGACAGCTTGGCTATGGGGAAGAACTTCTTGAGAAACTCGTTCTTCACCTCATTCCAAGTGACGAGCTCTGGCCTCGAGACGTACCATTCCTTGGCTTTCTCCTTGAGGGAGAAAGGGAAGAGAGTCCTCCGGATTGAGTCGTCGGTGGCAGCAGGAGTGCGGAAGGTAGAGCATGTCTCCAAGAATGCGTCTATATGGTGATACGGATTTTCATTCTCAAACCCGTAGTACGTGGGGAGAAGCCCCAAGAGTGCCGGTGGGATGGAAAACTGCTGCCCGGGCATCTGATCAACTAGCGTGGCGATGGGGGAATTGTAGTTCCCCGGCGTGAAATACTCATGAAGAGGGCGGTGCGGTGGCGGAGGTGGAACATCTGGTGGTGGGTTGTTCTCGGCCATCTCGGCTTCTCGATGTAAGTTGCGGCGAGCTTGACGCCTTCTCCTCCCAATCTCGGGGTCGTAAACCACCAAGTCGGTGCAGGTCGAGCGCGTGCTACGCATGCACAGCTGTCACCTGCGCAAAGCACAAACAAACAACAAGGAACCAAGTTAGCACACCAATATGCAAAAGTAAGACAAAGAATAAACAATAGCAATGGTGAGGGCAAAAGGAAAGGCTAAGCTACACTATCTAACTAGGCCGAGCGCCTCAATCCCCGGCAACGGTGCCAGAAAGCTTGGTGCGCTCCCGCTAGGGGCTTGCAACGAGTGCAATCCACGAGGTCGGGAGGCACGGGATGAGATGGGATCTTTAGCTTTCAAAATTTGTAAAGTCCCGGGCTAACTACCTACTTCTACTAAGACAATATACCCGCAAGCGCACGGGGTCTTGTCGTAGTACAGGTAAGGCGGTAAGTACGGGGTCGAACCTCGGAGATAGAGGGGGCACTAGAGTTAGAGAGGGTGAGCTATGTTCCTAGTGCGGAGAGTAGGGTTTTTAGGGTTTCAATATTGGTAGATGGTTGATTAAGCTAAATGAGCAAGTAAGAAACGCAAGATGAAACTAAGTTATTGACAGACTAAACTAGCAAACTAGGGTTAACAAACTATCTAATCAAGAACAGGAATGAACTACGCTACACTAAACAAGCAACTGGCAATTAAGAAACTACACTAAGCACTGATGAGAACAAAGGTCTAGATTAACACTAGCGAGCAAAACTAGGCAAAAGACTACACTAACTAAAGCAATTGAACTAAGCTAGCATTAACAAGCAAAGCAGGTAATTGGGGTTTTAAACAATTAGATGAGGGAGGTGGGCCGTTTGGGAATGTGACCTTAACATTAGTTGGGGGAAGTCACCATAATAAGCAATTAGCATATCTCATTCTAGATTACCAAACCAAACAACGAGGTAGGTGCTATGAGAATTTACCCTAAGCTACTAATTGGAGAACTAGGGCTAGGTGTAATTCTCATAGGACATACCAAGTCTAGGTCTCTAGGATAAGTGGTATTAGTCAATTGAGGACCAAGGGTGAGGATGGGAGTAGAGATGAGGATATTTGACCTCATGCCACTAGCCACCTCAGCCTTTAGGAAATCCTAGGCAATTGAGCTAATCACACTTATACTAGTCACTTAGAACTCACATTTGTATGTAGGAAGGAGGTGATTATGTAGGAAGATAGGGGGCTAGCTAGGGATCCGAATCAGGGGCCTAGGAGCCAATCCTATGATAGCTACATAGAGACCAAAACATCCTAGGGACAAATGTTTTCAAACACCACAAGGCAAGCAATTAAAGTAATTAAACAACAACCACAAGCACAAGTAATGGGAAATGAGATAAAAGCAAAGGCAATCATCATAGAAATGAAATATGTTCATTACAAATTATATTCCCCCAACATGGTATCAAAGTCACATTTTTGTCCCAAACAGCCCACCCAAGGGGGGGCTTAGCTACACATAATCAAACTAAGAACAAAAGAAAGAGGTAGAAGAAGGGAAAACGCCATGAAGCTCGATGTAGTTGACTCCTTCTTCACCTCCAAGCAGCTGCAGCCGCCCTCACTCCTCCAATGATGCAAAGGTACATGAAAATGGTGGGGATTATGGATAGAAACCTAGAGAAACTAGGTTTCTATGGTGGAAATGAGTGGAAAGTGGATGGAAATGGGGTAGATTGCAAGGAAATGGATGGAATGGAGCAATGGAAGCAAGGGAGCTGCTAGGGTGCGGCTAGGGGTGCTCTAGAGGTGCTCTCCTTGAGCCCTAGAAGCATCTATTGCTTATATAGGAGCTAGGGTTAAGTGGGGGTAGAATGGGAAAAGCAGTGCAAAAATGCATAGGGTAGGTGGTCACCACGGTCGTGGTGAATGTGCCACGGCCGTGGTGGGGTAGTGGTGGACGACCGTGGGGTGGTGAACACGGTCGTGGGGTGAAGGTGGTGGTGAAAAAGCAAAGTAGGGTGGTGGCCACGGCCGTGGCAGAGTGCCACGGTCGTGGTGGGTTAGGGTGCACCACGGCCGTGTTGGGTAACACGGCCGTTTTGGAGGAGTCAGGCTGACCGTGGGGAGGGACCACGGGCGTTTTGCTCGTCATTGGCCACGGTCGTGGTTGGGTGGCCACGGTCGTGGGCGAACTTTAAATTCTCCTGTTGCGACCTGTTGAGCTTTGGCAATAAAGCCACGGCCGTGGCCTTGGGGCCACGACCGTGGTGAGGCTTGACTTCTTTAATTCTCTTCTAACTTTGTCAATTTCGGATGTCTTTGCTCGGGGATGAGTCTTGGCTACTGGAGATAGGTTGAGGGAGACTTTGGGGCCTTCTTTGGGTCCCTCTCTCCCCCTCGTCCATCTAAGAAAGGTCCAAGTACCTGAAAAATAGTGCAAAGAACATCCATAAGCGTATTTGCAATGATAATCATATTGGGGAGAAATACTTGTAATCTAACATGTTTAGATGCAATTTAAACACAAAATGGCACAGGATGGAGCCCTAAAATAGGGCTGCATCACCGACCTCTATGCAAGGGAGCTGGAGGATGATGCTCTCTCCCTTCTTGGCTACAGGGCTTGGAGGTAGCCATGCTAACTTTTTGAGGTTGATGGGTAAGCTGAGATGAGGGTGGTTTTGGATGTGGATATGTTGATGCGTGGGTTGTTTGTTTTCAACATTTTTCTTTGGTCGAGAATGACCCTATGTAATATGGAGGACTTTACTTGCTTGCTGGAGGAGCGAGATGAATAAGATGATCCTTTTATTCAATTAAAAAAAATCCATGACGTGAGTTCAATCTGGATATCAAAGACAAAGGAACTATACAGTCACTAAAACACCAATGATAGATTGTAGGTTGAAGTTGTTCTCCAACTTCTCCAATTACTTGTGTAGTAATGAAGTCTTTCTACATACCAATCAATTCTTGTGAAATCATAATATGATTATGAATATCACGGCCAATGTAATCTGGAGCCTACCAGGTCACACACATAGGATGTATTGTAATAGGAGTAATGATTGTGGACGTGATTGGAAATGTTCTGAATCAAGTTGATTACTCAAATGTTTAGGTAATATATACTAGAACAACATTGGAATATAATATGATTTAATTGGTTAAAATTTTTAGGCCAATTAGTTGGACTTAATTTTTAAGTCGGCTAGCTATTCCCGAGTGATTGAACAAAGATGGACTATGGAGATTAGTTAATTATAATTAAATGCTTCCAAAATATTCTTTTAATAGCCAATGAGCGGCTCATTTTAATGCAACTGCAACCCTTTTATTTACCCAAGGCTTTTAGGAAACCCTACTTCCTTTCCTCTTCTATTTATAGAGCGTGACAATTGACTTTTGAGAGAGACATAAGCATGCTCTTGTACGTGAACCCTAGCCATCATCGTCCCCAAGAGAGAGAGAAGAAGAGCAATGCTAGCACATCGTTAAAGTAGAAGGCTACTCCTTCTTGTTGACTTACGATGCATGATGTGGAGTTCTAGTCCATCCACGTCGATGAAGTAGAGACACAGACTATGAGTTGCATGCATTTGAAGGGCTTTGACGACGACTGTCTATGCACACTAGGAGAGACGTACATCACCACTCCAAGGAACGTCATTGGACTTGATCCATGATGAGGTATATCTTGCACACCTTATTTCTAAATATGTTGTTATTGACTAGATCTGTTAGTAGGGTATGTGTGGAGAAATTAGATTTTATTGTTTCTGCTACACTTGTGGCCTCCACAAAATGCAACAGTTCTTACATAAACCAATAGAGATGTTCATGATGTATGTATTGGAGAACTACTATTATGTTGGTCAATTCTTGAGATTATGATACAACTATAACTTGAGGCATATGTCTGTTGTTTAGCTCTTGCTTGGTTAGATGGACCTAAATGAAGGAATTCCGACCATAAATGGTATGACCAATATCATGCTCTGGCCTAGGTTAGATTAATGAATTTGTCATTACATTTATATATTCAACATATATTAAAAATGTCATTGGTGTCTTAGGAGTATTGGTTAAGGTTGATGATCATACAATTTGTAGAATGTGAATCAAATTTGCAAGGTTGTCCATTGAGACTAACACCAAGAAACTATCTTTGTCAACGGAATTGAGTATAAGTTGGAAAATGATTATCTTCTTGATATATCTATTTATATATGAAATATGGATGATGGGACATAAGAAAAAGTATTGTGAACAAGATAAGATGAAGAAGAAATCTACACAAGAAAACAAGTTATATGAAGATATTGGAGTAACGTGGGAGGAAGAGGAATGGGCGTGGCACTCATTTTTATGGGACAAAACTACATGCTCAACAGCCAAAAGGGACAAAGAAGAAGGGAAAAATAACACAAAGTCTATCTTGAGCCAGAACAAGTTTTTAGTGTTGGAGTAGGAGATGATAGATATCAAAGCCAACGAAGACACATAGAAGAAGTTAGAAGAGGTTTCACTAGATCAATCCCATCAATTTCCTCATAGAAGATTTGGAACTGGAAAAAATAGTGGTGTAGTCTGAATGAAACCCCACATAAACAACATAAGTGGAGAAAATAAGATCTCAAGGAACTAACTTTGGACATGACTTGGTTAACTCATAAGGAAATAAAATTGAAGTGTGAAGAGGAGAAGAACAAGTCTCTAAGGAGGTCTCTATGGAGGATCAAAATACACATGAATCCAAACATCAATCCTAATCAAGCTAAAGATAGAAATATGAATCATGTAAGACAAAAGGTGAAGGGCTTTAGTGTAAAAATGAACCAACACCTTAAAAAAATTAGAGTAGAAATAATTATAGGATATGAGGTAATGATGTCTTTCAAACTCCAGAATGTGGATTCAGTGGAGAGCTAATATGTCCTCCCACTTTTCTCTATTATGAATATTAGGATGGAATGTTCATGGCATTGACAATGACACCACTGTCAATGCTCTAAAAGATTTCATTTTGTTTCAAAAATCTAAGGTGGTGGTTCTTCTAGAGCCTTATATTAGTGTAGATCAAGCACTATTGACAAGAAAGAGATTGATCTTTGACGACTCACATAGGGTGGATGAGAAGTTTCTCAGGTGGGAGTTGTGTTCTTTGAAACACAATCAACATATTCTTTTATTATTCTCTATATCCATGGATAGTTAGTTCATTAAAAGATAAATGGGTTTGTGTATACTTCTTTGTATGCATGTCCAGACATTATTGTGAGGAAAATTTCTTAGCAATAGATTAGCGACATGGGGAAATAAATAGACAAATTTTGTGTGGTTATTGGTAGTTGGAACATAATTACAAGCTAAAATGAGAAAAATTACAAAAAACATTTCAAGTTTATCGAGTCTAGGGGAATGGTGTCCTTTTTGGAAGTAGGTTTAACGAATGTGGGGTTTCTTGGTTTGAAGTACACATACAATAAAGAGAAGGTTACACAAAAGATGATCAAGATGTTGCAACCTTGTCCTTCTTTAACTGGTATGCTAATGTCATAATTTAACACCTCTTGAGGATACATTCATATCATTTTCCTTTAATGATGATTGGTCTAAGAAGTGACATGAAGAAGATACATTATTCTACACCAAGGCAACAATGACTCTCATGCCTTAGTTCAATGTTATGCTTAATACCCATTAGAATGATTTGTTAAATTTCAATCTACTCTTGCATAGGCAAAAGGCCACATCTTTGATTAGGATTGTAATGAGAGAAAAAGTAGAAAGAGAATTTAAATCCTTAGATCAACTCCACAATTTTTTGGGAATAGATATGACGAAGACATGATAAAATTTGTATAGAGTAGTCCATGCTTGAATATATCTAAAGAAGACAGGATGAATATTTGAGTTAATGATGTAACACAAATTGGCTTTGTAATGTGACAACCATTTAAAATATTTCAATGTAGTGATCAATCAACATAAGAGACAAAACTCCATCAACACCCTACTCAAAGGAGATGTCACATGGAATAGTAGTGAATTGGAACTAGAGAATATATTGCATAGGCATTCCAAGAATTAGGTCATATATGATTATGAAATAAAGTATAACAACATGGTTAGATTCCCATCTAATTTTCCTCCTATTTCATATGAGTATGTGTGCCTCCCGCCTAAGCCTCCTACAACAGATGAATTGTTCAGTACTCATAAGAAAACTAAGTTATATAAGGATGCAAGTCCTGATGAGGTGGATGTTTTTTTCCTTCTTAGAAATTGAGAACAAGTAACAATTTTAGTTTATAAATATAGACCAAAAATATTTAAAAGATGAGCCTCTTCCACAACACATTTGATACCTTAAGTGAAGAGTCGTGATTCTTCAGTAATCTAAGACCAATTTCATACAATCTAAGACCAATTGATATAGTCACGCTGCATCTCTCCTATGCAAAGTAGCTTTGTCCCAGACTTTTACATCATTGACAATAGTATAGTTGTCCAAGAGGTAATCCATAGCATGGGAAGGAAGGGTGAAACAAAGATTATGGCAATGGAAATAGACATAACCAAGGCCTATGATAGAATGTCTTTGATTCTTATCAATACACTATTGCCAAATCATGGTGGCATAACAATATAGTTTAATATGTTAAGAATTGTATCAAGAATGGGGAGACCAACATTGCATGGAATAGAGGACTACTAGAACCTTTCAGAGCATGTAGATGAGTTTTTCAAGGAAATATTCAATCTACATATCTTTTGTTATGTGCATTAAGAGATTATCCTTATATCTTGAAGAAATTGTGGCTTAGAAGAAATGGTAGCCAATCATCTCTCATTTTCCATTTTCATATGATATAGTGATCTTTGAAAAAGCACAGATCAAATTAAAGCATTTAAATAGGAGTTCAACTTATTTGAAGGGGCTTTAGGCCAATGCATTTCTAAGGAAAAGTAGAAATTTTTTCCTCAACAAGTGTGTCACAAGCCACTAAAATGGAAATATGTGAGATAGATAGACTGAGGGAACATATAACCTTGGTAAGTATCTATATGTTTGAATAATACATAAAAAATTAACAAAGGCACTTATAGATGAATTACTAATAGACTTGAGACAAAGATTAATGTGTAGTCACTAAGAATGTTTGCCTTGCAAAATTAGTCCTTGCTTCTTTTCCTACATATACAATGCAAACATTTAGAATATTTGTATTTGTGATAGAATGGATAAAACTCTATGCCACTTCCCTTAGAATGGTGGTAGAGGATCTAGGTAAACTCTTTATTGTTATGGGAGTTTATGTCTGGAATCAAGGAGAATGGGGGCCTTGGAACAAAGATGATGAAAGATCAAAATTCATCTCTTATGGCCAAAATGAGCTGGGAAATGTTGACACAAAGATAGACTATGTGGAATATGATTATGTCGAGAAAATGTAAACCCAACATACTAGAAAATTCATTAGTATGTTCTCACTTCTAGAAAGGAGTTTTGAAGGGGAATAGGATACAAAAATACTAAACTTTTATGGCATGTTTAGTTCATTGGAATGGATTAAGATGGGATGGATCACTTTGTTTGATAGGATGGAATATGTGTAGGAAAGGATGCTTGGTTTACCATACTATATTTGGATGTACATGGAAATGATTCCATCAAGATGTGTTGTCTTTGTTCACCTCAACTGGTTAACTGAATGTGGTGGTTTGAAATCCATCATCTTCAAGCCTTTTTTAGTTTCAATAACTTTGTTAAATCTTGAAACAAATACAATAATGCCTTTGAATCATGTATTAGATAGCAAGAGGGATTGATGGATTGGTAGCGCATGTACATGGAAATGATTCTATCAAGATGTGTCATCTTCATTCTCCTCGTCTGGTTAACTGAATGTGGTGGTTTGAAATCCATCATCTTCATGCATTTTTTAGTTTCTATAACTTTATTAAATCATGAAACAAATACAATAACGCCTTTGAATAATGTATTAGATAGTAAGAGGGGTTGATGGATTGGTTGTGCAATCATCATAGGATGGATTGATGTCCTTAGCGAGTCGACAACCAATAGAAAGTTACAACTTTCTGTATAAAACTACAAATTAAGAAGTGTGTCCTCCTCCTGTTCATATTTTTCTCATCTACAATGTTGTATGTTAGAAAAAATTGGACAAAATGGCATAGATCTATAATTGATAAAAGGGAGTGACAATGATAAGGTGGAAGAAGTCAGATAAGGGTTTGTGAGATGGGTTGGACAAACAAGACACAAATGTCAAGAGGTATAGGCAGAGTGGAGGGAGATGCAAGATGGCAAGGTGGGTGTATGAGAAGACGGGAGGGGCTAATAGAGAAAAAGGGGAATTCGGTAGAAAGGTCGAACATCATGTTATTTAGGGGTTCATATACTTACCAATACCTAGGGATAGTGTAGAGTGAAAATTCCTACTCAGTTGGGACTTTTTGCACCATGGTATTGTATTCTGACTTATAATTTTGTGCAAACAAACATGGGGTTGCATTTTTTAGTGGGATTGAAATCCAATATTTCTCTAAGTTATGAGAACCAGAAGTGACCTTATAGTTATCAATGATGGGAATGAAACTAACATATGGGAGTAATTCTGGGTCAAGGATGGCATAAACTAAGAGATCATGTGTTCAAGCCAAATATATATTCCCTAAATGATATGACATTTTCATTCCTTACAAACTTGGGTGTTGTGTGGAACATTGCTTTTCTAAATGATTTGTTTCCTTCAACCATTGTGACACAATCAAGTTCCATGATCCTCTAGCCATAGAGTTTGGTAAATATGTTATATCCTAGAAATGAGGCAATGAGGGTAATCTCAGTTCGTACTTGGCTTATCATTTCATTAAAAAAGTTAAAATGGTGAAAAAATCAGGCTTGCAAGGCCAAGGTTCTTCAAAAATAAAGAATTATATTTAGTTAATAGCTCATAATTTTATCATGACAAATAAACAAAGAGAAACTAGACATGTAACAGAGGATAGATATTGTGCTAGATGTAACTTAGTAATGGAATATACCATGAATTCCCTAAGAGACTGCCCTAAATCCAAACAATTTTTAAACACCCTATATTGTTATCAAAATGATAGTCAAACTCCATAAGGAATATGTAATCATTGTCCATTACTTATACTATGGACTTTAATTGTATATGGTTTTTTATGACATGTTGATACATATGGATATGAGAAATCTTTTCATGCTTGAAAAGAAAAGAGTCTATTTTTAGTCATCAAGTGCATTACATCAAGAAGATTGCTAGAAACATTAATGTGGCTTGGAGTAGCAACACCATAACACTAAGAAATTTACATGTGTCAAATGAGATTATATGGAATATACTATTTGTTGGTTAGACTAAATACAATGTGATGACTAGTTGAAACACCAATTGTACTAGAATAGCTCTAGGTTGTGAGGGATGATCGGGGTAAATGTCTACATGTAGAGACGTAAAAAATTTGTAGCTAGGTCAGCTACCAAAAAAATGATGGAAGTATATAGAGCAGTTGATAAGTCTTGGGAAAAAGTAGAAAAGAACATCATACTTGAAAGTGATACTAGAGGTATCCCACACTACTTGCACGAGCCATATGAAGAAATATTAGCCTTTTGAAACTATAAGACAAAGATAAATAATAGGTTATCCATGAACTTGGAGGTTAGAAGGTGCGCCAATTCTATTGTGGCTAATCTTGCAAAACATCAACCTAAAAATATTTGAACTCCTGATAGCTATGTGAAACCCCTAGAGTTTATCTTAAATATGCTAACTAGAGATCTTGTGATGGTATTAGTATTTCCAAATTATTTCTATTTCTATTTTAAATGTAGAATCTACTTATAATATTCTTAGAAGAGGAGAGGAAGGTGATTGAAAACACCATCTTACTTCCCCTGATAAAAAGAATATTGGTTTCCATTTTTGACCACTAGGTGAGCAACCTAGATCTTGTCACCTATTTATCTTCTAGGACCATTTTGATTTGACATATACTAAGTTATCTCCTACCTCCATTAGGTGATAGAAAATCTCTATATTATATATGTCAGTTTTATCATGGGTTTTCTCCCTCTTTTCTCCCTTTTTCATGTGATTCTTTATTCAGATATTCCAAGAGATCAACCCAAGTGATTCAATCCCTAACTTGACCCTAAGATGAGATATACAAGGAAGCCCCTTTTTCCTTCTCCTTGATTTTGTTCTGTCATTTTCATAGAGGTTGGGGATAAATTCCACCTAGTATAACCAATTCCTTGAGCATCTTCACCCCCTAAACATCTCATGTAAACCAACAATTTTTTGTTGTAAGTTTTCTAAGGCACCAAACAACTTCCATACTTATCCCCTACTATCTAAAATTGGGTGTTGATTGCCTACATATAGAACATAACTCCTTGAGTGTACATTATAGTGTCACCATAAATAAACTACTTATGTCCTCCTTCTTGTTTACCTAGTGCTCAATTTCTCCTCCCAACCTAGGTCCTTCATCTTCTTCTAGTTTCTTTGATAACACAATATGGTTAAACCATTAGCACCCATGTAGGATTCTTTGAAATCTAGTGAGACCTAACTTGTACCAAATCCTTAAGACGTAATTTTCCCTTTCTTGATGTACACAAACATTTACAACTTGGGTTACTCCATAGTTTTTCATAATTCCAATCCCATTGGCTTATTTGGGAGGTGGTGGACTTGTCCTAAACTCCCTTCTCACTAGCCCCCAAAAATTATCCCCTGAAACTCCATGGTGGGGGTGTTGGGGGTTCTCAGTCACCTCAAATCTTCTTCTTTGGAGTTCAGCAGTCCATCTTAGGCTAGGAATCCATTGGGAGGAATCCCAAGTGAAACTTCTTAGTGCTATACAACATCAGGATTCCCAAATCCAACAGTAATGAGTTTCATTGAAACATTACAAGAGAGCAACGAATTGAGATTTCTATTTACCTATTATACCCTCATTTCCCTTCATTTTATTAGCACGTAATAGGTATGTGTAGCTTTTAATCTCTATTTTAAATCCAAATTGCATGAATTTTAACTTGTGTGTTACAATTTTACTTTATGTTGATCCTCTTGTTTCATATTGTGACTCAAGTCCATATTGATTAGTTAATTCATATTTTTTTATGAAGTCAATTAATTCACTTATAATAGATAAATAATAACAATTTATTCATAACTCAAGAAAATAAACAAAAATGTTTATAAATAGTTATATTATAATTTATTTAACTATCTAGATTTCAGACCTAGATCAATTGTGTTTAAAACTTGACTTTTATGGTTTGATTTTTAATATGAAATCACTCTAATTGTATGTAAAATATTATTTCCTATATGGACACCAGGCATTTGCATAATCTCTATTTATTTAAATATTTTTATCCTAAACACCTATATTACATAATGAGGTAAATCTCAATTGTAATATCTCTTAGAAGTTTTAGAAAATCTTTTTGAAATTACACTTATTACCATCTGAATTTCCTCAGTGGATTATTGAAATGATTGAGTTAAATTTTTATGGGTAATTTGACCCACTTTCCATGCTTGGACATTTATATGCTACTTTTATGTTCTTACTTGAAAAGGACAAAATAAGGAAAATAGCAACTTGTAGGACTGGCGGAAAGGGATGGGGGAAAGGGCGGGGAAGAGGGTGAATCCCTGGGGGTGGAAGGAGTTAAGGGAGTGGTGAACATCTGCGCAATCTAGATGTGGCATCTCCTCCCCTTACTGGGATTGTTGGGGGAGTGGAGCAGGAAGTGACTCTCCATCCTAACACCTCTACTAAATCTCATGATCTTCCTCCATGTGAAGAGGCAATCGTGACACCCGAAAAGGAATCTAGGGGAAGTCAAACTCTTGATCAAACCACCCATTGACACCCTAGGAGAAAGTTCATGGAATTCCTAACTAGTCAACATCCACTTCGTCTTAGTGTGGTGACTAGATCATATATTCTTAGATTGACCATGTAGAGATGTATGTCACCTCTATCCCATTTGTAGAGACAAAGCTAAAGAACAACGCCATTTTGCAAATATTGTGAGATCCAAGGAAATGTTGTCATTGTGGGACAACCATCTCTCAGTGTGATTCACCAGTAGGAAACCACACCACCATCTAGTTGCTGATTGGATCCATAGGTAGTGGCATCCAAGTGGTAAGTTTGGTATAGTCACAAAGCAAAGGGAGGGTTACATTATCTATGTAAGACCCCTGACGTTGATTTTTGGTTGAACATGGTTTCTCATCATAATTTGATGCTTAAAACCTTAATAAAATCTTGTGATATGCTTTGATATCTGGTGACAAACCTATGTTTCAAGTTTGGTCTAGTTTGGAAACTATTTGATCTAGTTATGCATATATGTGCTAGTTTTGAATGTAATTGCAATTTACTCACATCTAGGGTTTTTCTTACAATTTAGCTCATGCACATTGTGTGTCACATGTTTTTACATGTTGTTGGATATGGTTGATCCTTGGGGTGCTTTGTCACACCTTGGTTTGAGTGGTGCAATCGCATGTTAAGAATTAGGGTTTGCATGGATGCCCTAAGTTGATGGTTGACCTTGAAGTGTGTTGGCCGATGACACCTAATTTTTGGTGATTACCAAGTTTTCCTTTGCCCTTAGTTTTTGGCAATTGATAATGATCCTTTATCTACCTATGTTTTGTGGTCAATGAGGTTCCCCATTCATCTTGGTCGCCAACATCACCTAGGGTTAGTGACTGTTTGGTTTTCTGATCTCTTTGGTTGCCAACATCTTGGTTTAGCGATCATTTGCTTTTTCTAGACTACCTTGGTTGGTGGTTTTTTGTGGAAGGGTCTCCCTAGTCGCATGGATGAGTGTGGTTCTTGCATGGATGAGATCTCTTGGATACATGACATGCTTAGCATGACACCTAACCCTCTTTCCCTCTCTCCAAACCTAAGTTATATAAACCCCTCTCTTTACATGAAACTAAACCCTTTCAATCCTCTCACTCTTCTTTCTCTTAGAGATCATCCCCTCTTGATTTGTGGTTAAGGAGGAGCTCAAGGTTGAAGAAGGTGGGCCGATCTCCCTTGTATGTTGAGCTAGGGTTTGGGCCTACCCTACTTGTGATTGTTTCATGCTATCTTGCTCTTCTTCTTGGTCTTAGTAAGTGAGATATCTCTCTATACCTTCATTTATGTTGCTTCCATTCCCTCTCTCTGTCTCTTATTGGCCAAACCCATGGTTTTCCATGGTGGTGCTTGAGTTAGATCTTGAAGAACTTTTCTTTCTTTGCTTCCTTGACCTAGAGTTTGCTTCTTTCTAGAAGGTGGAGATTGCTTGGTCGAGAGGAGTACTCAAGCTAGGGTTCCTACCTTTCTTCTTGAAGATACCTTGTTGTTTGAAGTTTCTACACCATCTCCAAGGTGATTTATATAACATTCTCCATGATTATTTCTAACTTTCACCTTGTATGCACATAATCTTGCCCTAAAATGTTGTTACAAGTGGAAAGATAATATTATTGACCTCAGGTTTGTGTTTTCATGGTGATCTTGAGTAAATAACTCTTCCAGGATGAACCCTAAACCCTTTTACACAAACCTTAATTGACAATAAACATTTTAGTCCTTGCATGCTTGTGGAAATGATGGTTTTGTTCTCTCTCTTGATGGTAGCTAAATTAGTGTTTTGGAGTTAATATTCTTTCTTGTGATATAACTTGATGATCTTTTAGATTCTTGATGGTAATCACCTATTTGGATTCTACGTGGTCACTAATTTTTCACCTTCCTAGTGGTTGATGAGTTTTTAGTCTCACCATGGTCGCGAGGATTTCCTCTCTCTTGATGGGTCACTGAGTTTTGATATATCTTATGTGGTCACCAATAATTTTTTTCTTAGCAGTCAATGAAGTTCATACAGGTTTGATGGTCGTCGAGGTTTGAACCCTTATTGGTCGTTGAAGTCTTGGACCCTTAGAGGTCGATGAGGATGGTGAACTCTAAATGGTCGCCAAGTTTTGATTTCCAATCGATTGCCAATGCTTTATGCTTTCAATAGTTTCCAATCTCGCTAATTATCAACGGTGGCTGTCTTGCTCTGATCTTTAGTATCAATGACTCCTTTAAAGTGGTCGATGAAGATTTTTGTTCTATATAATTGTCATGTTTTGTTGACCTTATGATTGGTGATTAATGACCTTATGCTTTCACAATATGATGGTGTTTGATCAAGTAAACCTAATTTGTTGGTTCTTGGTTACACATGATCTAATCGTCTTACCTTTGCCCTCGAATGTATACAAACATAAGGCTTTAGTAAACTATTGTTTGGAAATGTTAATTCAACCCTTTTTAATTAACCCAACCATAAGACAAGTGAGTGATGATTATACATAGCCTCTTGTGTAATTAGTATGATAATGGAGTTCTTTCTCTCCTTATATTGTTGTAACCCTAATTTGATATCTTATGAATATCATGACTCTTGAATATAATGTTGTATCAGCTTATGTATCACATGTATGGTGATGGAATGATGAGCCTTGATTAGGCATGGGAAATGATGTTCTTGGAGGGAACAATGTGAATGGTCTTATGAATTTGGACATGGCTTTATGCCCTAATTGAGGGGTTATCCTCTTCATGATGTGACAAGAATTTCAAATCCTATGATGGTATGATGATGAGCAGGGATACATGAATCACAATGGAATAATACCATGTGGTGATGTGATAAGTTTTATGTCTCATACATTTTATATCTTCGGAGGTTGCAATCTACCCATGCTTTTGTAGAACTCTTTTAGGGTTTGTATGTAACTTGATTGATGCAGTTATAATATACCTAATTGGCATTAACTAATCAAGTTAATCATGTGGTGACATGTGCCATACATCCATTCTAGTATTAGAACTTGTTGGATGGTGAAACAAGTACTCGTAAGGGAAACTCAGAGAGCATACTGTTGAGTATTGGAGGTGCATGAGACTATGTGCCCTTGTCATCCTGATCCCAAGATTTTGGGGATGGATGCACTCATACCTCGGTAGGAGAATGACTGTAGTTGTATCTCAAAGATTTGTTACATGATGAGATTGAGTACAGCTGCATTTGTACCTCAGATGTTTAGGTTTTGTATACCTTGATCAATAATGTCATGATCTATATACCAATGATATACTAGGTTTTTTTGCAACTGGACTTATATGTCGATGTGCTAGACTCATACTGATCGATGGCAGATGAGATCATAGGAGTCTGACTTTCCTAGATCTTGTATGGCACTGATTTCTACTTAGCAGTGGTCAATTAGAGTTGAGTGTCGTACTTCAACTCCTCAAGGCTTAATAAAAGTCATCATCCAGCCATGTAGTATATATGTTTAGGGTTAAACATGCTTCACATTGGATGTTAACCCTTGCATTGTTTCTTACACTATTTAGTTGTTATATCATGCACTAAGAGAAATCAAATGTATAGAAAGTGGTAGCCTTACCTATTTTCTTATATATTGTGCTAGTCATGATTTACCTATTTTAGTTACTTAGCCTTCTTAACTTGCTTAATCTATTTAAACTGCTTAATCTACTTAACTTTCTTAATAGTATATCCTATGGTAATCAATAATCGTTGGTTGAGAGTTATATCTCTCGTTGGGACATGAGTCTCACCTTGTGGGTCACCACATCTTTTTAGGTGATCATCAGCGGTGTGGTCAAGTTTGGGGTGCTGAAGAGGAGCAACTTGGAGAATAGTAGGAGCAGAAGGTTCATCATCCATGTTTTCTCAAGTCCATGCAGGGGATGTTTTGTAGATGATGTATATCGACATGTTGTTTGGCAGTGTACCTATGTTTTTCATATGACATGTATATATGGAACATCTCTTTTGTATACATGTTGTGGCTGATGCCACTAGATATGCATGCAAATACCTGATATGGTAATGTGTTGATACAGTATCTTGGACCTTTATGTAAACTTTTTCTGGACATGATAGTAATGTTGAAATCCATTTTATTTTACCCTCTTTTTTGGTAATATGAATGTTTAGTTGTTGATCCCATTTGTTTTGAATAATCTCATTTGGTGTGGTGGGGTGTCACATTCAAAAGGTTGGTATCAGAGCTCTAGGTTGATTGAGTCTACAAGGACATATGACTTAGGTTTTTGTATGTTCTTACATCATCCATCATATCTGATTATATGTTATGCTTATGAAGATATGTCTGGAGAACATGAAGAACATGTTGAGAGTAGTTATGTTGTGCCAGGAGTTTGCTCTAGGAGGTATGCACGTGAAGATAGAGTGCTAGAGATGGGGCCGGAGTAGCTCGCTGTGCCTCAGTTTGACCATGTAGCCATGGAAAATCCTACTTTTCAGTCCATGTTTGGACATCTTACTGCCATGATTACACATATAGAGGATAGAGTGCCCTTACCTCAAACTAGGACAAATATCCCCAATGCGGAATCCCAAGGTTCTGGGAAGATGTTTGAGAGGTTGAGACGTGTTGGAGAAGTAGAGTATGTGGGTACACCAAACCTGGCTGACACTGATATGTGATTGATGAAGCTTGAGAAGGCTTTTGAGATCCTTAATATCCCAAAAGAGGACAAGGTGAAGCATACTATTAATCTATTCAAGGGCATTGTTGGACACTAGTGGCCCAACGAGGAGGAGAAGAGACCCAGAGTTGTGATAGGTTGGGAAGAGTTACGGCAATTGTTATTGGGATGTTACTTCCTGGAGACTTATTTGGACAAGAAGGTGACACAGTTTGATAAGCTATGACAAGGTTCCATGACCATCAACGAGTATGAGGTGAAGTTTATGGATTTTCTCAGGTTAATTCATCACTTAGAGGCAACTAAGAAGGAGATATTTTGTAGGTTTGATAAGGGTTTGAGAACGGAGTTGTTAATGACAACATCAGATTTGGAGAATAGAGAGAGGTTCTCCATCTTTGTGGAGTCAGTGAGGAGGATTGAGAGGTCTACTATTGAGAACTCTAAAGCTAATGTTAAGAAGAGGCAAACTCAGTTTCAGGGACAGTCATCTGGTGGTTCAAGAAGTCGAGGTTTTCTTCACCTCAGTCCCAATAGAGGTCAGATTCTCCTGAGTTGAGATTAGGAGTGTCATCATAGTGATCCCTGAGTGAGGGAAGAGGGTATAGTTTTCCACTAGTAGGAGCATGCAGTGTAGAGTATGTGTTAGTGTCGGGGTTGTAAAAGAGTGAAATTGCTCCTTTACTAAAATTTAAAAAATCAAACCTCCATCCCAACATATTCAAAAGGTGTGTTGAAACAGGTGTAAAATTCTCAAATCTTTATATATGTGGTATTAAAAAACCAAAGAGTATTGCAGTGGAATATAATTTCATGACTATAATAAATTTTATAAAAGATTACAGAATTCCATTGTATCTCCCATATGGGGTTTACAACAACAAAAGGATCTAGATAGAGGGAAGTCTAAACTACTAAAAGTCTTATCTCCAAAGCAACATCTCCAAGAGCTAGGTCCATGCCAAAATCTAAGTTATCCTTGATCTTGTTCAACTCCTTGATCTAACACTAGGTGGTTGGGAAAGCACCCAGCAAAAGAAAGAAGCAAGGTATGTGTCAATACTATGAACAAGAAACAAAGATAAGAACATCAATGAAACATAAGGTTATAGATTCATCATAAGATGAGAAGGCCAAGAGAATGAGGCATATAACAAAAGATTCTTGCCAAAACCAATAAATAACAATGAACTTGCATGAATGATTAATTTTAGACTAAATTAACTAAGTAGGATTGAGGCACCTACCGGACCTCAACTTATATATGAGGGGAGATTAATCGCATTCCCACTCACCTATAAAATATTTATATTGGGGAGAAAGAACACATTCCCCAGGGGGAGAGTAAACACATTCCCCAAGATGAAATAACACATGACCTAAACTATGAGTGGTTGTACATAAGTACCACTACTATAGCTAATAGTCAAATAAACCATCATACTCAACAAATAGTAAAGTGTCAAGATAAATCATCATATAATTGGAACATGGCAGTGGGGTTCCAAGACCCAAGAAATAATATATAAAATCTGATTTTGAGGCAATTACAACAAGAGAAACAATAATAAAGGAAATAGGGTTCATGTCAAGCCTCATTATAGAGAATAGGGTTGGTTCACAAATATCCCAACTAAAGGGTAAGATTTGCACATACCTCTCTTAGTGATTTCAATTATAAACTTCCACTACTTTTAGATGATCCAAGATCCACTTTTCCTTTTTTTTAAATAGCTCAATATCACTAGAAGTAAGCCATATGACATTTACAAGATAGACATCTCTCATCAAGTAACCAAGCAGCAACTCCTTTTGCGGTAAGACATAGCACAAGGCTCAGATTGGGATGCGATAGGTTTATTTCAGCACCATCCACCTCTTATAGTGGCTATCTAAAACAGCTATCTGGGATGGAATTTGTCAATCTACAAGAGCCTATGAGTACATCGGGAGAGGAGTTTGAATAGCCACCGACAGAGATTACCATCATGAAGACAACGAATGATCACCTGAAAAAGATCTCAACCACAAAGTAACAACACAAACACACCACCATACAAACAGGACTAGAAACACAACTACCAGCAAAGAAGCAAAAAGAAAAACAAATCGGCCAAGGAGCCACCCAACAGCACAACGTTCACACAGACAAATGTCGAGCACTAAGGGTGCACCAACCAGGAGACCTGGGAAGGAGGCCAAACCCCAGCGATGCAGATATAGAGGAAGGATGGCTCATGCAGATACAACAGTGGGGAGTAGACGGTGCCAGGAACCCCACCACCACTCCCGACCACCACTGTGAGAAGGGGGCGGAAGACCCGCACGAAGCACAAACCCACCTTTATCCTCCTCTGCTATCCTCCTCTGCCTGAAGCACCAAGCGGCGCCTGAGCTCACCATCCGCCCAAGAAGGAATCCAAGGAGACACTAAAACAGATAGGGACTGGACAGAAATAAGAAGGAAAGAAACAAAGCAGACCAAGGGGCACCCAACGACTACTACACACCTAACCTAAACAAGAGTAGGGGAAACCTCAACTCTGGCAGTAAAACACAGGAAACCCCAACCACGAACCAGACCGTCGACACCCAACCACCATCCTAATGCCTAGAAGAAGATGTGGGCACATGATGCCCACCCAAGCTGCACAGCAGTGACCACGAAACAAGAACAGAGAAAAAACAACAAACGAGGGAAAACGATAAAGGAGAATGAAAGTCGTGTCTACTTCAGACTCTAGGCTCCCTGTCGATCCTGGCTGGAGACTGTCGAAGCTTGGACCAGCTGAAGAGGGGCGAACACAAATGTCCATGACGGGGAGAGAACCACCCTGGAGCCCCAATGCGAGCACCCAAAGCTTGTTGCCTCCCAGCACAGGCACTCACCTAGCAAATGCCTTGATTCGAAGCCGATCAAACCTCCGCGGAGATGTAGGGAGAGGGGGATGGGGATGAGACGAGGGAGGGCCTGGGGGGAGAAGGGGTGAGGGTAAGCCACTGGCTGCCAACCCTCTCCCCCAAGCCATCGTCGAAGCACGTGGAGCCCTAATCGCTTAGGCGATCACGGGAGCAGACCTAGCGGCAGATTGTTGATCTATTAGTTAGGTTCTTTAAGATCCACTTTTCCTATTTTCAACGTAGAACCATGTATATGTTGATTAAGTAAAGAAAACCCTAGTTTTGGACTTTTCCAACAAAACTCTGATTTAGACTTTGAAAACATCACCATGATCTAGTTAGGTTCTCCAAATTAAGAAAACAAATATTTTTGTCTATTTTGAAGTTATGAGGTTAAAATGCATTTTTGGTGATTTTTTTGTATTAAATTCATTTTTAGAAAACAAATTTCAATAAATCTCAAAACCAAGTGTCAAAAACATTTTTATTAGAAAGCTTACATTTTTTCTAATTCCAAAACATATTTTACTTTAATTTTTGGATGATCAGTTAAAAAGTTATGAATTTTTTGAATATTAGCCAATCAGAAATCGACACCTCAACATATAGGGTGAGAGAGGTGAAGAGAGAGGGAGAGCAAGAACTGCGTAATCATGGGCAACAAATTGGCCAGGCCCACTTCCATAGAGGTGCCAACTCATCAAGGTGGAAGAAGAAAACCGAGGGCATAAGTACATTTCAGCCCCTAGGCAAGAAAACATGGAAAAGAAATGGATCATGGGCAAAATAGGGAATCATCAGGTCTCTTCTACAACCCCTCACATACACGACATGACTTACCACAGAAGCATGTCGACGACAGTGATAAAAAGGGGAAACCATGCTCGACTAAAATCCATCATTAAAAACATCAAAATTGCATGATATGGAAGATGGCAAGACAAAGTGTACCTGATATTTTGGTCGGGGCTGAGGGTTTCTTGACCATGAAGCCAAGAACAGAAGCACTATGCTTCGGGTCTGTCAGTGATGAAATGTGAAGCCAAAGGAGAAAGTGACGAAGGGAAATAATAGAGAGAGATACGAAGAAACAGGCTAAATGATGCCCTATATATAAACATTAGTCCTAGGGTTCGTGTACTGCAGTTTCGAGAGCCTTGTGTCTCAAGATTTTGGGAGTTTCTCAAATTTTTTATGATAGGACTTGAGTAGTTATTTCAAAAAGTTTTGTTGAGAAATGAGAGAGTTATATATAAAAAACCAAACCACTTTGGTCCAAATTATAGTTCATGTGTGAACCGGAGGTGGAAGGCAACTTGCGGATGGCTCGGTCCACAACCAGAGGTCCGGCTACCGTTGCGGGCCAAACAGGAAAGCATTAAATGCCCAGAACTATACTCTTTGTGTATTTAATGTCTAAAAGTTTCTACAATTATTTGAGGGTGCAAACGAAGTCCAAATTAAATGAAATTTGATACCTAAACTAATTTGAGTATGTAGAATCTGAATTTAGCATTATTTTTTAAGACTTTTATTATTTTATTTAATACATTTTAATCATGTCACGTAATTTAACCTTTTAATGAACTAAAAGTGACTAGAAAATTTCTAAAAATATGAAACTTGTCCTGTAAGCAATACTAAATGTGTGGAACATTATTTTGACATTAATTAATTTTTTTATCATGTTATTTAGTATTTTTGGTCTTTAAATCATTTTCTCTCTCCTGGATAAAACAAAATACTTAAGATTGTTCAAATTAAATGAAAATTCACAATAGACTAATTTTGATATGTAGATTAGGATTTTGAGGGATTTTTCAACTTTTGAAGTCATATAATAATTTATTTAATAATATAGAGAAAACACATATTTTCCAATTCCAATTAATGCAAAGATAATTATTAATTTTCCAAAATTGTGGAACTTGTAATTTAGGTAAACTTTAACTCAAGGAAGACAAAATTGGGCTGAGAATTATCTTTTGAGTTTCCCTTTTATAATTTTTAGTCAAATCACTCATATTCTCACTATTTATCAACTTAATTCATTTATTGTCACGTATTAATGTTTAAGGATATATTAAACATTCCTTTTTCTCTTTCTTGTTCCAAAAGGTCATAAAAAGTTTTAGTATGGATTATTTTATCATTATCTCATATAAGTGATAAATTTTTATATTAGACCCTTATTAAAAATATTTACTAAGGTATTTGTACATAAATAAATATGTTGGCAATAATTAAAAAAACAAATGTTCAACAAACCACACTTTTTTCCACAAATTGAACATCAAATCCGAAAAAGATAGAAAGGAAAGGAAAATCTTAGAAAGAGGGCCAAAAAGAGAATATGTACAAGTTTTAGTATGTTACAACACTCCACCCCTTAAAAGGGATTTCGTCCCCGAAATCACAAGGAAAGAGGGAAAGGTGAGTGTGTGACTCTCATCTCAAATCAAACTATAAAACTTTCACCAAAACATTCACCCAGTCAAACTCCTCATAGGTTAGGTTCTCAAGGATAACCTAAGGTTCCACTATTAAGATTTCTTTTTAATAACATTTTTGACTTATTAGCATTATATTTATTTTGATATCACATTATCATTATTATTCTTTTTATTATGTCATGTTATATTCACTTTATTGCCAAAAGAGTTATAATTCATTTATATGCAAGAAACCTTATATATTTCTTATTTATCTCATGAAGAGTTTTAGCACAATTAATGTTTACTTAATTATCTCAATATACTAGATCATTATTCTTAATAATTTGAAATTACACTTCATTATGTTCATACTTTCACCATATTGAATTATATCATATTATTTACATGAAATAAGACATTTTATCCAATTTATTATTAAGTATATTGTTAACCAAATTATGTTACACTAATTACTTGCATCTATATTAAACATTGCCACGTTACCTTTCTTACTCACATTAATGTTATCATTAATTAATTTCTCATATTTATTCACTTCTTATTGTTGATTATGCACATTTGTGTGAATCCAATTACTTCTTGTCCATATTGTAGTCATTATATGATTTTAGTGAACAAGATGAAACATACTATATATTAATGATTTGATTCACATGACAAGTCATGATTAGGTGATTAATTAGGTGTGTATTAGATAACAAGGTGATATGAATTTCATATTGATAGTTTGATAATTTTATGATTAGGTGATTATATATGATTAATGTGCTTCAAAGTATATTATCTGATTATGACACCTAATGTCACTAATGTATCATTAATGACATTAAGGATGCATAGGTTAATGTTGGATGATTACAACTTAGGCTTTAGGTTGTCATGATCATTATATTTTACTTATACCTTCTTAGCATGCATTAAGTCCAAGATTAGGTTACAATTATCTTGCTTATCATAACATTAGGGTTTATTGGTTTATGACATGGTCAACATCATGTGTCTAATATTAGTATTAATATGTGCATTACTCATATCATGTGCATTAAATATTCATTAGGGTTCAAACATGTAAACTATTCATTAGATTACCATTATATGTTCAGTAATTAACAAGTATGTTAAGTTATAACTATAACTTGTTTGGTCAATACTAAGGATCCAAGCAGACTATCCTCCTATCAAGGAGTCAGGGTTTCTAGAGTCACATAGGTAGATCTCAGTATGGCACAGGGATCCATCCCCCATAATGAGCATTTCACCCTTGAAATCTAACTACCCAAAACAACTCAACCAACTACTCTCTACCCCTTAAAGGGTTGAACTATATTACCAAACTAATCTAGAGGTAAAAGGGTGAGTCTAACTAAACCATGCACAAGATCCATCACGATTCCATTGTGCACTTTGATATCTTACTTAATACCAAACTTTAAAGTCTAGGTTCTAGGGACAGGTTGACCAAATAGGTTGTCCTAAGGGACATAAGGGAACTAAATTGGGTTACATACTCAAAACAAGTCATAACACCTGAAAGACTAGTTCATCACATAATGTTCCCAAAGATATCCAACAAAGATGTCTAAGGTTACTATTGCATAAAAGCATGCTATTTTGGACAATCTATATCAGCTTAGGTCAGGTAGGTACCATATGGATCTGGGAGTCCTAGTAAACCAAGCTAGTGGCGCGGAGGAAAATCTTGCCAACCCCTGAACCCTGATCCTTTCTAGACACCTTTGCTTTCAACTTCATGTCCTATTAGTTGCGTAAAGGAAAATCTAAACAACCTCAAGCTACTATGGTTACGTACATCTTTTAATTTGTAAATATTGTAAGGGAGTTTAATCAACATGATTCAAATATGAAACTCATGGGATCCTAAATCAACCTTTCATCATCTATAGATCAACTCTAGCGCAAACATGTCAATAAAAGGGGAAACTATGTAAGGCAAGGGTTCTAATTAGAAAGACAAAATTGAAATAGTCAAATTCCGACTACCATGGGCTCTGATACCATGATGTAAATGAGTCAAATCACTCCTTTACTAAAATTTGAAAAATCAAACCTCCATCCCAACATATTCAAATGGTATGTTGAAACGGGTGTAAAATTTTCAAATATTTATATATATGGTATACAAAAACCAAAGAGTTTTGCAGTGGAATATAATTTCATGACTACAATCAATTTTATAAAAGATTACAAAATTCCATCGTATCTCCCATATAGGGTTTACAACAACAAAAGGATCTAGATAGAGGGAAGTCTAAAATACTACAAGTCTTATCTCCAAAGCAACATCTCCAAGAGTTAAGTCCATCCAAAAGCTAAGTTCTCCTTGATCTTGTTCAACTCCTTGATCTTATTCAACTCCTTGATCTAACCCTAGGTGGTTGGGAAAGCACCTAGTAAAAGAAAGAAACAAGGTATGTGTCAATACTATGAACAAGAAATAAATATAAGAACATCAATGAAACATAAGGGTATAGATTCATCATAAGATGAGAAGGCCAAGATAATGATGCATATAACAAAATTTTCTTGCCAAAACCAATAAATAATAATGAACTTGCATGAATGATTAATATTGACTAAATTAACTAAGTAGGCTTAGGGCACCTACCGAACCTCAACTTATAGATGAGAGGAGAACAATCACATTCCCAGTCACCTATAAAATATTTATATTGGGGAGAAATAACACATTCCCCGGGGGGAGAGTCAACACATTCCCCAGGGCGAAATAATGCATGCCCTAAACTATGGGTGGTTGTACATAAGTATCACTACTATAGTTGTCAAATAAACCATCATGCTCAAGAAATAGTAAAGTGGCAACATGTATCATCATATAATTACAACATTGTAGTGGGATTCTAAGACCCAATAAATAATATATTAAATCTTATTTTGAGGCAATTATAACAACAGAAACAATAATAAAGGAAATAGGATTCATGTCAAGCCTCATTATAGAGAATAGGGTTGGCTCACAAATATCCCAACTAAAGGGTAAGATTTGCACATACCTCTCTTACTAATTTTAATTATAAACTTTCACTACTTTTAGATGATCTAAGATCCAGTTTTCCTATTTTCAACGTAGAACCATGTATTAGGGTTTATCATGTACATTAAAGTAATGAAAACCCTAGTTTTGGACTTTTTCAACAAAACTCTGATTTAGACTCTAAAACATCACCATTGGTATAGTTAGGTTCTCCAGATTAAGAAAAGATATATTTTTGTCTATTTTGGAGTTATGAGGTTAAAAGTGTATTTTTGGTGTTTTATATGTATTAAATTCATTTTTAATAAACACCTTTCCATAAATATCAAAACCAAGTCTCAAAAATATTTTTATTAGAAAACTTACATTTTTTTATTCCAAAAAAAATTTTACTTTAATTTTTGGATGATCGCTTAAAAAGTTATGAATTTTTAATATTAGCCAATCAAAAATCGACACCTTAGCATATAGGACGAGAGAGGTGAAGAGAGAGAGGGAAAGAGAGAACTACCCAATCATGGGCAGCCAATTGGCCAGGCCCACCGCCATAGAGGCACTAACTCATTAAGGCATAAAAAAAATTGAAGGCATAAGTACATTAGTGCCCGTAGGTGACAAAACATGGAAAAGAAACGAATCGTGGGCAAAATAGAGAACTTATCAGGTCTCTTCTTCAACCCCTCACATACACACCATGACTGACCAAAGAAGCATGTCGATGGTAGTGATGAAAGGGGATAGCATGCTCGACTAAAATATATCTTTAAAACCGTCAAAATTGCATGGCATGGAAGATTGCAAGAAGAAGTCTACTTGAGATTTTGATCGGGGCCAAGGGTTTCTTGACCATGAAGCCAAGAAAAGAAGCACTATGCTTTGAGTCTGCTGGCGACAAAATGTGAAACCAAAGGAGAAATTTACCAGGGAAAATAATAGAGAGAGATACAACAAAATAGGCTAAATGATCCCCTATATATACACAATAGTCCTAGGGTTCATGTAAAGCAGTTTCGAGAGCCTTGCGTCTCATGATTTTGGGCATTTCTTGAATTTTCTACGATAAGACTCGAGTAGGATTTTAGTGAGTGTGGATTTGTATTTGTGATTTAATGCAAGTATTAAATGCCTAGAACTATAGTCTTTTGAAGTATTTAATTTATAAAAGTTTCTACAATTATTTGAGGGTACAAACGAAGTTCAAATTAAATGAAATTTGATTACTAAACTAATTTGAGTGCGTAGAATCTGAATTTGGCAATATTTTATTTTTCTTAAGATTTTTATTATTTTATTTAATACATTTAAATATTATCATTTATTTTATCCTTTTAATGAATTAAAGGCATCTAGAAAATTTCTAAAAATATGAAACTTGTCCTATAAGCAATACTCAATGTCAGGATCATGATTTTGACATTAATTAATTTTTTTTCAACATATTATTTAATATTTTTGGTCTTTAAATCATTTTCTCTCCTAGATAAAATAAAATATTTAAGATTGTTCAAATTAGATGGAAATTCGCATATTGACTAATTTTAATATGCCACTTTTGAAGTCATATAATAATTTATTTAATAATATAGGGAAAAACTCGTATTTTTCAATTCGAATTAATGCAAAGATAATTATTAATTTTCCAAAATTGTGGAACTTTTCCTTTAAGTAAACTTTAACTCAAGGAAAACAAATTTGGGATTAGGATTAGCTTTTGAGTTTCCCTTTTATAATTTTAAGGCAAATCACTCATATTCTCACTATTTGTCAACTTAATTCATTTATTATCATGCATTCATGTTTAAGGATATATTAAACATTCCTTTTTCTCTTTCTTGTTCCAAAAGGCCATAAAACATTTTAGTATGAATTATTTTTATCATGATCTCATATAAGTGGTAAATTTTCATGTTAGACCCTTATTAAAAATATTTACTGAGGTATTTGTACATAAACCCATATGTTGGCAATAATAATGAACAAATGTTCACCAAACCACAATTATTTCCACAAATTGAACATCAAATCCAAAAAGGATAGAAATGAAAGGAAAATCTTAGAAAGAGGGCCAAAAAGAGAATATGTCCAAGCTTCGGTATTTTATAGGGGTCGTCAATGCCACAATATGATTTGAGGACTTGTCACAAGTGTGTTTAATTAGGGAATATCAGGTGGGATTTCCCTATGAAGGATGAAGAAGTGACACAGTAGCCAAGGTAGAGTCAATGAGGGTTGCAGTAGCATCAATTTAGTAGTGGTAGTGGTAGGGGACGCGGTTAGGCATCATAAGCAGGGTCTTCTGGACCATCTAGCAAAGGACAAGGACAACAATAAATGATAACTATATTCTATGATATGAGTCATCTGGAGGGAGTGGTAAATTTGTGGGTCATGATAGATTCGATGGAACTTTTTCATTTTGATTTGTCTGCTTCTTATTTTGTATCTGGTTTGGTTGGCCCAGGTGTGATACACTCTTTTATCACCAGAGAGGTGTTAGATAGTTGTTATATGTCTATTTGTAATAGATATGACAGTCTTCTGCTAGAAACCCCTTTAGTTGGTTCCGCTGAATTGTGGGGGTGTGTCCATCTTACGTTCTTTCTTTCTCAGGATGCAACATTCAAGTGGACCTTATGCCACTTGACATCCATGGATTTGATGTGATCCTAGGGATGGATACCTTGAAGAATTACAAGGTTTTTTTGTACTATAGTTCCAAGGTGGTGGCATTTCATGATGGAGATGTCTTGTGGATCTTCTAAGGAGATAGAAAGATTCTTCCTACATGTTTGGTGTCGGCTATGACATCAGAGAGGTTGATCAGACACGTGTGTGATGCCTTCTTGGCACATGTCGTGGATACCAAGGTGAGGAGTCCTAGTATCTAGGATGTAGTAGTAGTGTGAGAGTTTAAGTATGTCTTTCCTGAAGAGTTTCTTAGTGTTCTCACTCCCACATAGATTGATTTTATGATAAATCTTGTTCCTCGAACACAACCCATAGCACAATCACCCTACATGATGAGACCAATAGTGATTCAAGTGTTGATGAAATAGTTACAGGAGTTGTTAGAGAAGGGTTTCATCAGAATGAGCACTTCCCCTTTCGGTGCTCCCATGTTGTTTGTAAAGAAGGAGGATGGTTCCATGAGGTTGTGTATAAATTACAAACAGTTGAACAAGGTCACAATAAAGAATAAGTACCCATTATCGAGGATTGATGATTTATTTGACTGGTTGAGAGGTGCCACCATGTTCTCCAAGATAGATCTGAGGTCAGGATGTTACTAGTTGAGGATCAAGGAGGATGACATACCTAAGACAACTTTTAGGACTAGGTATGGTCACTATGAGTTTGTGGTTATGTCATTTGGGTTGACCAATGAACCGATAGCTTTTATGGACCTAATGAATAGGGTATTCATATGTATGTAGACATATCTAGATCAGTTCATGGTAGTGTTCATAGATGATATATGGATATACTCCAAGGATAGTCAGTAGCATGAGCAGCACCTTCACCAGGCATTGATGTTGTTGAGGCAGCACAAGTTGTATGCCATGTTCAACAAGTGTGAGTTCTAGTTTACTGAAGTACCTTTTCTTGGACACATGATATCTTCTACAGGTGTTTGTATGAACCCTAAGAAGGTACAATCAATGATGAATGGGAATATTCCAAGATATCGACAAAAATTTGAAGTTTCGTAGGCTTGGCAGACTACTATAGGAGACTTGGAAAGAATTTCAATTCTATAGCATTAACCCTAACCAAGTTGACTAGGAAGGGTGTTCCTTTTGTCTGGGATGACAAATGTTAGCGTTCTTTCCATTTATTAACGGAGAAGCTGACCAATCCACGAGTGTTAGTGCTCCTAGAACAAGGGAAAGGCTACAACATCTTCTGTGATGCGTCGAAGAATGCTTGGGATGCGTGTTGATATAGGACAAGAATATGATTTCTTTTGCTTTACATCAACTTAAGAAACACGAGGAGAACTACCTGACACACAATCTGGAGTTATTAGTCGTGGTTCATTCCCTGAAGATCTGGAGACATTATCTGTATAGAGAGAATTGTCATATTTTCACTAACCACAAGAACCTTTAGTATATCTTTTCAAAGTAGGAGATGAACATGAGGAAGAGGAGATGGATGGAGTTGATCAAACACTATGATTGTACAATAGACTACCATCCAGGGAAGGAAATGTGGTGGATGATGTGTTGAGCAAGAACTCGTCTTCATCATCGTCTATAGAGAGTCCACAAATACATGATTTGGTGTGTCACAAGAGGGACATGTTGGTGTTGTTGCGGCAAATGAATGCTTAGTTGGAGGTTTCTCTTTTGGCAGACTTGTTTGCATAGTTGCAGGTAAAGCCCATGTTGATGCAACAGGCTAGAACATCCGGGAAGCAGAATGATACTATGATATAAAACATCCGAGCAAAGTTTGGCAACAAGAATTATGATGGCTTTCATGAGTCAGATGATGGGACAGTTTGCTTCCACAACAAGATGGTGGTTCTAGCTACTAATTGTCTAAGGAAGATTGTGCTTAAGATATCTCATTCCTTGACGTATGTGATGCACCCTAACAGTACCAAGATGTACCATAATCTAAAAGATCTATATTGGTGGCTAGTTCTAAATCGTGATGTGGTTGAGTTTTGTTGCTAAGTGTCCAATTTGTCAGCAGGTCAAGGCTAAGAATCAAAAGTCTACAGGAACATTACAACCTTTGCCAATACCACAGTGAAAAGTGGGATCGTATTACCATGGACTTTGTGGTTGGTCTTCCTAGGAAAGCCAAAGGTCATGATTACATTTGGGTGATAGTTGATAGGTTGACCAAGCCAGCTCACTTCTTGCTAGTCAAGATGACATATACAATGGAGAAGTTGGCACATATATATATGTTCATGAGATAGTTTGTTTGCATGATATTGTACTTAGCATAGTATCTGACAGAGGTCCATAGTTTATGAGTCATTTTTGGGAATATCTTCATACAACTATGGGAACACAGTTGAGGTTCAGTTCAACCTTTCATCCAGAGACAGATGGTTAGTCTAAGAGGACCATTCATATGTTGGATGATCTATTGAGAGCTTATGTTTTGTAGTTTCTTAGTATTTGGGACTTGCATCTTAGTTTGATAGAGTTTGCCTACAACAACAACTATAAGAGGAGCATAGTCATGACACCATATGAAGCTTTGTGTGGGATATGTTGTTGGTCACCACTTTGATGTCATGAGACAGGTGAGTATCAGCTTTTGGGCCCTAATCTGGTAGAACATACTACAAAGAATATGAAGATGATACAACAACAATTGAAAGTAGCTTAGATAGACAGAAGTCATATGATGATGACCGTCACAAGCCACTTGAGTTCCAAGTTGTAAATCAGGTGTTCTTAAGGTTTCTCCTTGGAAAGGTTTGTTGAGGTTTGGTAAGAAGGGTACGTTGGATCCTAGGTTTATGGGACCATACCCTATCTTGTCACATGTTGGTAAGGTTTCATACTAGTTAGAGTTACCCACAAAGTCATATAGGTTTCATGATGTCCTTCATGTCTCCATGTTGAGGAAGTGTCACCCGGATATAGAACTAATGTTGCATCCAATGGAGGTTGAGTTGGAGGAGGATGTGTTGTATGTTGAGGGTCTTGTGGTGATCCTAGATAGGAGGGTGAAGAAGTTTAAGAAGAAGGATATAGTCTTAGTTAAGGTTTTTTGGCATCACCATGGTTTAGAGGAAGCCACATGGGAGTTAGAGGATGATATTGTGGGAAGTATTTGTATTTGTTCGCGTAAGATTTTGGGGGCAAAATCCTTATTAGGGGTTTATGGTTGTAAGACCCCTGGCCTTAATTTTTGGTTGAACATGATTTCTTATCATACTTAGAAGCTTAAAACCTTAAAACCATACGATGTTCTTTGATATCATTTGGCAAGCCCCTATTTCAAGTTTGGTCCAGTTTGGACACTATTTGAGCTAGTTATGCATTTATGTGCTAGTTTTGGACTTAGTTGCAATTTACCCACATGGTTTTCTTGCAAATTTTCACATTCTTGTTTATACCTCACATGTTTTTAAATCATTTTGGATATGATTAAGATTTGGCACACCTTGTCACACCTGGGTTTGAGTGGTGGCATCTCATGTTGAGAATTAGGGTTTGCATGGATGCCCTAAGTTGATGGTTGACCTTGAAGTGTGTGACTGATGAAGACTTGTTTTTGGCGATCGCCAAGTTTTCCTATGGCCTTAGTTTTTGGTGGTCAATGATTCTCCCTTATGCTACCTAGGGTTGGTGATCGATGAGGTTCCCCATTCATCTTGGTCGCCAACATCACCTAGGGTTAGTGACCATTTGCTTTTTTATCTCTTTGGTTGCCAACATCTTTGTTTAGTGGTCATTTGCTTTTTTTGAACCCTCTTGGTCAATGGTTTTTATTTTTGGGATCACCCTATTTGCATGGATGAGTGTGGTTCTTTCATGGGTAAAATCTCTTGGACACATGGCATGCTTAGCATGACACCTAACCCTCTTTCCCTCTCTCTAAACCTAAGTTATATAAACTGCTCTCTTTGCATGCAAATAAACACTTTGAATCATCTTTCTCTCTCTTCTTGATCTTGGAGCTCGTCCCCTTTTGCTTAGTGGTGAAGGATGAGCTCAAGGTTGAATATGGTGGGCTGATCTCCCTTGTATGTCGAGTTAGGGTTTGGACCTAACCTTCTTGTGATCATTTAGTGCTATCTTGATCTTCTTCTTGGTCTTGGTAAGTGAAATCTCTCTCTATACCTTATCTTTACTTGCTGCCCTACCCTCTCTCTTTCTCTTCTTGGCCAAACCCATGGTGTTCCATGATGGTGCTTGAGTTAGAGCTTGAAGAACTTTTCTTTCTTCGTTCCTTGACCTAGAATTTGCTTCTTTCTGCAGGTGGAGCTAGCTTTGTCAAGAGGAGTGCTCAAGTTAGGGTGCCTACCTTTCTTCTTCAAGATACCTTGTTGTTTGGAGTTTCTACATCATATCCAAGGTGAGTTATATAACTTTATCCATGATTATTGCTTACTTTCACGTTGTATGACATAATCTTAGCCTAAAATGTTATTACAAGTAGAAAGATAATATTCTTTACCTAGGGTTTGTGTTTAATGGTGATCTTCAGTAGACGACTCTTCTTAGATGAACCCTAAACCCTTGTAAACGAACCTTCCTTTATGATGAGAGTTTTGGTCCTTGCATGCTTGTGGAAATGATGGTTTTGTTCTCTCTCTTGATGGTTGCTAAATTAGGGTTTTGGACTTGATCTTCTTTCTTGTGATGTAACTTGATGATATTTTGGATTCTTGGTGGCAATCACCTATTTGGATTCTAAGTTATTGCCAAGCTGTCACCCTCTAAGTTTTTGATGAGTTTTTGTTCTCTCCATGGTCGCCAAGATTTCCTCTCTCTTCATGGGTCACTGAGTTTTGATATATCTTATGTGGTCGTCAATAATTTTTGTGGCTTAGTGGTCAATGAAGTTCATGCAATTTTGATGGTCGCCAAGGTTTGAACCCTTAGTGGTTGTTGAAGTCTTGGACCCTTAGTGGTCGATGAGTATGGTGAACCCTATGTTGTCGCCAAGTTTTTATTTCCAATTGATTGTCAATGCTTCATGTTTTCAGTGGTCGCCAACCTCTCTAATCTTCAATGGTCGACGACTTCCTATGATCTTAAGTAGTCGATGCCACCTTGATCCAAGTGGCTGATGAAGATTTTGGTTCTATATATTCATCATATTTTTTTGATCTTATGATTGGTGATTGATGACGTTATGCTTTCATGATATGATGGTGTTTCATTAAGTAACACATGATCTAGTAGTCTTACCTTTTCCCTCGAACGTATACAAACCTAAGGTTTTAATAAAGTGATGTTTGTCAATGTTAATTCAACCATTCTCAATGAACCCAACCATAAGACAAGTGAGTGATGATGATACATACCCCCTTGTGTACTTAGTATGATAATGGAGTACTTTCTCTCCCTATGTTGTCATAACCCTAATTTGCTATCTTATGAACATCATGGCTCTTAAATATAGTGTTGTATCATCTTATGTATCACATGTATGGTGATGGAATGATGTGCCTTGATAAGACATGAAAAGATAATGATGTTCTTGTAGGGAACAATGTGAATGGTCTTATGACCTTAGACATGGGTTTGTGCCCTAATTGAGGGGTTATCCTCTTCATGATGTGAGAAGGATTTGAATTTTTGTGATGGTATGATTATGAGCAAGGCTACATGCATGGAAATGGAATAGTTCCATGTGGTTATGTGATAAGTTTTATGTATCATATGTTTATATCTTCTGAGTTTGCAATCTACCCTTGTTTTTGTAGAACTCTTTTAGGGTTTGTATGTAACTTGATTGATGCAGTTAAAATATACCTATTTGGAATTAAGTAATCAAGTGAAACCTTAATCATGTAGTTCCATGTTACTTAGTTCCATTCCAATGTTAGAACTTGTTGGATGGTGAATTGGGTACTCCTAAAAGGAAATTCAAAGCACATATTTTTAGTATGTTGGGTGCTTAAGACTGTGTGTCCTTGTCATCCTGATCCCATGATTTTGAGGATGGTTGTTGTGATACCTCTCTAGGAGAACGGTTGAGGTCGTATCTCAGAGATTTGTGTATATGATGATATTGAGGATAGTTGTGATTGTACCTTGGATGTCTGAGTTTTGAATTTCCTGGTTCACTAGTGTCCTAATTTATATACCAAGGACGGACTAGGCTATTTTGTAGATGAACTTATATGTCATTATGGCAGACTCATATTGACCGATGGATGAGATCATAGGAGTCTAACTCTCTTAGATCTTTTATGGCACTAATTTTGACTTAGTAGTGGTTAGTTGAA